>CM021797.1:1203997-1242859 GCA_011076525.1 Nettapus auritus | reverse complement strand
ACTGGTGTCAACGTGGAGGCTTAGATCCTAATAGTTCTCATCAGAGCTAATAACGGGTTTTCTAATCTGTAACCTCCACGAGTGATCCCAGCTCATGGAGCTAGGCTTACTTTAATTACAACCAGAATGAGCTGAGCCGGGTATAAGAAACAGTAATTTTATAGTCTTAATTTCCTCTGTTTTGTAAGATTGGGTGAAATCTGTAATTTTGTTCGAGTGTAGATTTTATGGGTTAATTTCTCATTGCTTTTGTAGTAGGTAAAAAAAAAAAAGAAAAAAAGCTTGTATGTATGAAAATCGACATAATAAACCCTTATTGCTGCACAAGGGACATTATGCTCTCTCTTGGAATAGCAAGAATACATTAAAAATGTATTTAGATGCATTTAAACATGCATATTATTTCACAGATGAGTGTAATGGTTTCTTAAGACCTATTAGGTTTTAGCGTGCAAAAAAAAATCTTTATTTGTATGGCTTTAAAGAAAATTATTTAACAAAAATGACAGCAAGAGGTCCCTTAAGGTTTCATTTCATAAATCTTAATTCAGCCATTTGGATTATTAATTCAGGAAAGTGCTATGGACCTAAATGACTCATTACACACATTTTTCATATCAGTTTATCGGTAAACTCAAGGCAAACTAGGGGGTAGGTGTCCTGAAATTTTTACAGTGGTGCCTGAAAATTTTCCAGTCCCTGATACACAACTGTGTTTTTTTTTTTAAGTCCTGTAGTTGGTGACATCTTTGCTTTTGTTTCCTTTCTCTTGGCATTGTAACTGTCGTGGCAGTTTAATGAAATTTAATAAAAAAGAAATAGGAAAAAAAAAAAATCCTGCCTGGAATTTTTACGTCTGAATGTAAACTTCTCAAAACAGATGTGTAGCATGCAATCTTCTTCCCATAAAACAGGGCCAGCCTGACTCCTCTGTGAAATACAGGAGCAAACGCGAAGGCTTTGAGGACTGTCAGAACAGGACGCAGTGCAAAAAGATGTGTCCTGTCTCTGCATTCTTACACCCATGCAGAAAGGAGAGATCATGAGCCTGTTTGGTGGTAGGAGGGAATAAAATTGGCTGCTTTTATCAGAAAAGAGAGAGGAAAGGAAACCGAAGGTTCAACAGACAGGGAAAGTTTGATTTCTCTTTCAACTGATGCATTTTGACAGCTCTCACCTCAGCATCCGCGTGCGCACAGGCACCAAAAATGTCAGTTGTAAGAGGCTGTCGCATAAAGAGTTTGTTTAAATAAACAGGCTGAGGCTGCCCGTGTCACATCCAGAGCTGGTTTCGGATCCGGGCTACGCTTTCTCCAAAAATCATTCTCTGTCAGGGTTATTCTAAACAGCTTACAATGAGAGAGTGCCGTTAATGAAAGTCATTTATTTCCAATTTCACTCGCTGAGACCTTTCTGTGCAGGAAGAACGAAGGAACAGAGCCACGGCCGCATTGTGTGACTGAAGAGGCTGTAATCAGGAGCCGTAATGACAGCCTGTAGCCCCATTTGAAACTGCTTGGGATCTGGTTCAGGTGGTCTGCATTGGATTTAAAGAACAGATACAGTGTGAGTACTTGGGCCAGGAAATGTGCTAGCTGCAAGGCTAAAATTATGCTAAAAAAGCATATTAATAGTACCTAAGGCAAATCTGAAGGGGAAAAACATTTCTGTTTTAGCTAATTTTAGCCCTTTTCCTCAGTTGGCAATTGCTTTTTGCTTTACTTTTTGTTTTAATGTGGCTAAGAGTAGAGCTTTACGTTGACGTAGGCACGAGGTCCCTCACGAGAAGCGCTGTAGACATGTTACCGTGGCACTGCATAACTAATTAGCTCCCCTGATCATCTTTTAGCATGGTGCTTCCTTGTAAGGTGCATTTTAAGTTGTTCAAGAGCAGCAGCTCTGGTCCTGATGAGATTGTGTATCAGCTGTCAGGAGCTTGGTGAGCTGGGCAAGTGGTGCTTGTAGTGTCCCAAAGGGACAGAAGTTCCACCACACCTACGTCCTAGTGCTGCACCAGGGGAGCAGGATTGGACAGAAGGAAACATTTCCTCACCGTGAGGGGTCAGACACCGGCACAAGCTTTGTGGGGAGGTGCTGGATGCCCCAAGCCCGTCATGTTCAAGAGGCATTTGGACGATGCCCTCATCAATGCCCTGTCAGCGTTGGCTGGCCCTGAAGTGGTCAGGCCTCGATGATCTTTGAAGATCTCTTCCAAATCAACTATTCTATTCTGTTGTGCCTGAGCCTTGGGCAGCTAGTTTTTTAATATCTCCAAAGAAGGAGAGCCCCCAGTGGCTCTAATCCGTTTCAATATTTGACCTTCTTAGTGGTGAAATTCGTTTTCATTACGTCCCGTTGGAATTTCCTGCAGTGTCACTGGGCCCGTCGCCTCATCTGAGATGAACGTGGCTGTGTCTGCTCGAACAGCTCCCGCTGAGGAACCGGAGACCACGAGGTCTCCCCACGAGCTTCTCGCTAAGGCTGAATAAACACGCTGCCTCAGCTCTCGTTTTCCAGACCGCAGCCTGTCTCGACCAGAGATAATTGGGAAGTTCAGCTGGGGGGCCTGCTGGCGTCTTTCATCAGCGCTAAAAAAATAATTCACTTTTCACTTTTCTTCCATAAAGTCTTTATTGCTCAGCTCTCCAAAGGGAAAGTTCTTCTTTTTCTCTTCCTTTTTTCCTTTTTTTAATTTTATTCCCCTGACACGCCACCTTTTCAGTGTCAATTAAATAACACCCAGCATCCAGGCAGTGGTATACTGTCTGCAGTAAAAGACCAGCAGCGATGATAAACTAAATACAGAAGTGCTACAGAATCGTGAATTAGGCTGCAGTAAGCTGCGTTTGAGCACAATTGCCGTTATTTATGTACCAACTGGAGGTGCTCCCAGACTCATTTCTTGCGGGCTGACAGAAGACATTAATTCAGATTCCTTAAAACAAAAGCAACAACTTCTGAGCAGGAGAAAATACAGCCTGCTGGACCTTACATCTAAGCATCGAGAGACTTCTTTTTCCTCAGCTCTGTTATTTTTTGGCTCAGTCAGGTCAGTCTGGTTGTCTGAGTGTCTGTTTTCTGTTTTGGCTTTGTCATGTTTTGGGGTTAGGTGCGAGCAATGGGCTCAAAATGCTTGAAATTTAAGCCATCCTGTGCAAGCATTAAAAATTAAAAAAAGGAAAAGCAATTGCCCATTTCAATTTGAGTTTCCTAAGCCAGTCGTGGCTTTACAAATCGTGTTCAGACACAACCAAAATGCAAAACAGCCACCATTACTTGCAAGCTTCCCAGTACATCTTGTTTTTCACTTGCCCTCCTTGTTCTGTCCTTCGTCGTGCTACACCAGACGCTGTGCTCTGATCTGTAAAAATCGCTGCCCCGGCCAACAAATCAGTATGTTGATTTTCATGTTTCTGTGTCATCTGGACAATGTTTTGCTGCACCAATTTTATACTTCAAGAAGTTCTGAAGTCCAGTTTGGGTTTATATCGTGTATTTTTATCATTGCCTGCAGCCGGTTTGGGCTTGGGGACAGCTGTGGGACATCGAAAGGGAGCAAAGCAGCCATTTGCAGGTAGCTGAGCCATCTCCGTGTGATTTCTCCAGCACTACCAAAGCTTCAGTAAGGATTTGTGTGTTGGTTTATTAGGCAGGTTTTAACGCTGAACTAACGTGACAATCTCGTTCTTTGTTCCAAACAAGTGGCTTCATGGCTGTGACCTGTGGATGTACCAGCACAGTAAGACCAGGAATACTTGGGGTAGCTCTACAAAGAGCCAGATATCACATTAGAGGTGAAAATTACATTCTTGTAATCCTATTTCGCCCCCTGAAACTAAGGCCCTGCAGCTTGCTTTCTAGGGATGATGTTTTCCTAGGTAAACGGAGGAGCATGAACAACGTTGCCCTTGTGTTATTGCTTCTCCGGTGTTTTCATCACTGAACCAGCCCGGGCTTGTTCACCTAGACAGCTTTTCTTTCCCTTTACAGAAAGCATTTGATATATTTGCTCCTCCATTTATGAAGAAAATATATTTCCATCCGTGGATGCAAAAAGCGTCTTCTTAATTTTAAGTGAAGGTACCAGTACTCATATTCAAGCAGAAAAGGGGGAACCAAGGGAAGGAGGTGTGTTAAAGTTACTTGGCTGCGTTTCTCTCCTGACACCTATCCACGTACAGGATAAACGCCTCTCCCACTGATCTAAGTGGGGATTTTTTCCCTTTCATTTCACTTAAGGTGGGATTTTGACACTGGAATTCAGCGTGTAGGTCTCTGTCAGCTGAGTGGGACGTTAATTCATGAGCTTTGATGTCTGTATAATTTGATTTCTATATAATTGGAGACATCTTAAACCTAATAACGCAGGCCACACCAACCCTTCAGCGTTAAGATTCGCTGCAGCAGTCACGTTCTGGTGAATTTTTAAGCAATAAAAGGGAAAACTACCGAACAGACCTAGCTTTTCCCCTTTAGTCAAGCCTCGTGCTCAGCAGATCATTTTATTGCCCCAAACCCACAGCTTGGTCATCGTCACGGGCAGCTTCACATCTGCGAGCGTGTGAAATTAAAGGTCTTTTTTGGGGGCATTTCTGAGAGTTAAACTCAATTGTACGTGCGTCCTGGGCTACGCGCTGTACCAGCACAGCTGAACCGTGAATATATCAAAGAAAACCCGTGCCAGAAGTAGCGACCAGCCCTCAAATTTGCTTGTGAGCCAGGGAGAGGTCTGATGTGGTGCCTTTAACTATTTACACGATGTGCTGATAACCGGACTCAGCTGGGTGAATAGGGTTGCTCACAGTCCCTACGTGGCTGTTTCCATGTTTCTCATTTTTATTCATGGCTCTCACGGAGGCAAAGAAACGAAATGCAAAAGCCATGCGAAATTGGGCAAAGACACTTCCAGCCCATAAGCTTTCCTTAGGGCATGTGAACTGCATAATTTATAAATAGCTCTTGTAGAGACAAGACAAAAATAACCTAGGGAAAAGTAAAACAGATTAAAAAAAACCCACCTGCCAAACTCCTGTTAGGTGAGGAAGTTCCAGTTCAGGCACATTCTATCGACCCCAAACCCCGGCTATCACCTCAAAACCTTTCCTTTTTGTGAAATAGGGGCACGAGGACTTTCTGCTTCTCCCAGCTTTCTCCTACCTGTGTTATTTTTATCTTCTGACCGCTTTCATCTCCAGCTGATGCCCCTCCAGCCGTACCTGGTGGGATGCTGTCTCGCTAGGAGCAGGGGATTGGGGTGCTGGCGGTGGTACCCACACAGGCAGCTCCATCCCGCTCCCTGTGCACCAGGGGCCCGCCAAATTGCTCTGCTCACATCTTTTAAAACCACCTCTGGCTCTGGAAAACCCCAGGAATAGAGCTCGAGGAAGATGGCTGCCACGGAACAAGGCCATATGAACACGTTCCTGCTTTCTCCCAGACATTAACATCACACCGAGACCCTCGAGGACCAGTATAAAATTCTCCCTATTAATATTTTATACTGTCCTCATTCCCACAGCTCTGGCAGAATCACCATTTTTCACCATTTACGTAAAAAAACGTATTTCTGATTTGAAAGAATGTAACTTTCGAGTCCATTTATTTTCTATGATTTATTAAGAAAGTACATCAGTATCACCAAGCTAATTATCATAGGCAAATGACTTGTCATAAAATTAATGTACCTAGCGAGAAAGTTAATAGTTATTATTTAAATTCACTGATTCCTCTTCTTTGTCTGTAATTACTTCCAGATATGTGAATGAATACAATTAATAAGGAGAAGTGAAACTGGAGTGAACTTGTTTCAGACTTTTTCCTGCACACAGCCCTTGTTCCTCCAACCTTTATTCGAAGTGAAAGGGCAGCAGGAGATCCAGTGTTTATCGTTAACTCTTTCTTGTTCTTGTTTAGAAGGACATTTAGAAATCTAATCTAAAACCTCACCAAATATTCTGGTAATTACTAATAAAGTTGCCGGGAAAGGAATCCTTTAAACAAAGAATTTCTAATGGAGTGAACGTTTTAAATATCGTGGTGAGTAAATACGTCAAAAATGTTGGGGTCCAGTAGTTGCCTGGCAAGCTGCTCGCGAAACCATAGTTAAAGAGAATTACTGTCCAAGCTCATAAAATAAACTAGACAAATAGCTAGCAATATATTTTCCACCTATTATTTGTTTTCTGCCTTACTCTGCATTTTCTCCAAGCCCATCTTTCTCTCCTTTCTAACCCAAATTCAACTTTCCACTTTGATCAAGTTTAAAACTCCGTCTCTTCTTCTTGCTGTTCTTTCAGCTCCGTTTTGGGAGCCAGGCTTATCCTCCTGAAGCGAGATAACAGAACAATGCTCCGTGACCTGGAGCGTCCGAGCAGAGCAGCTTTAATCATTTTCTTAGCAGACCACATGCAAACTGATTTATGGAGCCTTGACCTCGAGAATTATTAGTGCAAAGGAGGAGGGATCAACCCTGTGGACACTCTTTGCAGAAAGGCAACTTATTTTGTGTTATGCAACTGATTTCCAACACGAGTGACACCTCACTTAATTTTCCATCAAATTGTGTGGGGGGATAATCCTCCGCAGGAGTTATTTTGGAGAAAATTGCCGCATCTTTGTATACGGTTTGCAAACAGAAAAAAAAGCTGTTCTCCTTAAAGATCTTCTGTGCCACAAATGATGTACTCAGTGCAGAAGCCAGACTGTCAGCAGGACAAGAAACTAGTTCCTAGCAGGGAAAGATGTGAAGGACGATGCTCTGCTTGGACCATCGATGGATGTAAAATATTCATATGTTGACGGCTGTGAACGCACACCTGGTGCTTCTTTAGAATTGCCCGAATGCGGGTCAAATATTAGATGCCTCCCCAGCTGAATCTCCCTGGGGGAATCTGACTGCACGCAGTAACTCACGTACTGCAAACCTGGAAATACGCCTCCGAATCTGGGCACAGCGTTCTCAGCGAAGGCAGTCACAAAGCACGCCTTGTTTGTATTGCTGCCTGCGTCTTCCTGAGTTAGCGGCCTCTACCCGTTGCGATATTTACAGCATTATCATTGGCCGCATCCTGTAAGGAAGAAGCAAATCACTCTAAAATATTGTTCTATTTAAAACAACAACAAGGAAAACCAGCAGCCCAGCACAGCTTTACCGCAAGGCTGTGCTCAAGAATTTAAGTGCCCAAAAGTCAATGTGTTTATTCAAGCGGACAGCGTGGTATATATGTGATCTACAGCGCTATACATGAAAGAAATGTATTATTGCTAAAACGAACTGGTGACCAGTTACGTCATCTGATGAATTAGAGTTTGACTCTAATTTATATAAACCAAATTCTGACATACCTGAGCATTGAGAGGCTTTTGAGCTGTGAGGTTTTCGTACCCTGCAGCTGCTACAAGTGATTTTGTTCGAGTCAAAGTTTTCCTTTTCTCAACATCATGGGCCAAAGACAAGAGGATAGGGAACGTCCTGATACGTTTTATACTCATCTCAAATGCTTTATGATGCCAGAGGGGCGGCTGTATAAGTGTTTTCTTCTCAATAATCATTTGTCTTTGTAAGTGACTCATGATTTGGCACCCATTAAAATCAGTAACATCTTTTTGGGGTTTGGCAAGCAATGAATTCTGGTTCCAGCACATAATGACAACAAATGAACAAAGCTGTTAATGCTTTCTGTGTGTTAAAGATAAGTGCATTGATTATTAAAATGAATGACTAAGGGAGGTACAATGGTTTAATTAGTCATCATGCTTCTTTGCTTTGAAAACTCATATCGTCCTTGATTTAATTTAGGTCTTCAGTCAGTACGAATCGCTTGCACTAGCAAATAAAGGCAGGCAAAAGTACAAAGTGGCTGTAACCTCTGCCCGGTGATGGTGTCGGGTCTCATCCCCTGCTCCACCTGCAGACGGGCTGCAGCAGCCTGGGACAACTGCTCCCGCGTACGCCCCACGTGTAAAACTGAGCTTCGCCTGGTGTACCAGGTGAAAAGTGTACCGGGTGCGGAGGAATGCCTCTGCGAACCAAGATTGTGAGCACGAAAGTCACAGAAGCCCTGTTTGTATTCATTTGCTTGGCGCAATGCGCTGTAATGGTTACATTTCATCACTATTTCTTGCTCGCATTATTATGGGAGAATTGCCGACAATGGAAGTGAATAATAACTCAGAGCTGGTTTCAGTTTACAGATGAAGACGCCTAAATATATATACCTACCTGTGGAAGTTCGGTATCCAAACTTTCACAGTCCTCAGCGGGGACTGAATTCACTCGAGCCCGCGGTATTCACCGTAGCTGTTTGCAGTAACAGCTACAGGACAAGATTCCATAGAATGGCTGAAAAGGCACAAAATGCCTTAATCTATAACCTAAATATGACGTAGATAACTTAGGGCTAGGCGATGTGACTGCTGGAAGACAACAGGGCACGTGCTGAGGAGGCAGGACTCCCCGGGACTACTATGTAGCTGAAAATAGGTTAATGAAGACCAGGCCTGACTGAAGTCCTGAAAAATTCCTGTGTGGCTTTCAGCTGATTCGGTGAATAATTTGGCTCCCCAACCTGTGTGTGGTGCATTTGGCATATATGAACCCGTAATGAATAAGTTTATCTACTTCAAGGCTATTGGCATCTTATTTCGTTCCAGATTCTGATCTTTGAGGGCGTTTTTGTGCTCTGTGAAGGGAGCTGACATTTTTATTTTGCAAGCTGAAGGATTAGTGAGTCCGTCCGTGTCCCCCCCTTTTTTTAAATCTTCACATAATATTGGTTTCTTCCAAATAATTCAGATGGAAACGTGTGGTGAAAAATGGAATATTAAGGTGCTTGCTGTAAAGGAACTACCAGACCCTGCCGCCAGCACGGGCGTGCGATTTTAAACAGCATCACCTCAGAGTTTCCCATTATGGAAAGCATGTTGGAAGGGTTAAGTAAGACTAGATCAATGCTTTTTTTTTTTCAGAAACAGGATTTTAAGCATCCCAAGGTCTACTATTCCCCTACTGAAAGCATCAAAGACAATGGCAGTTTACGGGGAAGTCCTTGAGGAGAGGCTCACAAATACCTCATGCTGGGACAAGCAAGCATCTAAAAGGCAACGCGGTAACACAAATGGAGCAAGTGGTGATTAAATCCGGAGTAGTTTAAGTCCAGTCTGCCGTAAGTATGGAGCAAACCCCCCCGGAGGTGCCCGAGATGTGGTTGGAGCTGAGGTGAAGATGAGCTCAGGGCCTTCTTACCTCAGGTGGCAGCCTCTGAAAACGCATTTCAAATCCATTCTTCTAAACGCAATGACTTCATTGCTCATTTATCCCAATCTATTTTTTGATAGAGCAGGATTTTAGCAGACCAACTCTTAACCGAAACACAATTTAAATGTCTACTTGAAAGAAACTCAGGTAAAATTCCCAGAAGTCGCGCTGTGGTTTCCCAGTCGGGGGGCTGGGGATTGGATCACGCTACAGCTGTGATATAGCTGTTAATAACAGGTTTTCAGGCATTTATACATTTGTTAATAATGTATACTTCCTGGTGCATTAAAAAAAAAAATCCACATCTTCATTCCTCTCCGCAGCAAAATCTCTTGCCTTCATATAGCTAATGCTGACATTATTATTCCCCATCAATAATTCACATCAAGCTGATTACAGTAAAATTCCTTGTGCCATTTTTTTCTGCTGCTCTTTGCTCGGTCTTTCCTGCAGCCAGCCCGTGGTGGCTGGGTTTCTGACGTGGGCTAAAAGCTCTAATTTGCAGAACTTGAGAGTGAAAAACTCTCCTCCTCTGCGCTAAAGAGACTTTGCTATTCAATACCAGAACAATTAAGAAGCCTTGAGGAAGCCACAAAACACTTGGGATATGAAGTGAATTACTGCGACTATGTCTCGTGCCTTTCATTTATTGTTTAGGGTTGTCTTTACAGAAAATTTATTGAAAATACCATCTACTTAGGATCCAGCCCCGGCTGTTACTTGCCCTGTAGTTCTGTAATCCCACAGCATCCTCGCAAAGTCGCATACCTTAATGAAGGAAAGTTTCTGAAGTATTTAACCGATGTGCTAAGCTCTCACTGTCTTTGTGGGATTGAACAAATGTAATTAAACTGAATATGCTGTATCTTCCCCCCAAGCCCCTCAGATGCTCCCCTGTGATCGTTATTGAATAGTCTTTCACCAGCTCGGTACATAATCCTTCTGAGAACAACTGCGTTCACTTAGCGAGGATAAAATCAGATGCGCTATATATGAAGCCAGTTCAAGGCTACTGTTAAATGGCTTCCAAGTCATTCTTTTGAACAATAACATAAAAACAAATTTGTTTTTCCTTCAGATACAGCATCTGTGCTCATTCTGTTCTTTTCTGTCTTCAGCCTGTCTTCGCCTTTCAGTCAAGATAATCACTGTTGACTTAAACTACAAGCTTAGGAACAATATCGAGAAATCATTTGTGTCTGGGTGAGTCCTGGTCCTACTGAAATGGAAGTAAATTACAGATATTTAGAATGTATGTATCATTCAGCTGGACAGAAGAGTCTGGAAGGAAACACAGACGGTTAAAACGTGATCTTGAGGAAGTCCCCCTCATTTTTACAGGACTTAACCTTCCCAATGTCTTTTGGGTGGGAAACCCAGTGAGATGCAAGGAATCCGGGAGATTTTTTTGGTCAATTGCTATTTTTCTTCTTTGGCTGGTGTTGTCTTCCAAGACTGCTAGCAGAAAACAGAGGCGCTAACAGAGACATCAGAGGATGAAATGAACGCTGCATGGACAAGGGCCGAACTCGTTCAGCAGGTGTCTTTGATTACAGAAGCACAATACAGAAGAAGGAACAATTGGGAAGGATGGAAAAACCCTGAGAAATAACCTCAGGTAAAGAGGAGCCGCTGTGGCAGAGATGAATGCGTACCGATCATGTTAGCTGCGTGCCATTTAATAGCATTGCAAAGGTACAAGATGCAAGACATGGTTCTCACATTGTGATACTGGTTGTCCTATAAATACCATGAATAGACTGATGAGTTCGGATAGACAGCGTCCTAATTATGAAAATGTGAACGTATTACATAAATAGGGAAGAACTAGTAATAGCTTTTGGCACAAAGCATTCAGCGTTATAATAAGTTAATGGAGCAGCCTTAAGTCCCCAGGCTGTGCAAACAAGGGACCAGGCAGGCTTCCCATTATGCGCTCCTAGTTCAGGCCCTCGATACACAACATTTACTCTAACTGCTGTCCACTGGCATCAAAATCAGTCCCCGGGGGAGGCTGAACTTGCAGCGTAATAAAGTGTGCGACAGAGAAAGGGGGATAGAATTCTGCCAAAGGAGATAATGAATGTCCTTTCCAATCCGGAAAATAATGTAAGGGGCCATTATTGTTTAAGGGATCTGAAAGGAATAGCAAATAGAGGCGAGACAAAATTACGCTGCTTCCCCTGAAGAGTCCCGGTGAGATCCTTTGTTGTTGCCTGCAGATTTATCCCACTTCTGTTTGTAAACACGTCTACGTGTTGTAAAAGCGATGGGTGCTAATCTCAGTCTTTCAAATCCGACGTTCAGTTCCACCAGGTAGTAACTCAGTGGGACCCGCTGGGTCCCCGGTGCTCCACCGCTGACATTTATTGACTTTTTTTACTTCTTTTTTTGCTGCACTCCTTGGCCGCTGACACGTTTATATCAACAAAAAGACAGCCGCAAGAGTCAGACCCCTGTTGTCCAATCGGGACTAATAGTAACCGTGTAGTTGCTTTTGCTCATTGGTATTTCTTTCTCATTGCTCTTTCGACGTACACGAAATGAGGGAGGTACCAGCAGCCTCCTTCCCTTCTCCTGAATTAACATGCAAGGTCACCCAGTGCCTTACTTTTGGGGCTTTCAGCATAAATGAAGCAGAAAGCACACAGACACCTAGAGGAGGGACACGGTGATGTCGTTCGGCCCGACTGCCCTCCCCACCGTCCCCTCACAGCTGGCTCAGAATCAATTAATTTATTAGGACGGGTACTCGACGACGAGCGCTAGCCAAAAGCTCAAAGACGCCAGCAGTTATTTCGGATTTGGAGCGTTCAGCATCCTTTATCCGCCCCCGTACAATCCAAATTCCAGCAGCTATGCCAAACACCTTGTTAAAACTTCCAAAACCGCCTTGAAAACTGTCAGGGGAGATAAACAATCTTGAAATCAGAAAATAGCTTCTCGCCTGCTATCTTATCAGCCAATACCACCTACTTAGAGGGACGCGTCAGCCAGTCACCAGCAGGGGCCTTCGCAAATCTCTGCCTTTCGCTGCCTACATGAAAATTGTTTTGTGTTTCCAGGTGCTTCTAAACCTTACCTACAAGCTTCTGGTTTTGTTTATTCTATTGTTGGGTTTTTTTGAGTCTTTTATTTGAAAAAAGTTCCCTTATAGTCCTTCAGTTCCTTCTCCCAGCGCTGGGTTTCCAGGGGGAAAAAATGCCTCTCTCTTCCTCTGACTGCGAGTTGTGACTCTCATCATTTCCTAAGTCCCGATTCAGACTGTCTTTTGCAAAGAGCAGCTTGGTTGCCCATCAAAATATCATCCGAGCTGCTGCTGGAGGAATATTTCAAACCCAGCCAGACAAAGAACGAGAACACGTGTGTGGAAATAAATCATTCAAAGCAGGATTTTATTCCGCTGCTGGTAGTAGTGAATGTGAACAGGTAGAGAAAGGAAGGTATTTTAGCCGCTGAGTGCCTGTCAGGTGTTGCAAATAAAGAAATGATGTGCAAGGCAAAATCTGTAGTTCTACAGTCTTCCTGTATGTGCTGTGGCAACTGCCCTGGGTCACAATTTTGAAGAATAATTCATCATTTTGTGTGCAATGAATGGTATTTGGGCCCTAATTTTCAGAGTTGCTGAGCCCCAGACAAGCACACTGCAATCGATATGCACAGATCCTCCGAAAAAAAAATAGCCTCGGACTGTTCGGAGCAAAAGTTAAGGCCTGGACTTGAAAAAAGAAGTTGTTGAACCCCTGCGTCTCAGTTGGTGATTCACTGAGAAATGAATAGCCCTCATCTTCCTCCTAGCGGTGGGTTTCGAAAGCACAAATCCAGAGAAATTGAAAGAAAATAAAGCACACAAAACGTTGACACGTCTTCAGGAAACTCGGTGGTTCGGCCCTTTGTGTTTTCACTGTGGTTAGACTTTGTAAGTGCTACAGCGAGCAGGGGGAAACTCCATCCCCACCAACGCTGCCACAACTCCCTTTGAAGCCAGCAGGGAATCCGAGCAGCCAAAAGCGTTTCCCGAAGTCTCTTGTAACGGCGATAAAAACCGAATGACTCCATGGTGAGGGGGGATTCGTTTCAGAGGATCAAAAGGCTGCGAGCAAAGGAAAGCAAGCTGGAAAATCCGAAGTAATGAAACAGCACGGGTTAGCTAGCGTGGGCTGGTGGTGTAGGGAAGAAGGGGAACGCACAAACTGAGTGACGATGGTGGTTGTGATACCGAAAAGTGTCGAATATTCAGATGTTACAAAGGGGAGTGAGGTAAGAAAGGGAAAATCTGGGCCGTGCTTAGGAGTGAAGTTCCTCACGGGCCTGCAGGATTTTCAATAGTCGCTTGAAGGGAAGTAGAGGTAACACTGGGGGCCTTTAACGAGGCTGGCTGTAGCTCTGAAATGTGACAGAGGACTCAATGCTGTGACATACGAATGGCATACTTTCCTTTTTTATCCCCTCTTTTCTTTCTTTCTTCCTCTTTCCACAGCAGAGGCATGCCCAGCGCTTCAGTTCGGCAGTGGTGTTTCTGCAGAGAAACGTTGTTCGTTATCCTTCTTTGCCTTTCATGAAACGGTAAAACTTTGGGCACAGTCCTGAAGCACTTTGAAGCCTGTAACCTTATAAAGTTGTAAGGTTCTCCCGTCCCTCAGCTACGCTGTAAAATAAGTCCGCTGCACAAGCCCGTTCCGTTTTTAATAATTCTATAGTTATTGCCCCGTAACTTTCCTGGTGGTGAACTCCAGGTATAAAATGGAGCAAGAAATGTGAGGGCTCGTTAATAAAACACGCTCGCTGAATTGCTTTGCGCTCACTAATTGAGGGGACAGATTCGTCCCTCGGATGTATGCGGACAGATCCGTCGGCGAGTGGCTCCGTGGACATGGCAGGTGAATTTAACCTCAGGAAACCCAAGGTGAGACGTAGTTGTGGAAAAGTGTGCTCTCTGCTGTTGGTTTTAATAGGATAAAGGAGAGCAGACGCATCCCAGACACACGGAGGTCCATTCTCGAAAATGTACTGAAGGATAAAATCAGGCTGTGGATGCTGAAGGAACAAAGACAGGGGCGGAAAATAAATAAATCAATAAATAAGAACACTTGACGTAGCTTGAAATAGAGCTACGCGATCCAGGGACAACAGTCCTGCAAGATTTTTCAGCGCCTGACTTGTTTCTGGCCCTGGGGGATGCCTGCAGAGGTGGCTGGGACCCACGGCCAGGGCACTTCAGAGGCTCCGCGGCGGGTGACAATAAATCTGTGACATTCGAGGTTTATTGTGGAAGTTCCATAAGCTTGCAACAGCTTAAAACGGAAGGGTTTAAATCCTCTGCTAACTTTTGAATTGGGGTTTTAAAAAACCCCTTCCCTGAAAGGCTTCCAGGGTTTTAATTGAAAGAATATTTTTGCGCAGACATAAAGTGTCATTTTAAAAATCGTATTTTATATCACGGTATTACAGAAACTGCATTCACATTTATTGATTAAACCCCCATAAAACCAATAATAGATTATAAAAATTCTACGGGGTTTTTCCGTGCAAATAAACGATTCCCATTAATGTGTGCTGGGAACAAAGAGTTTCCGACGACACGAGCACAACTGTGAGTACTGAACACACATCAGGTTCAGAGCAAAACATTTTATTATGTTCATTGCATCTTGCTTGAGACTCGCAGAATGAGAGATATTGGAAATAGTGTGGTTTTTTTCTTGGAAATGTAAAGCACTGACACTGTGCTTGTAAATGTGACGATAAAAATTCTCTCCCCAGGAACCTGTCCTGCTTCCTTTGCTATTTTTTTCCCTTATATTTTTCATGTTCTTATTTAAATCTTTTCACCCTAACTTCGTTCTTCCATTAAGGAAAAGATAAATAAATAAAGTTGTGTTTGCTTTCTCCCTCCGAAATGCGGTGTGCAGCTGTCCCCGGGAGGCTCCGCGTGCTCTGCGCTCACCCAGGCACCACTCACGCTCTCAGTGCCGAGCTGCTCTGGGAAATTTCCCCAAAGAGACGTGTTGAAATAATCATTCCCTACGAGTTATTTTGGTATCTACCCCTGCGTGAACTCTCTCAGTCTGAAATCATTAATTTTTCCCCATCTGGAAGGTGGATCGAGCTAAATTTGAAGAAAAAAAAAAAATAATAATAATCACTGCAATCTGGAACAAATTTCCACAGGGGGCCTACACGGGAATAACTTTTTGGAAATAATTAGTCGATTGCCGGTCTGTTGGCAGACTTCCCGGCGTAGCGAAGCCGTTGCAGGGTGCTGCTTAATTCGTTCGCAAAGCGCCGCGCGGCGCCGGGACCAAATGCGGGCGGCGCTGCCCACGGGGAGCCCAGCGGCAGGGCTGGGAGCTGGGGCTGAGCTCGCAGGTGGGTGCAAAGCCAGCTTTCAGGGCACCACGGTGCCAACCTGCAGCCCTAGGTAAGTCAGAAGACAAGTTGTAGGGCTTTGCTTTGCTTCCTGACCTTGCTCGGCACCCAGGAGCGCTTCATTTTCTCCAGTAGCTGCAGATGTAAGCTGCTCTAAGGATGAAAGCTATCACTAGTGATTTGAAATGTATCAGCCAAATGCTGCTCCTTCTGGACCCCCACCACAGTAATGCCTCTATTAAATACTTAATATATTATTTTTATTTCTCCTCTTCAGCAGAAAGCAGCGCGTGCCAGCAGCGCAGACGGGAAGGAGGCTGCTGGAGCTGGAGGGACCTGGCGTGGTGGCAAAGTGCCCGGGAACGGAGACAGCACTCCCAATTTCGCGTGAGATCCCAATCTCACACGAAAGGTGGCATTTAGAGGAATGAGAGACCTCTACCCTCGTATTACTCGTTCGGGGGTGACAGTACGGGAGGGAACGGGACACGGCACTCCACCTCCTCACTCCCAGCTGTGATTTCGGCATCGGGCCCATCGGGTGCTGAGCCAGCCTGCCACCTCTCCTTGCACAACCTCCAACACGGTGCTTTGGCTGGAGACCAACAAGGTTGCAAGCCTTCTCTCTATAAAACAGCGAAATTACCAGGAATGACAGATGTGGGCCGCTGCAGTAATTTGAGATGGATTAAGGGATGCTGGGAAGCAAGAAGGCATCGTAAAGCTAGTTCTTGCTAAACTGGCAACTCTTTGACGTTTAACAGAAGCTGACAGAGTTTCAGGGTTGAAATAAGTAGGATTGAGGGCCATAAAACTGCCAGACATTTGGAATCCTTCGTGAAAACAGTGTTGCTAAATTGCCTGCTGAACTGCTGATCTCTGGATCTGAGGATGCGAATCTGAGGGCCTGCCCTTCGATGGAAACCTTTGAGATGAAGTCATTGTTGATGGGGAGAAATAAAGGCTTACTTTTTACCTCAGATTTTCCCCACAGACAAATGTGAATGTAATTATTCAGAGACTAAAATGTGTCCTGGGACAGGAATCGACACTTCTAAGCTGCAGCCACATGGAGTGAGTACGTACTAAAATTGTCCATAAGGGCTTCCCGAGGCTCTGTCCTGCCTGTAGCTTCCAGGTGAGTGCTCACAGCCTTTGCTCTTACCTGGACTGATCTTTCCCCTCTGTCCTCGGAATAAAACTTTTCTGAATGCATTTTGCTACCTAGTCAGGGAAGCAGCAGAGGAAACAGAATGGGAATCACTCCTTATTCAGCGTCATGCTAATGCAATTTCCCTTTTTGTTACTTTCCACCTTTCCAAGTTCAAGTTCAGCTGCAGGAGCTCGGATTAACAAGTTAAAAATATCAGAAATATTTTAGGGGCACCGTTCCCACTTCATAGGCCGGCACTTAGCACCTCAGAAGAAAGCCATCAGTTTGCAGCCGAAGGTCAGACCCCAGGGGCAGACCTCTGACAGGCTTTCTGTCTGTTCCCCAGACAAAAAGGGGTAATAAACAGAAAAAAAAGTCCTTAACGTTTATCAGCCAGGAGTCTTTAGCAAAGTTTTAGGACAAACTGCCACCAGGTGAGGAGCTGAAAGCCAGACAGGTACCGAAAAAACACCTGGCAGAGTGTTTCACATGCAGATTTAGGGTGACCACCTCATGAATTTGGATAAATGGATACTGAATAAATGGATAAATGGATACTGGATAAATGCCACCGGGTAGAGGAGAAATTTGGAAGCACTGCATCATTCACTTTGATATTTTTAATAAAATAGCAAAGCCCTTGCTCGGGAGAGATTCATCTTTTAATTTAGCATGCTTAAACTTTGCAAAGAGAAAACCCACTCGGGAGGGAGACGCTTTGGGTCAGTGCGTTTACTTTTCAAGCAAGAAAAATAGTTTTTTGTGGTGAACGATGTCCCCTCGGAGCGGTGACATCCCGGGGGGGCTCAGCGGGCACCTCAGCGCCGGCCCCGCCGGGCCGCCCGCACAGGGCCGCAGGCGGCGCCGAGCCTGGAGCGGCAGCGGCCCCTGGGGGCGGCCTCGGGCCTCGGCACACACGGTCAAAGCCTTTCGGGTCCTGCTTTACTTCAGCACCCTGAGCCAAGCTGCTTGTGTCACCTTGGGTATGGGGTTTTTCAATAAGGCACCTTCAAATATTTGCCTCACAAAGCAATCCTCCGTCAGGACTGGGGAGGAGACAGGAATCCAGGCGGTGGATGAAGGGAACTGACGCATCCTTTAAAGAACTGTAGCAACTACATAATACACACATGTTCTAAATCTATTTATTACTGAAAAGTTCAGTATGAACCAGCACGTGAACACATCCTGCTGGAAAGAAAATCGGAGGGGAATATTGTGATAAATGCCACCATTAGGCGTGTGGGAAGTGGCACCGATTTAATGGCAGCAGCTCGTCGAGAGACAAAAAATTGCCTCTTGCTGCCGTACCTCACATAAACCCAGAGCTGAGCCCCTGTCCCAGACACCTGCAGCACGGGCGAGAAGAGCAAATTGTGGCATTTAAGCCTTCTTTGGGTGCTCTTCCTCTAAAGAAGCTGTGGCTGCAAGGAGAAAGTAGACGAAAAGAGGGGTTTGAAATTGTCTGGTTCTGAAAGAGGCTGCCAGAGCTGCTCATGTGCACAGGTGTCTGCAACAGACTGGCTTTCAGAGCCCTCGGTGCTGTGAACTTTCCGAGTTCTCCAAATAAGAATGAGTCCTTTAAACAGCAACTGAATCATTCCTGCTTTCTTGTTTTGACACCTGCTTTTACATGAAGTGCTCTCAGTTTTACATACCAACAGCTTATATCACTTGTCAAATCTATCTGTGACAGGATAAAGCTAAAGGAAGAGTACTAAACCGTCAGGCAAAATGATTAATAATCCACTTGTTTAAGGGCACAGGAGAATGACAAGGGGTGTCAGTGATAATCTCAGACTCACTTGAGCTAGGGAAAGGCACCACATGGGACAGCGGCAGATGGGTGCCCTGAGGGAAGAGGCAGACTCATTTCAGCTCCAAGGGCTGCCTGTGGAAGCAGGGAAGCCTTGCGTGGGTCTCCCCAGGCTTCAGAGCCAGAACCACGTCCTCTTCATGAGCATGTGAGAGCTCTAGGCCAGTGCCACCCTTCCCTCAGTGCTCTGACTGATTTCCAGATAGAAAGATACCGTTAAAACCAGAAAGTCATTCCTCAAGGATCCCTCAGTGAATTTATATCCATCTTAGCACCGAAATGCCACCTCACATGAAACATTTTAGCTTGGAAGAGCCTCTAAAGCCGCTTCTGTGCCCATTTTATTGGACTTCAGCACACACAGTCACCTAAATGTAATGTCCTGGTATTTTCGTCCCTGAAATGAGACTGCCTTGTACAGCTACACGGGAGAAGCCTCTCACATCCTCATCCAGGAGCTTTTGATCAGTAATTACACAAAACAACTCTGGAGCTAGGACAGAGTATAAGCTATTTTTTCAATCCAACTAATTATCCGTGGCAACGTGTATTCACTGGCCTTCACCACAGTTCTGCCTTCCGAGCTGTATCCATCAAGCCCTTACCTTGTGTTCTGAAACATTACTGGGCGCTGCAGCACAGACATTTCCCCCAGAAAAGCGATCTTTGTGAAACCCACCAAATAACAACCACTTGCTGGGAACGTGGTTTCTTTCCAATGTCACCGAAGCTTGCTCGTAACAGGCTCCCTTATTTTTTTTTTTTTGAGGAGTTTGATTGTTCCCTGGTCTCCTGCCAGACTGGAGAAAGCCAGCCCCCTTCATTTCTTTTATTCTGCCCCATTATACATCTGAAGGAAGCTCATTTGCAAAAGCGATGGTTTTTCATAAAAGTGGTGGTTGGTGTTGATTCCCAGCCCCCCGGGACAGGAGCACCTGCAGATGGGCTGCAAACAAAACAACAAAAACAGTTTCGGCACCTGCTGCATTCTGCACCGAAGGCGCTTTTCTTTCCAGTTTCACTTCGACCTCCGAGCAGAACTCTGTAAAGTCGTGCCGGCTACTTATTTTTAGCAGTCCTCTTCCTCAGGGGACATGCGAATTGTACTTCAGCTCAGCTGAAAACTCCACAACTGCTGCCGAGCTCAGACAGCTTCCCCGAGGCAGCGCTGTGGGCAAAGACAGAACTTTCTGACATACGCCCTTCCCAGCCTAGCCAGCACCTGGCCAAGCAAACCAAATACGAGCAGGGGCTTCGCTTACTCTATCCACGACACAAGTTTTCAACCGCTTGGAATATAATCTTTTATTTATCTTTACAGTGATGACGGAAGAAATGTACAGGTGTTTTCACCCATAGGTATAAAAATCTGTTTATATACAGAGTCACAATAATCTTTACTCGGGAAATCACTCTGTTCTCCTGATCCATCCTTACTAAAGACCACAGGAAAAAAAAAACAAAACAAATATTTAATACAGGCAATATAATTCCAGTAGGTTTGCAACCTGGCATCAAAAGCTCAGCTTTAGATTAAGGGTGATGTTTGATACTTAAAAAAGGACTTTAAGTCATAGGACACAAAATAAAGTTGCTTTTCAAATAAGATATATACATCAAAAATAGGAGTCTAAAAAAGGCATTGGTTTTAATGCTATTAGAAAGCTATATAAATGTGCATGGGTCCGTTTCTTCTTATAACGAAAGACCGAAGGAACAAAGTGCCTCTGGCTTTTGGGAATTTCCTCCTGGGACAAGTCAGTTACAAGTACCTGCGGGAGAGAAAGAAAGAATCCCTTTTGGAAAAGCAAAGGCTGCTGGCTGCGTCGGAGTGACTTTGAACAGCCACAGCTGTGCTTTACTTCCACACTAAGAGCACTTTATAAACGGTTCCTGGTGAGTAAGAAATAAAATTAACACCACCGAAGTAGCTGCTCCGTTGTTAAGGCTCCTGCAAGCGCCTCGTTATTTTTTTTATTAAGCACAACGCGACACAGTTTTAACGTTCAGCCTCTTCCACCACAGCCCCTCCCGCACGTTACTCGGCCTTCTGGGGCCTTTCATGACAGCCTTAAATCACCTCCTGGATTCTCATTGTTAAACGTGGAATAATTAGTACGTAAAAAGTTTCTTCATACCAACGGATCAGACTGGAAAGTTAGTCTGGGAATTATTAGGGAGATTATTAGGGAAAAGACATCTTTCAAGCTGCTTTACATTAACTAATCCACTTAAACATCTTGTTTAAGTGTATAACGAAAGCCACGAGGGCAGAAAGCAGGGGTTTTACAGAATAGAGCCAACACACTGGCTTAACTACACGTAAATAGGGAAGGAGCTCTCAAAAAGTGATGAAAATCAAGGTCTGATCCAACTGAGTTCTACAGAGAACCGCAGCATCAGCGCAAAAATAGCCACTTCTACGGCTCCGTTACAGAGCAATTACTTCACGCGAAATTAAGGAGTTCACATCGACGATTTGAGGCTGAAATGGCAAAGGTTTGGAATTTCACACCTTCAATCAGTGTTCTTGCCTGACTTCCTTTCATGCTATCCGTAATTGGACTTTTATAGAAGTATTCAGGGATGAAGAGCTTGAAGGTAAACATCTAGAAGTTAAAGTCCTTAGAAGGAAGGTTCGCTGGGCTAAACAACGCTGGCAAATAGCTCTCGTACACGACAAAGAGCAGATTTATGTTGCACTTACTCTAAGTAATAAAAACGTGCGTTAGGAACGTGAATATTAACCCACGTATCCATTAATGTACAAGTATTAACCGTTTAAAAATAAATCGGAAGGTTTGGGGATCTCGTTACGTCGTTTAACTGACGAGGCAGGTAAATCCCGGAGACCTGACTCACCTGATTGCTTTTTTATGCTTCATCTCCGTTATCCATTTCTACCTCTAGGTCCTTTGTCGTGTCCGCCGCCCGCGACAAGATGTCTGCCATCAGCGCTTCCTCCAGTTTTTTACGCACTT
The DNA here is from genome assembly GCA_011076525.1 of Nettapus auritus. Taxonomy (NCBI): domain Eukaryota; kingdom Metazoa; phylum Chordata; class Aves; order Anseriformes; family Anatidae; genus Nettapus; species Nettapus auritus. The sequence continues at coordinate 1,221,284 of CM021797.1, read as the reverse complement.
GCTGCACCCGCTCTTCTTGTTTCCTGCAAGGGGAGAAGGGGCAGAAACGTCAGCCCTTCGAGTGTAATGTAAGAGAACGCAGCTTTTGCAAAATAACTTGAAAACACACCTGTTCTAAAGCTGTGTTCTGAAAAAAATAAAATATAGGCTTAAAAATGACCAGAACTCATCAGAAACAGGCAGAGGCAGCACGGGAAAACATCTGTCAGAGTGCTGCAGACACCCTGCAGCGATTTCGGATGGCAGGACGGATCGGAAGAACATCCGATCTTCGAGGAGCAGGAGCGATATCTAGCGTGCTGCACAAGGCAGAAGCCTCTCAGGAGCAGCAGCCTCCAAAGTTATTCAGCTCCACAGCTGCAGCTACTGCCAGCACTCGCCGAGTACTTCAGAGGGGGCTGTCTGCTCACAGAGATAGCAAAAGCAGCGAGGGACAAGCTAGCAGCTCGGTGCAGAAATTGTTTTCTGCCTTCCAGCCGTTTCCCGTCCTCGTTTCCTACCCTCCCCACACAGCTCGCTCTCCCCCAGAGCTGTCAACTTGCAGGGCCCAGGCGGCGATCTCCCAAAAAAAGATGCCTCACAACCTGCCTGACAGAGGAGAAATGAAACGGAACAGCAACTTCAGGATTCGTTGACTGAATGAATGGGATCCCAAGACCACAAATAAGATGAAATATCATCCAAAAGTTTCCTTCTTACCACCTCAAACCTAATGCCAGCGGTATTTAACTCCGAGGCACAGAAGTGACAGCCAGTTTCCTGCATATTGGACCAGCTGCTGTTAGCAAGGGCCCTCCTCTATCACGTGGCCTCCTCCTGGGATTCTTCTTCCCCCTTCCAGGCCTTCCTCACCTCCCAAAGGCAGGTGAAGACTGAGCTTAGCTCATTTCCAAGTGGTCAGCCGGCTGCTTGATCTCCCCGGCAGCAACAACCACAAAGCAGCCCTGAGCTGGCTGCTCTTCTGGCAAACAGATTTAAGTGTTAAAAGCCCGGCTCTGTTTATACAAGCAGCATTACTTCTGAAGCACGGCAGCTACCAAGAGCAAATATTTAAGAACCAGCAGCAAAAAGAAAAAGCGTGCTACTGAGAAGTGCTCATCTTAAAACTCCACTAAGCAGCTCCCCCGCCACGTGCTCCTTTCAGCCTTCCTCCTGCCGAGACACAATCCTCATCCCGCAGCGTTCACTCCGTTGTCTTCAAAAGCACGCAAGTATTAAGGATGCGCTCCTCCTAACGCAAATTCATAAGCCCTCCTTCAAACCCCGGCCGTATTTTCAGTGGACAAGCGCTTTGTGCAACGGGACGGCGTAAAACGTCGCGTTCGGGCCATGTCCTCGGGGCTCAGCATGATTTTCTTTGCCCACGCTGCCGGCATTCCCCTGAGCGCCCACCGCGAAGCTTTAAGGACGCGATCGGTTTCACCGAGACGTTTCTTACAGCTGAGAGCTCAGACCGTCACAGCATCCTCCCGTTTTCTTCCTTTCCTCATAGCTCTCGTGGCTTTGGTCTGCCACACCGGGTAAGATTTGCGCAGGGCATGGAGGAGTGTTGAATGTTAAATGCCGCTTGGCTTTTGGACAGACTAACGGGTAATTTTCCTTCCCCACTGCCAGACGTACTTCATTTATCGCGGGTTAGGGCTGCTTACAAGGAAAAGAAGTCCCATTAACGTGCAATTTCAAAGGGCCGCTCGTCAAGACGTCAGAGATCTCAGGACCAAAACCCACTGGGCGACACCGAGCATTCGGCAACGAACCCAGAGGAAGGGCTCTTGAAAGCTGAAAGGTTTGCTCATTTTACGCCCTCAGCCTCCCACTTCAGGAGGAGTGCATTAGCCACAAAGCCACCTTCTGGTATTATTTTCCCCTTTTTGAGGCATTTATTTGGCACCGAGATCGAAAAATTCGCTTGACCAAACCAGAAATGGGAAGGGAGGAAGCCAACATTGATCAGGATTACAGCCTGATGGTGAGGGAACACGCTTGGGAAAGAAAATGTGGCTCGTGACTCCTTTCTTACTCAATATATTCATATTTTCACCATGAAAAGGAAAAAAAAAGGTAAGTTTCCATTTTTTCTAGTTAATGAACTAATCGGTACGCACAAGAAACACGTTCCTGCTTGTCTCCCCTCGTGCCCAGGCCAGGGATCTCGTTTCATCGAGCTTGCTTTTCACTCCCTCGCAGGCTTCAGAAAACTCACCTGATGTCATCGTCCGTGACGATGAAAGCCTTGCAGAGGGGCTGAGATGTATTGAGCCAGACGGCCGGGTTCTTCTCCACCGCCGCCGAGAGCTGTCCCGTGATGGGAGCCGAGCTGGTGTGCAAAGCGCTGGCGACAGCCGACAGCAAGGTGTCGTCGTTGTTACCCGGGCCAACTCCTAGAACAAGGAGAAGCAGGGTTACCGCTCGCGTTTCACGCCCGATTTCGGAGGCAGAGCTCCTCCCGGTTTGGGTGAGCCCCAGTACCTTGAAGACCCTTGGGGAGCTCCATGGATTTGATGATTTGCTCGCTGACATCCGAGGCGCTGAGGCCTTGTAGCCTCTTCTCCCAGAAAAGCTGCGAAAGAAAACGAGATCGCCGTTAGAACACGAAATCAAGCAGCTCACGGGAATGAACTGAGCTCGGAATCGAAGGAACATCACGACAAAACGCGACACTGACACCGCCTCGCAGCTCTTTTCATGCCTTCAGCACCCCAGACGGAATTAGACAAGGAGTTATCCTAATTCCTAGGAAATTCCTTGTTGTAGTCAAGAGCCAGGAGCCTCAGTGTAGGCCACTTCCAGATGCTTCTGTTCTGCAAACCACACTTCACGCGTTCCTGCCATCTCTGATTGATCAGCTCTGGGAAAATACCGTTTGCCACTCATGGTTTTACTCGAAGCACCTCAAGTGCTCCCTGTTAAGCGACTCCTCACTCCTCACTTGTGTTTTTCCACCACTCCAACCCAGCTTTTAGTTGGGTTACGCCATCACGTTCACGGGGCTGGAAGAGATCCTGCCCCTTCGGTCACAGCCCTAAAAACAGGGGACGGGCAACCCCCAAAGAGGAAGAGGAACCTCGAGTCCACACACGTTGTGGCCACCTTCGTGACAACCCGATGTCGTCTCGCAGCTCGAGGCAGCCTCTTCTTGGTGGTTCGAACAGAAACCGACCGCCACCTTTTCCAGCTCCATCCGATTTTGGCTTCTGACCTTTCAAGCTCATCCGCAGGAAATAAAATTACATCCGTCTGACATCCTGCAGGTTTTCCACCCAATCAGGCTCTTTGAACTGCACATACGTGACGCAAAATACGGCCACGGTCGGATTTAGCTTGTGATCTATCGCCTTATTCAATAATTCACGACCATACGACCCACGGCAAGCACCTAAAGAGCGTACTGAGCGTCAGACAGGCTTTGAAATCAATCGCGAGGAGAACTTTTGGCCTCAAGACAGATGATTTCGTAAGCAAACCTAACAGGCTCGTCCTCGGGTGGTCTTAAGGAGCGACCGCTGGCGGGTTTATCCTCAGGTGGTTTTTCCAGGTGGCGATCTGCCACGGAACGAGAGGGATCAGATCACCTCGTGGTAACCGATCACTTGCTCTTCTTGAAACGAGCTTCAGAGAGGAGGCTGGACACGTGTGAGACGTTTGCTGAGCGTTCGTGGGTTATTTTTTGAGCCAAACGCATCGGGAAGATAGAGCTGAACCTTTTGCAACCTCCGTTCTATAACCGCCGCTTCCATTAGTTTTGCTGGTGGGGTTCCAAGCTCTCTTTCAGCACAATCAACAGCAGAATTAACAGGTGATTAATCAAGTCCTCATTCAACCCTCAGGTACGTGACACGTCTGGGGAGCGAACTCGGTGTTTGCCCCGAGAAGGGCCGGGCGGCGTGGAACAACGCCAACCAAGCAGCTCTAAAACACGAAGAAGAAGTGCTCTACGTAAGACGCAGGCCTCCGGTCTGCCAAAAGAACGCCAAGACAGAGCTGCAGGATGTGGGGATGTCATCTGGGGATTCACCACGAACTCCACGCTCCGTTTCAGCGATGGCCATCTGGCTTTTTTAAACCCCAAACCCTTACGCTGAAATTTATCAGGAACACATCACACCTCTTCGAAACTCGCTTTGAAGCTGCAAGGCTGACAACGTTTAGGAGGCTAAAACATTATTAGTAGTATTATTTAGGGTTTTTTTCCCCCTTTGCAGGACCCACTAGAAATCTTACAGGGTTCTTTTTCTTATAGTGGCTGATTTGTGGACTCTGTGAGGAAAAGAAACAAAACCAAGCCCACAGAGGTAGTAAGGAAACCTATCCTAAGTCAGCTCACGGGAAACTAGAATACGGTCGGGCAGGAGGATCTTGAAAAAGAGATGTGAAAGCACTCTGAGGAAAATTGCAGTTCAGGCTCCTAGGTTTGCTATTTGGGAGCCTAACAGACTTTCTGATCGTTTGATTAGACACAACAATATCGGAGAAATCTCCGCGGATTGCCTGCTGCTGGTGTCGGAACAAGGACCACGTGGAGGAAGACGACTTCGAGGAGAAGCCTTGTGTGTATCAGAAGACCCCGTCCAAAAGGCCTGCACACACAGCTCGAGTTCCCTACGCCCAGATCCCAGGCAAGCTGGTATCTTTCCAGGAACCACCACAGGGTTCGCTGCTGAAAGAAGAGCTGCTGCCAAACGTCTTCCCTGCCAACGCTAACAGCCACGGCTTTTCGCTCCCGGAGAAGCCTCCCGACTGCCAAAGGAGCTCCAATGCTCGTTTATTTTCATCTCTGCCTAAGGAGGAAGGCCAAAGGGAGATGCAACAGATAGACGTGAGGCGTTTGGAGATGTGTAGCTGGAGATACAGAAGCAGGAAGCCCTCAGGGGATTTGGGCCGAGAATTGAAGAAGCAGGGAGGAACGACACTGGAAATGTAACCGAATAAGCTCTCCATACGAACGTAAACGTCTCGTTTTAGCCTTTTCTATTTCCTTTTTATTTCTTTCTTTTAGTTTTTATTCCTTCCCCTTAAAGTTTTCAAGCAACTTCACTCCTCACCCCGGCTTCTCTATTTTACCTCAACTGCTCACAGCCCAAAAGGAGGAGCCTCGGCTTTTTGAAGGTCAAGCAAGGACCGTATCCAAGGTTTACAGTCCCGGCAGTACGTCAAACATCTGAGCGAGCTTCTTGATGCTCTCAAGCAAGATGTGCTTAGAGATATTGGGTGGGTTTGAAAAGCAGCCATTCTGCAAATCTTTGCGGGATAGTTCTCAGAAGACAAGGGGTGCATTCCAGAGGGTTTCAGCTCGTATTTGAAGCAAAGGTTCTGGAAGAAAGGAAATCTGGGAGGAAACAGGCGGGCACGAGAGGATTTGAAATCCATCACGACGCGAATCGCCAAACGTCCACTTCTCCTGCCACAAAGGTGCCGCGACTTTCGCACGTGGCTGAAAGGCAATTCCTAACACACCACGTGTCGCAGCTTCAAAGGAAAACCCAAAAGAACGTGAAGAGAACCAAGGGACACGTGCAGTTACGCATCTTCAAGATCTGAACGCGATACACTCACAGGGCCCCGCTGAACTTCACGGGACCAACAGCGAGCTTAGCTGAGGCCTTCAAATCTTGCTAAAAGACATCTCAGCAAGATGATCCCACCGATATTTCTTCCTCCTCTTTCCCAGCTGAGGTTAGAGGATGCAGAGTCTGAACTCCTTATGTCTAACGAGAACAGCATTCAAGATGTTTGGAAGCTCAACGTCAGAGCCAGCCTGAGCTTCAAAGGAAACGTTAATAGCGACAGAGCAAGGTGCAAAAATGGGAACGTGCCTCGGCATTTTATTATCCCTGAACTTCTAAACCAGAATAAGATGCTTCGATTTGATGGTAGCAGTGCTACGACTCCAAAGCTACACATCCGACTTAAAAAGGACACCTAAATGCAACGTACGCTATGCTGTGTGGTCGATGAGTCCTTCAGCTGTGTTTCTTTTTCTTCCCTACTCTTCTCCCCGTAAAAAAACAAAGCTGGAGAAGCGCTGTGTGAAGAGGTGGTCTGTCGTGGATGCAAAGAGAAGCAGCTAAAGGAAAACCTGCGTAGGATGAGTTTGAGTTACCGCGCATTTGTAGAAGTATTATAGCGAAAGAGAGGGATTGCGAGTAACTTGGAATTGGTTTTGCACGAAGCTCTTCTACGGAAAAGCCGTAACAGTTCTTGATGACAACCGCGTATCTTAAAAATCTTCTCTTAAGAAGCTGCACATGAAAAAAGTTTGGTATTTGCGGTCCAACCGCGACAATACAGCACGTACCTGAAATTCGGGAGGCGTCCTGTTGTCAAATCTGAATGAAGTTTTGGACTAAGCTAAAACCATCTCCACGTGAACTGATTTATTTCTGGCTTTTCATTGCATTTACTACAGCACGTTTCCAAAAGTAACCAGCAATCCAGGACGGCTCATCTGTGATCGAAGCACAGCTGAAAATACTTTGATTTGCAGCTCAGATTTTGCGCGGTACCAAGGGGAAAGCCGAGTCCTTACCTGCCGTGGCTGTTCGGTCACTCGCTGCGGGTCGGATCTCACTTTGTTGCTGGGATGGTTGGTGACTTTGGTGACGGGCTGCTTGAAAATCGATGCCGTTTGTCGGATGGGCAAAGTCGTATTCAAGTCTGGTTTTCCCTGTTTGAAAAAAGAAAAAAAAAAAGGTGAGTTAACAGAAGTTATACACGAAACGTCTACAAATTACCGGGGATAAGCCATCCTCTACTGATGAGCAAAAGAAAGCAGCTTTTTCTGCGGTAAAGGTTGCCCTTAAATGCTGTACTCCACTAACCTTTGCAGCCTCTAAAGACAAAAAGGTGCCACTTAACCAGTTCCCCACATTCTCACCGCCTCTGGAAGCGGCACACTGCTTCCGAGTCCACCTTTTCTTTTAGTTAAGTGATAAACGTCATTTGTGCAAGCGGCTTACGTTCTGGAAACAGACAGCTTCACCAAAACGTTTGTACAGTCCCAGGTCTTAAAGGACAGCAACTTCCTACTCAGCTCGTCGCAGGTTTCCTAAGCAATTCCTCCGTAATACCATTTTTAAAATCAGTCATTTGTTCTGGAAAGAAACTCAAGCTGTAGCAGTACAAAGAACAGCAGGTGAATCGTTTGGGGTGGGCAATGGAAGTGTCCCGTAACCCCCAAGATGAAGACGAAAAGAAATACTCTGTGGCAGCAGGAAGTTTGGAGACCTCTGGATAAATACTGCACAGCGAGCGTTGGTAGAGGACTCCATCCAAGGATCAAGATAAAATGATTTCTCCCAAGGATCCCCTAGCTCTGTGTCCCTCGCCTGGCTCTCCCCACAGCCAACAGATGAGTCAAAAAGCTGAAAAAAAGAGGCCTGATTTTTTTTTATCCAGATGGCAAAGAAGGTGATTTATCGAGACTACCACGTACGCGCCTAGCTATTCAGCGCTGTGACTCAGCTCACACACATTCGTCAGCGATTTCTGGAGCATTTGGGGAATCTCTGCTTAACGCCGATTCACTTTTCCTCTCAGGAAAGGCAGAACCGTCTTCCAGAGCAGCGGAAGCGTGCTGGAACACAGAGGTGAACTCTAGAAAAGACTGAAAGAGTTCTAGAAATACATTACGTCCTCCTACCAAGGGTGAACCCTCTGACAGAACCTCCAACTGATGTCTAATCAAGTCCAACGTTACTTTTTCCGTGTATTTTTTATATTTGAGGCAGCTGTGATGAGCACAGAACCCCCAGCCAGAGCCAGACCAGAGCCTCGACAGCCCTGACTTATCCTACAAGCTTCCCTTTCCCCGATCCTGTGACGTGGAGTTCAAAGCCACACGTGAAGCTTTGAAGTCCGTGCCCCCAGGACGCTCTCTGCAGTAGTGGTAAAACTCATTAAAATTCACCAAAACCATGACGTGACACAACACGGGGGGTAAATCTGGCTGAGCTACCACTTCTGGAGCAGAGGCCTTAGCTTCAAGTTCCTGAAAACAATACATATATCCAGGTTCCTTTGTCCTGTAATACAAAGTAAAGAGAAATTTTTTAAATATATCCATTAAAATAACTCTAAAAAAAATGGAATTCCTTCAGGCAGCGTGAGGACTTAAAAAAAATTCAGCTACATTCATGATCCAGCCCCTAGAACTAAAGCAAAACCCGATGGGTAATGAGCTATGGAGGAGAAGCCATTGAAGGACTCGATGTCCGACATACTTTTTAATCGGAAAACGGCCGTTAGGATCAACCGTTTCAACTCAGAACAGATCAAGCAACCCCTGACGTACAGTCATCACCTCTCCTGAGGTCTGGAGAACTCGGAGCCCTCCAGCCAAAAGCCTCCCTACACCTTTCAGGTGGTCAGACGCAGGTTCACCGCCTGAAGTTCACCACGTTCAGCCCACAAAGCTTCAGCACCCCGAAACACGAACGTGTGGGAGTTGCACGGCTTGGTGACTAAGGCAAAAAATCTCCTCCTGCTCTAGGAACGACAGCCATCTATCAAACACGGGTGTCCCCTGCTCGTTTTTACTCATTAGGAGGATTTTACTGATTCTCCAGGAAGCTTCCAGAAGAATTTCGGTCCGCTGTCTTTTCAAAGACCTATTTCCAGAAGCATCAACATGCCCCCATCAGGAAAACACTTTAAAAACTCCAAGTATTTCCTGGGCTTTCATGTCCCGTAATCTAAAAGTCAGCTATAATCAGATAGCGCGTTAAATAGCGGCCTCTGTTAGGGTTCCCCGGTTAGAGGGACGGCAAGGCAGCGCTTCCATCCACCAGATGCCTCAATCTAACCGTCTAGACACGTGGCAGAGAGAAGGCTCGAGGGTATTTCGATATCCTTTTTGTAACAGAAGGCGAGCCAAAGGGTTGGGAAACGCTCGTGGGGGATTGTTTGTACCCAAGCGAAGAGCCCACGGAATACCAGCAAGTTGATCCACAAACGCAAGAGATTCTTGAAAGCTCCCGAGCCACGCATTCAAAGAGTGTTAGTTACCTACAAAAAAACAAAGCAAGCATGAATTACAGATTCTAATCCGGTAGTTAAGGGTTACCCCGAGTGGCATACAAGCCACCGAAACCCTCGCCGCGCAAAGTCAGCGCGGTCTCGTCTCGATTTGATACACCCAACGCTGCGATTTCTGCTCGTGCAGACTGCCCACCCAAAACGCTTCCCTGGAGGAGCCCCCAGAGCTGCGTTGCTTGAAAGCCTCGCGGCTGCGGGGAGAGAACGAAAGGATCTGAAGGCAGGGTTTAAGCAGCAAGCAGTCGGCATGAGACGTCCGGTTAAAAACGACAAGCGGCAGATGACCAAAAGCAGCGCGCGAGACACAGCTACAACTCGTCAGGTGTTTCCCTACGCTACTGGAAATTAGGAGACCTCAAAGAATAAAGCTCTTTCCCCAGCAAAACGTTGCAGGTTGCGACCGAAATCCCTCTGGACTTTTGAGAACTGTCGTGTAAGATCTAGGGGTTTGGTTTAGGAACGTAGCACCTGAGAGCCTGATGGATTTACTTGTCCTGTCCTTATAGGCTACAGCCATGGTTTTAATTCCCTCTGCTTCAGGCTTTCGTTTGTAACCTACCTTCCCCTGTTGAATATTGAACGGAATACCTACGTTAGCTCACGGAGAACTACGACGATAAGAGAACGATCGGATCAATTAAAGGCCCAATCAAGCAGAAAAATGCCTGGCCTCGTCCGGCTCCCAGCGGACGTGCGTTCAGCTAAAGACGCTGCCTCAGAGAACAAGCTCCTGGCACAGGCTCAGAAGGTGAACTATTTCATCTCAGAACAGGAAGATGAACGGAGGGATTCGGGATTTTGAAGTCTCGCAGGGAAGAAACTGACGCCAACAGCCCTCACTTTTCCCATTTAGAAGAACGTCACTCAGGCAGACGACTGAACCTGAGCTCTTTATGGCCTTCAGGCAACTTGTGAGCTACTCAGACCTTTGTTCCACGCTTCACAGCGCCTTGGTATTGTCTGCTAGGAGCAGGGCGTTCCCTCCGTGTAAAAGTTTAGCATCTCTCCCGCTAGCAGAAATTAAAACACACACGTACATCTTAGAAGCAGGCTGCGTTAAGCAGGAAAGAAATTGCTAAATGAACGACAGGAAAGGGAATTCGCAGGATATCCTTAAACACAGGTAGTTACTAACAAACCTTATTTTGATTGAGAGAATCATTCCTTAGTCTCTGTTTGTTCTTCTGCAATTTACTGGGCATCATCTTTCCCGTTCTGAAGTCAAAACTGCTGAGATCAACAGTGTTTCCCAGGTATCTTGCCAACTGAGGCTTGCTTCTGAACTTCTTACCACTTGGACTAAAAAGAAGAAAACACTTTAGTATGTTTTGTTGCACAAGAGGATACAACCTTGACTTCTAACAACAGCTTTCACGCCTCGTTAAAGCTCCGAAACGTTTCCGTTATCTTTATTCCACGGGGCAGGCTCCCTGCTGCGTGGGTTAGCGACGGCACGCCTGCCCCATCCCTGCGTGCGTCCGATCCCGTCCTCGGCGCGGGTTTTAATTTACGGCTCGGGCTCAACCAGCCTCAGCGGCACGAACGGCACGCCAAGTTCTCTGCACAACAGGCAAAGATCACGGGCGAGGTGTGAATCGATCGCTAAGGTCAGCCGAGACTCAGCAGCAACCCTTCCGGGCTAGCAAACAGCCAAGCACCTGAGCAACAAGCAGCAAGCGAGATGGTGAGGAACACGAAGCAGCTCCAAGGGTGCAACTGTCCGTACGGTAGAGCCCGGCGGCAATTAAAGTCACTCGGAATGAAGGTAATTAAAGCGGACTCGTTGAAGGGCCAACAGTGATGTTACCCCGAAAATACAGGCGGTTCGACAGAAAGCCACAGGGTTTGCATCACCTGAAGGGCCAACGGTGCTGCCCCCAGACTCAAGAGCCGGCCGAGAAGCTTCTCCAAGCCCTGGTTGGAGGCAGCTCCTCGGCGCACGGTGGTGGAAGCAGCTACGTAGCGATGGCATCGAGTCCACAGCCGTCTGGCGGTCTAACGCAAATCCCTCCGCAGTCAAACGACCGAAAAAAAGGTCAAAAAGGGACCTACGAGCGTCAAAAGCTTCCACGGCAGCGACGTGTTTGGGGTTAACTGAGCTCGGAGCGTTTTCCGCGCCGCTTTGGGCGGAAAGCTACCGAAGCTTTTTGTCTCTTTCCCTTCTCCTCCGCAGCGTTTTTTGTTCTCCCAGCTCCAAAACCCCTCGAGGCAAGAACTTCCACACAAAAGCAGGGCGTCCCGACTTCTGGGGAAACCAGCTACCGAAGCCAAACGGTTTTAAAAGAACCCCATATTTAAACGCATCCAGCAATCTGGAAAGATTGCATTACCGAGAGGTAAAGGGTGGGAGAAGAAGGCTTGAACCAGATGGCAATCTGAAAGCTAACCTCCTCCGGGATGGGCGTGGGAGGGAAGAAAACCAACACACGCTCCCCACAAAAGGCTTCTCTGCTTCTTGCGAGCCAAGAACTGAAGCTGCCCTAGGAGCCAAACTGAACCCAACGCGCTCGAGTCGTGCTTCAGATGGGCAAGACGAGTGCCCGAGCTTGCCGAGAGCAGGAGAAATCACTGCAGGTCAGGCAGCGAGCAGGTCCCTCGTGGGGCAACCAAGTTCCCTGTTCAGATAATTTATCTATTGAATTTCAGGCTTTTTTTTAGGAACCTGTGAGAGGTTTCAAGACAAAACCTCGTCCGGGAACGCCAGCTGCCTAGCCAAACGTCCACGCTTGCTCCAGCTTCCCTGCGTAAAGCCTCCTGGTAAGAGCTGCCGTCCCATCCCTCATAAAGCCCTGAAGGAAAAGGGGAAAGCAACGAAGTTGATGATTGCTTCTTCTGTTCCAAAACCTTTTGTTTTTTAAAATTAAAACCCTTACAGCGTCATTTTAGCCCACACCTAAGTCGCTACCGAAGAGACGGCGAAATTGGAATTCCTACCACCTTCTTCCATTGCATCCCAATTCTCGTACCGAGGAAGAATCGTTTTTACCTTTCGTTATTCCCACGTCACCACATTGTTTGCTCGCTAAGAACCTAGCGGACTGTCACAGCTCCCACTAGCCTGCCTCAGTGTCCTCGGAGAGAAACGCCTCACGCACACCTCGAAGGAATCCAAAATTGCCGCCGCCAGCCTAACTCCGCTCAAAACTCCTCCTGGAGGACTCTGGAAACGGATTTCCCAAGCGAAAGCAGAATTGATGAACTCGTCCATCATCCTTAAAGACCATTTTTTAACATATTTAATATTCTGGGAGGGGCTTCTGTTTGTTTTGTTCTATCAAACGGAAACGCAAAGAAAGCAAACATTAATCTTACACCCACTTTGACGCAGGAAGGAGCATCTCCAAGAACAATTTCAAAAACGGATGCTTTGAGGACTTACTCCTGTACATATGACCTAAAAGCTGCCAGTATTTAGTCTGACCTCAGGACAATTAGCTCCCCAGCGCTTCTTATAGAACTTATCGACCTCAGTTCGGAGTTCCTCCTTTCTTTTCCGAGTAGAAACGCTGTATTTCGCCTAGCCGAGACTCGCTTCTGTCCCGTTCGACAAGCCTAGCAGCATTTACCCGTCCTTTCAGAGCCGAACCTGGGGATGTTTTTCAGCATCGCCAGTTAAGGACTAAAAGCACAGCTCGAGAACATCTCCAAGCGGCTCCTTCGGGGACGTTACGGGACTCGGACCTCTCGGTACAAGACGCAACGAAGCCTGCTACGCGCTTGTGCAAATTTCCACGGCAGACAAACTGAAGTTCTTAGCGGGCTGATTAACAACGAGCTCGCGAGGAGCTTCATTAAAAGGAAAGGCACTTTCCTGACGCTTCCTGTGAAGCAGCAGGACGAGTTCATTAGCACACGAGGAAGTTACCTTGGGTTTTATCGGAGCCTACTTGACGCTCCTCTCGCCGGCCACCCCCACGCTTCAAAAACCCGGCGAGCCTCCGGGCAAGACAGCGGTGTTGCAGATTAAAGCAACCACCTTCAGCTTGGCAGGCGTTTGTTTTCGGCTGCTTTTCACAAAAAAAAGCTTAAACCCCCGAGGAAGATGACCTCTAAAGGGAACGCGAAGGGTTTGTTCCGCGTACAAAAACCGCTCTGCAGATGCCCGGCCTCCCAGAGTTGGGTGCAACGCTCAAGATCTCTCCTAGACGTTCAAAGATCGGGTAGAGAAGTACGAACGGTGGAACCAAACACGTCCTCAGCACGATGGCAACAACCATCGGTACGGGGCTGGATTCACCCCAGGGAGACAACAAACTGGCGTCACACGCGAAGGCCCTCGTAGCATGAGGAGCGGCGACGGAGAAAAGATGTTTCCAAGGAGGTCGGAAGAACAAGGAGGCAACTTGGAGGTCATCCCACGAAGGGGTTGCTCTGCAGAGGGAAGACGAAACGGGAAGAGCACTGGGAGATTCATACACTGCTCAAAAAGCCGGCAGCTTTTTCCTCGCACGGAAGGCAAAGCGGGTTCGCAAGGCTTAGACCTCACCGCGAGGGCTGCGTCCCGCCGACCTGCGGAAGCGGCAGAGTTAAAAAGAAAACAGTAAAAGCGCTCAGAACACAGGCGTGGTAAGCCAGGAGCACCACGCAGGAAGTGACGCCTCGCTGGCTGGTAAAAGAGAAAGGCCTGCCCTCGAAAAAACCACGGCACAATCCAACCGATCCTGCCGTCACTGGGAGCTCGGCGGCGTTTCTCTTCCCGTCAAACCACAGACCAAACTTCAAAGGGCCGGCTGTTTGCCCCACGGGTGCACCTAGGCTGGAAAAGCTTTTGTAGTTCGACGTAAGAGGCTGGTAGAAGCCACCGAAAGCCGCGTCGAGCTGCTCGGCTGTTTTAATCTCGACTGGAAGACAAAAAAAAATGAAAGGGTAGCTCCCGTTTGCCTTTTTCCCACGGGGAAGAGATGCAGCAAGCCAGAACATTAACTCGGTGAACGTCAATTTCGTGCCGAGTTGAAGAAGCGATTTTTCAACGGGTAAACGCCCGAGGGGGTCACGCAGAGCGAAGAGACCTCGCCGGCGGGAAGAGGGGGGTGATGAAACCAGGAGCCGAGATATCCCCGCTCAAAACTCCCCCCCCTTCTGCAGGTCTCTGGAAGGAAAGGCCAGCGTTCGACGGGACGGCAGCACCCCCTGCCTCACGGCACGCTGAATTAAGTGATTCAAAAGTCGCGGTGCCCGTTGCAATTCCGCACGAGGAGCTGGGGGGCTGAGGGGACGAAGGCGGCATTTGCGCAGGGAGTTTCTCGGTGGTTTCGATTGCCGGAAGGTAACGGCGGGCCGGATTGGAAGCGTGGCTCGTACAAGCACGGCTTGATTGAAAAGGAAACAGCAGACGCGGAGCCTGCAAGGCAATATCCTGCCTGTGGGCAAAGCGAGAAGGCGCCGACGATCTCGCGGCAGGTCGGCAGAAATGGCACTGCTCGGGGCGAGGATCCCTCCTCCCGAGGCCCAGGAAGCAAAGTGACCTTCCAGCTCACCTCCGCTGCTCGGTGGTGGCGGAGGGAGAGAACTCCTCCCGCCTTCCAGCTAGACGGAAGCCTGACAGGAGGAATCACCCTGGCGATGCCACGCTCGCAACCTGCGTTTTCATCGCTTCCCACGACCGCCGAGAAAAGGGTTAAAACCCGAGCGGCCGTGCCAAACCCTGGTGGCTTTTAGGGAGTATCGCTCTCTCCAAGCCCGCTCGATGCCCACCGACGTCCTCCAGCACCGCGGTGTCTGAAGACATCGATAAATCCCCAGCGCCGGTCCCGTTTGCAGCCGTAAAAACCTTTTTCCGGGTTTGTTTGGCGGAGGACGTGCAGCAGGAGGGCTGCTGCTGAGCAGAAGTTGTTTCTCCAGCCATAAACGACCGCTGCTTTTTTCCCAAACCTGTGATCCGCAGCGAAATCAACGAACTCTGAGCGACGGGCCGCCCGCGAAAGGTTTTCGTTTCAGTTTGGCGGTCGCTCGGCAGAAGGTCTGCGTGGCTGCTAACCATGCTGGAAGGCGTCCTAAAAACGCCCAGCGTTTATTCCTCCCGCTTTCCCACATTAAAAAGGCAGGATCCCGGAGTCGCTGATGAGCAGATTACAGCCCTGCTTCTTCAACCCAAGTGTGTTAAAGAGCTCCCGAGCGGGATTTTCGGCAGGAGCAGAATCCCGAGGCTCGGATCATCACCCCAGGGGCTAACCCTAAAAGCCGTGGTTTGATCTCGCGCGCTCTTTCCACCACACCCCTCCCCGAATGGCTTTTTGGTGATAATCCCAAGGTCGGAGGCGAACGAGGGGCAAAAACCGTCGTAGCAGAAGCGACTGAAAAGCCTTTCGGTCTCTTCCTCGCGCGTGTCAGCTCCAAGCACCGTGAAGCAGCCCCGAAACAAGCCGGTTTCGAAATGCAAATCAGGTAGATTGCGACAGGGATCAGCCTTGCCAGAGCTGTTCTTAATTACTGCCATTATTTAGACCGTGGCGGTAAATGGAGCTTCGTCCAATCCCTTTTTTATTGTGCTTTTTTTTTTTCCCCTGGCCTTAAGAAGTCGTAAAACCATAAACCTCAGGTTTTGAGCCGGCTAACTCGTTCTAAGCAGCTAATATTAGTGCCTTAATGAACTTAATGAGGTTCCATTATCATTCTTTGCGAAGCAAGAACTAAAACCTGGAACTGCCGGGACGTACTACTGCACTCTCCCCACGTCTTCACGTAGTTTGGTCAGGACCCTGCACCTCATAAAGCCCTGACATCCCTGTGCTCTTCACTATAGGGTCAAGTGTTTACCCGACAGTCCATTTTGAGCAAAGAACCGAAGTTATTCGGGCTTTCTGCGTTAAACGGACTCTCACGGTCAGCAGAGGGCCGAGAAAAGAGGCTGAAGAGGCTGAGGTTGAAGCCGGGAGCCATCCAGACGACGGGATTCGCGCGGCAGGACTCGGGTTCGACCCCTCAGCCAGGCTCCACGAGGCAGCGCCGAAGGCCAAAGGCAGAGAGGCGGCCGGCGAGGCCACAGGCAACAAGAGGGCAGAATCTGTTCGAAAAAGCCCTCGATGGGATCCGTTCAAGGGGCTCGAGGAGAAGCGCCATCCCTCCTGGGCACGCGGGGAACGCTTCTGTCAGACTTTTCCCCCGTTGTTCCGCAGCGACGGGGTCAAGCGACGGCACCCTCGGCAGCCGACTTCTCCGATGCGAGAGGGAGCGAGGCCGCCTCGTCGCTCCTCCAGCCGGCCGCAGGAAGGCTCCGAGTCCGTTCGCCGCAACACAAGGAGGCTGCTGAGGCTGCTCGGCAGGCAGCGGCGGGAGCGAGAGCTTTCAGGTGCGGCTGGGCAGATGCTCGCCGAGCTATAAATAGAGGAGCTGCGGCCGGCAGGCCGGCCTGGGCACAGGGCGCTTTCCTGGGCTCTGCAGCAGGCTGGACGTACTCGAGCCCGGCCTGCGAGCACGCTTTGCTCACAGGTTGTTTTTGGTCGTTTTCTCGAGGCGGCGATAGAAGAATCATTCCCGTAACGTTTGTAAAAGCAAGCAGGAAAGGGGGGGGGGAACGAAGCGGGGGTGCTGGCGCTTCTCCTGCTTTCCCCCCAGCGCGCGGTGGGAAGGGGAAGGCTGGCACTGCTCACACGCGGCCAACTTGAATAAAATCCCAGCTCCTGCTCCTCACCGGCGGCTTCGTGAGGCTCCCCCCTGCCTCCAACCCGCAATTCGGGCACCGCAGCAGCTCCGGGGCGGGGGGAAAGGAGGGGCTGCTCCCGTCAGGCTGACAGCCTGAGGGGCTCGGCCAGGGGCCGCTGCTGGTCCTGGGGGGACACCGGGCCCGGAGGGGGCCCCGAACCTCAGGGGTAGCCCAGGGCCGGCTGCTTGGAAGGGGACCCGGCCTCCAGCAGCAGCTCCGGGCCCCCGGTCGCCGTCCCCTGAGGGGCTGCGGGCAGGGACCGAGCCCCCCGAGCCCGGTTCCCCGGCAGGTGGAGGGGCCGGGGGGGGTGGGAGGCTGCGGCCCCGGGGGTGCCCGGTGCCGGTTCCTTACCTGAAGTAGTAGACATCGCTCTTGCCGGCGCTGAGGCCCGACTTGCGGATCACCTCCTCCTTCTTCCAGCCGGGGGGCAGCGCGGGGCAGTCCATCCTGCCCTGCCGCTCCATGCACCGCGCCGCTGCCCCGGCCGGGGGACGGGGGTTCTCCGGGTCCCCAGCGGAGGCCGGAACCGGGACCCTGACCGGGAAAGGAACCGGGAACGGGGCCGGGACCCCCCGGCGATGGCGGCGGCGGCGGCGGCTGCTGGGCGCCAGG
>CM021797.1:1182221-1203597 GCA_011076525.1 Nettapus auritus | reverse complement strand
TGACTGATTAATCGACTGACTGACTGATTAATCGACTGACTGACTGATTAATCTGTTGAGGGACCGACTGCCGGACTGATTAACCCGGCCGCTTTGGGCGTGCTGCCTGTCAGGCGGAGATTTGCCGCCTTCGTTGCCGTCCCCCGGAAAGGTTTCAGTGTCCCGGTGCCACAGGGTTCTCAGGAACAGCTCGGTTAGCCTCATCCTGAAGGGAAATATTGAGGAACTAGCGAAGGGTTCACCCCGCAAGAGGTGGAAGTCATGGCTGCTGTGCTTCTCTGTTAGAGCTCAGGTCAAGGCAGGTGACTTGACAGAAATATACCAAAAAAACTTCAGTATTCCACTGAGAACAGCTACAGCATCACTAAAACTATGTTTTAATACGGTCCGGTGAACAAGAAATCCAACAGGCCGCCTGAAAACGGGACGATGCCCAGCAGCAAGCTGAGCTGCCGTGGGTGACTTACCTTCCTAACTGATCCTCGTACTAACACGGTGCTAGAATTAATATAAATCGAATCCATTTGATATAATACGTTTAATAGCAGAAACTGATTGAAAAACAAACCTTTCATGGCGTTGAAGGCGGCTAGTAATTTTTAATCTGTTTGCTCGCTTTCCTTGCAGCAGGCCGCAGCAAGTCGGCATCAGCAAGAAACGCGGCGTGCAGAGTGATTGTGCACGTGGACTTGGACTGCTTTTATGCCCAAGTAGAAATGGTCCGTAATCCTGAGCTGAGAGACAAGCCTCTAGGTAGGAGTTACTTTGCTGCTGATTAATCTGGAGAATGTCTGCGTTCAGGCCGAAGAAGGCGAGGAGGCAGGGCTGCACGGTGACACGCAGGCAGCTGTAACCACATCCGCAGCGAGCAAGGTGCAGTCTCGGCTCCACGCAGCTGGGTGGCTACAAGCTTCATCAATCCTCCGGAGCACAAGCGGGGGCACTCGCCAACACGTCTCAACAGTTCTGGGGATTGCGGCTGGTTTATAACGCACGTGGGCTGAGCTCCACGGGGGAGCCGTTTGACACAGTCATGCTCAAAGCATGCTTTATTCCATCCAGAAGCTGAGCCTGAGTGCAAGGCAGTAACGGCCACGATCGGTGGAGGAAGTACATCTTAAATTAATACATAAAGGTCACTTTCATGGGTAAAACTGCCTGAAAAGGGCCAAGGGTAAGAGGAACACGTGAGGTTTTAAAATGTTCTTACCAGCTGCTAATCTAAATCAACAGATCTGTCCTTGCAGTCTTGTGAAGTAAGATTTTGGGGACTGTTTGCTTGTTCTAGAATGTCGTGTTCTGCTTTGTCGTCTTCACAGGGGCATGAAAGCACTCTCTCCTGTGAAGTACCAAGAAACCCAGGCTTTTAAGAACATGTAACCCTTATTTTTAGGTGTGCAGCAGAAATCCATAGTAGTAACCTCGAACTATGAAGCCAGAAAACTCGGAGTTAAGAAACTGATGTCTGTGAAAGACGCTAGAGAGAAGTGTCCTCAGCTGGTACTGGTTAACGGAGAAGATCTAACTCCATACAGGGAAATGTCATACAAGGTTACAGGTACAAAATTCACAATTTGCAGGACAAACACATCTTAAATTAAAGATTTAAATGCTGTGTGCACATGCACACATATACAATATTACCGCTATATGCTGCTCTAGAAGCTCTTACTAGGATGAGGCTCCTACTATGGTGATAATTACGGTCATCAATGTCATTATTTCATAAAATAAGATACTAAACTTGGTTGCAGTCTGGCTCAGGCATCCTAAGTATATCGTATCGATGTTTTATGGGATCTGTATGCTGTAGTAGGTTTATAGCCAGGTAGTTCGTGAGGAACATTTTTTCTTGCTTAAATACTGATTTCATTAACATATTTCCGAATGTAAAATGATGGAGAGCGGAATCCTGAAGCCTTCACGTGGGTAAACTTCTTCAGTGTCTCTTAATTACAGGGTATGTAACAGGTGAAATAATGATAAAAGAGAAAGCCAGGCTGACCAAGAAGCAGGTTTCCTTTGGCGAAGGCACTGCAGAGCTTAAAAGCCATCATTTTGTGAACGAGGAAAGAAATCTGAGGAGAGGAAAAGCAGATGACAGAGTTGTGGGATGGAGAAATATTTTTCTTCTTCACCTGCTCTTGATTTATTCAGTAAATACAGAGATAAATAAAATAAATATATATTCGGTGCCTCATCATCTAGAAGAGAATGGGGTCTCTCTTTTTGCAAGCATCCTGGTGGAATTCATGGGAAATCTGCTGCGAAACCTCAGATTATTGGTTGTGTCTGTGTTAAATCTGGGTGTCTCTTCCTCCTAGGACTGCTGGAAGAATTTTGTCCTCTCGTGGAGAGGCTCGGGTTTGACGAAAACTTTGTAGATATCACAGAGATGGTCGAGAAGAGGCTCAACCAGCTACAACAGAGTGGATGTTCCGGACTGCGTGTGTCCGGCCACGTGTACAACAACCAAGGTGAGCAGAACATTCTTCATACTGAGATTTCACGTATCACAAGTGTGAATTGCTGGTCCTAGGAGATTGTACCTAGAGCGGCTGAAGCCGTGGCGATACCACTTGCACAGCTGTAACAGAATGTCAGAAACGCCCAAATGTAATTAGAGAACCAGCCGAGGGACCGTTTAGATACCGCACACCGCCTGCTTGCTCTTTGCAGCTATCGATTTGCGTGATGCAACCCACGTAAGACTGGCTGTCGGGTCTCAGATCGCAGAAGAGTTCAGGGAAGCCATGCGCGCTCGGCTCGGCCTCACGGGCTGCGCAGGAGTGGCCTGCAACAAGTTACTGTCCAAGCTGGTATCTGGGACCTTGAAACCAAACCAACAAACGCTTCTGCTGCCTGAAAGCTCTCAAGATCTGATGCGCAACCTTGAGCACATCCAGAAGGTGCCTGGTAAGTGCGGTGCTGTGAGCACAGACGGCGAGCGTGCTGACAGCCCTTAAAATCAGAAGAAAAAGCACGGCGAAGATGATGAGGATGATAAAATAATTTAAAATCTCGCTCCTGTAACGGGGGCGGGGGGTAGAGGTGGGTGTTCAGGGTGCTTTGGTTTTTCACAAGCCGTTTTATTAAGCAGGAGGAACAAAAACGGCTTTGGTTTTCTTTTCTTTTGGATCTCTTTGGTTA
This sequence comes from Nettapus auritus, assembly GCA_011076525.1. NCBI lineage: Eukaryota > Metazoa > Chordata > Aves > Anseriformes > Anatidae > Nettapus > Nettapus auritus. The sequence continues at coordinate 1,200,447 of CM021797.1, read as the reverse complement.
GCGATGCTAGGTTTTATACGCAAAGGGTTTTTCGGTGGTGTTTCTTTGTTTGTTCCTTATTTTCTGCCCGGAAACGTTGATATTTTTTTAAATTTTCACTTTTTCTCTGTATTTCGAATACACCTTTTACTTAGGCATCGGCTACAAAACCGCCAAACGTCTCGAGACGCTGGGCGTTAGAAGCGTCTGTGATCTCCGGGCGATTCCATCTGCGGCCTTAGAGCAGGAACTAGGGGCTTCCGTTGCTCAGCGCATCCAAAAGCTCAGCTACGGCGAAGACGACTCCCCCGTGACTCCATCGGGCCCCCCTCAGGTACAAGAATCGTTCCGAGATACTAAATAGAGAGCCAAAAGATCGCTCTGAGCTTTGTACGGCGTAGCTGGGCTCACTAACTGAAATTATCCCAATTCTCTTGCTGATTTTATGTAACAATTCCCGCATTTCAGTACGCAGAACTCGTAAGACAGCTCTCCTGAAATTCAGTTGAGCTCTGCCACAGGTACCACGGAGGCGATTCTACAGAATTCCAGCGTGTGGTTTTCTTTTTCCTCTTCAGAATTCTGAAACTGAAGGGATTCGTCTGTTTTTTTCAGTCTCTTAGCGATGAAGATTCCTTTAAAAAATGTTCGTCGGAAGCGGAGGTGAAAGAGAAGATGGAAGAACTGCTTCGCAGCCTCTTAGACAGGTGACTGCCCCCCTAACTCCTTCTGATGACTGAGTCTGTGACCTGAAGGAAAGGGAAACAGCACAGCAGGTGGATTCCCTTACTCATTTCTTAGCTACTACGACTTTCCTATCCTCCCTTTCTATCCTACTTTTTTGGGGGGGGATTACTGTGTCCTCTTGTATCTTTTTATTTATTTATTTGTAGGGAAAATACCTCCTTGAGCTATTTGGAGGGGGAAATGAATACGTCGTACTTGGTTTCTTCCCCTTCTTCCACAAACCAGCTCAGTTTTTGGCCCCTGAATTGGGGAAGTTGTCTCGAAAAGCTAAGAAGTAGAAGCTGCGGATTACGTGGTGTGGAGGCTAAATGCATTAAAAGCGGGAACGTGGCAGTATTGCGGGCTAACCCGCTTGATTTTCCCATCTTTCTTTTTTTTTTGAGTCTTTTTAAAGACTGTTAGAGACAGAACTCACACAGTTTTGGAATCCTAAACCAGGAGAAGCAGGTAGGACCCAAAGTTCCCCCTAAAAGCAGCGGAGGAGAACCAGGAGTTGGGAGAGCTGAGCTCCTGGTACGCGTTCGTGTCCCACAGGGTAGCCAAAGACGGAAGACAGCCGCACACCGTGAGGTTGACTCTCCGCCACTTCTCCGCCACCGATAGATGGCTCAGCCGGGAAAGCCGTCAGTGTGCCCTTCCGCCTCACCTCCTTCAGAAACTGCAAAAAGGTACACGGGGAATCTTGGCAAATGGCAAAACTTCGAAGGTTTGAAAAGGGCAGCAGCCTGAAACCGGTCCTTAACTCCTCCGAGCACGCTGTCGAAAGATACCCCACGTTAGCTGACCCCACAGCCAGAAGATGCGTATTAGGACACACCCAGGAGTCACAACTACGCATCACGTCCGTACGACGCTTCATTCACAAGTGGGGAGAGGAAATAAATCCGGATCGCCGCGGGGTTGGCGTGCAGAACTGCTGTTCCCTGAATTTATTTACACCTTATTTCCCTGAACGTTTACATTCCGTTCGAGGCATACCGGGCAGGGCAGAATACATCCTAACGACGATACGGGTGAATAACCTGGGGAGCCTATAGCAGCCTTTAGAGCCTGGTACTTCGGGAATTGCTCTTTTGAGATAAATCAAGATTTCTTGAGTGGATTTATGGAGTTACCCGCTCTTTTTTTATACGTTTTTGTCAATTACTTTGTTTCAGGAAGCAGCACCGTTATCCCCCCGTTGATCGATACGCTAATGAAACTCTTCCGAAAGATGGTAAGCGCAGGGCTGCCGTTTCACCTCACCCTTCTGAACGTCTGCTTCTCCAATCTCAGAGACGTTCCCAGCAGCAAGAAGGGATCGATAGGATTTTATCTAAAGCGGATGCCGCCAACATCAGGCTCTGGTCGAAGCATCCAGGTAAGATTCCGAAAGTCACCTTTGCGGCCGCTCAGGTGTCGTTACACCGAAGCACGTTTTCCCATTTAACAGCTGCAAAGTGCAGAGTTTTTCTTCCTGATTGTGGTGGAAATAACCTCAGCTTGCTTGAAGACGAAGCCAGACAGAACTCCTGACTTTTACCTTGGGTTAAAATCCCCTTGGAGCTGCTTCTCATTTACCTTGTTGCTTTTATTAAGAGACTTTCACTGCGATGATGCTTTCAGTGCCCACGCGAAATGGAACACGTCTAGCCCTGTCCCACACGCGTGTTTCTCGACTGCTCAGGAACAAAGCTTCAAGGCATTTGCTCCTTTAAAGCAAGAAAAGGATTCCCTGTTTAGGTCTGTGCTTGAAAATAAGATTTGAAAATCAGGAGGAAAAGAAAATCCGTGTCTGTTACGGAATAACTTGAAGTTGCTGTTGGTAACAGTGCTCGGTGATGAGGAGGCTGGTGGTTTTATGTCTGTCTTGTGCCACAGGAGATGGAAGATGGCTCTCAAGGTGAAGGAAGCGCTTCCTGGAACCAGAGCTGGAACAGAGCTGGAACTACAAAAACGAAGAGACTTCCAGAGGAAAAGCAAAGCAATGCGAAGAAAGCAAGAATTCCTGGCTTTCCCTGTCACTCGTCTCCTGCTATTGACCAGGAAGTCTTCAGGGAGCTTCCGGAAGATATTAAAAGAGAAATGATGTCTGCAAAAGCAGAAGTGACCTCTGCTGGGAACGTTTTGGGTCAGCTACCGGTGTGCTTTGCAGAGGTACAGAGCGCGTCCCCGAATATTAAGGGGCTGAGCAGCGATGAGCACCCTGCAGGGCACAGCACACACCTCGCTTCACTTTGCGAACCGGCATCAGCTCGGACACGCGGATCCAGCACGAGTTGTTCTGGTTTGTATCCTAGAAGTGTGCTAACGGGCAGCAGCGTGGAAGAAAACCCTCCTGACTCTCGCAGCTTGGGGGATTTGTCAGTTGCTGAAGCAGGCGCCAGCCAAAGCCTTCCGCGTGTCCCTGCCTTGGATAAAGACGAGCAGGCCTCGGAAATAACTTCCGAGGATAAAAACGCCAGCAGGCGAGCAGGAATTGTACTTCCTCCTAGCGTTGATCCAGAGACGTTTTATGAGCTGCCCACGGACGTGCAAGAGGAACTGCTAGCCGAATGGAAGCCTCGGGAACCCGCGTCCAAAACTTGCACAGGGAAAACCCCGGAAAGGCCCAAACCAAACAGAGGAAGAAAGAATACGGCGTCGAGTTCCTCGCAGCCTAACAGTTTGCTACGGTATTTTAAACCACAGTGAGACATTTGGCATGACAGCAACGCTACGAGCTTCAGCGCTGGAAGGCACTTCGGTTACTGTGAAGATATTAAAAGTGTACTCATTTACGCGACGAATCTCAACTTGGCCTCAACTGCTTTATGCTAACTTATTTTCATATTCACTGTCAATACCTTGGCACGCTGCTAGGAGAAGGAATCCTGCGTCTCCTTTTCCATGACTTACGTTACGCACGCCATTCATCTTGCCTAACAACTCAGGAGGAGACCAAGCGGCGAAGATGGAAGCACCCTTCTCTTAGCTTGCACCACCGCTTCTGTGATCCGTAGAAGGAATTGCTCTCCTCCCAGCTGCCCTTTAAGCTCATCCAGAAGTACTGGAAATAGTGCAGGAGTCCCGGCAAACGCTGCTTCCAAAAACCCAGCTCATTCCTACTGAATTCCCTACAAAAATGGTGGGTTCTGGAGCTCGGGATTCAGAAGACGACAGACAACTGAGTGAGTACAAAGAGCGGCTTTTAATGAGATGCTGGGTAATGACATTCATCGGTCTTTCCTTCAAGTATTTAATTCCAAACCAGCGACAGAGCTGTTAATTACGCTCGCACACTTAACAAACATGTTTAAAGTCTCTAGCACGCAAGATCTTCGCTTGTTTCAGCCAGCGGTGCATAACTGAGGTCAGGATTTCTCCGAGTGTTTAAAGCTGCAGCAAAAGATTTGACATTTTCACCTAACTGACATCACCACGTCCTCCTGTGGCTGCACACAACGTGCACAAACGCGACAAGCCATCGCCCGGTAACAGTGAAAGCCCAATTCTGTGCTTTGATGGCACCTCGGGGCGGGTTCTCGCATCGTTCCCCAGAAGCAAAGCAGCGTTTGGTGTTTTAACAGACAGGTTACCGCTTGTCACTGCTGCTTTGAACCCTACCGAGCTGGGCAAACAAGCTGCCGTCAGTCGCTGGTGAAGTTCCTCCTAGAAGAAAGGGCATACAGATGGCCCTAGGAGATTAAATTCGGCTAATGAGTCTAACGAGGTTCCATCACCCGTTTCAGAAGACAGCGTGAGTCGCCAAACTGCACAAAACCTTAATTTGCCCCCAAATAAATCTGTCTAAATAATAACAGTGAAAATAAACCCGTTTAGTTCCGTAGGTTTAAGCTTTGCGGAGAGAGGACAATTGAGTAGGCGAAGGTGCCACGTCCATACGTACCCCGGCAAGGGCGAGCACACGTACCCACGGGGATTGTTACGGCCTCGGACACAAGAGGGAGTCGGAGGGCAGCCGGAATGTTCCACGCTGGTAGCTCCAAGTAGCCACACACAGCAAAAAAAAAGGCAAATTAATCGATTTGTACACGTGCGAATCGCAAGGCTCGAAAATTACTTTTAAAAACAACTCCAGGCTCTGCGGGGTAGTGAAAGATCTCACAATGTGCTCAGCGGGGGGTTCAGCTGCTTTATTCTACAAGCAAAATACCTGAGGGACGTGAAATACTTGTGCAAGTAACTCAGTATCCCCAGCAGCCTCCGGGGATGGTTGGGCAAGCCCAACCACCAGGATTACCCTCGAGACGAGGTTACGCATCCTGAAGCCTTGAATTGCGGTTTGGCTCGGGACAAAGCAGGCCGGTTGTTAGCAGATGGCTCTAATTCGTTAAGGCAGTCGCGAAGAAGTAGTTGGGAGGGGTTGTTTTGTTTCGTTAGGTAGTAGTAGCGAGGAGGGGTTGTTGTTCTGGTTACCTCGCCCTTTGTTTTGCGTAAGAAAGCGTTGTGGCTTGAAAACTAGTCGAGGGAAAGGTCCAAGATGGATAAGGGCGTTTTCGGCCTCGTTCTAAGGGCCCCTCGAAGGAAAAGCTCCCCACAGCTTCCCCTGAGCGGGGAGCAGAGGGTGGTGCTGAGCTCTTCCCTCTGGTGACAGCAAGGACACAGCCTGAAGCTGCATCGGGGCACGGCCGGATGGGACTTCCAGAGCCGGAAACAATTCCTCACTGAGAGGCTGATCGAGTGCTCCACGCCTTTCGCTATATAATAAATGTTTTCACTCTTAGGTTGCCCCGGGTGGAGTCAGGAGATGGGCTCGATGGTCCTTGGCGGTCCGTTCCAGCTCAGGATATCCCGCGAATAGTTTCAGTATTAAAGAAACGGGTTTGGAACAAACGAGGGGGGACTGCTATCACCAAGCCCGTAGCGTATGGGCTGTGATTAGCCCATCCTAAAGAAATTCACCAGGTTTTCCAAAATACGTCCGCGTAACTCACAGTTAGTCGTAAGGACCCGGCCGGGGTAGGCTTTGACATGCAGCAGGTCAACGAAATCCCTCGATGAAATCAGGCCCACGCCGTAACTGCGCGTTACGCTGTGGTAGATACCCGTGTCCTACAAGTACACGGAATTCGGGGTGTTAGAACCCAAAAAGCCAAGCTGGATTGGATGCACCTATATATATATAACGAGAGGATGGTCACGTTTGTGTGTGAAAACCTCAAAACATGCGTTTTTAGGACCTGTGGAGCTGGAGTGTCTATGAGCATTAAAATACACGCGCTAGGTGGTGACTGCGTACTTCCTGTAGCAGCATTCCCGTGCAGGTCTCCTACAAACACGGACCCATCCATCCACAGACCCCCAGCTATTTACCTTTTTAAGGGATTAAGCAATCGGAAGCTACCTTTGAAAACCTCCGATTTTCCACCTCTTCCCAGATTTCTGCGTGCTACCTACGAATAAAACTCGTCCAGTGGCCAGAAGAGGTGGTTGAGGTTTTTTTTAGTTGCTTTTTGGGATGTTTTGTTTCTTTTAAATTGGTGTGACCTACGCTTAGAGAGAAGCTTTCCCTAAATCTGCTTACGATTCTGTCTCACTGTACTCTTTGCGGAGACGCTGATGTTTTCCATCCCCTTAATTCTTAGCCTTTTATTCCATACCAAGATCTCAGTCCCAAGGGGAGTGATGTTCCGTATCCGTTTCACGTAAGCAGCAGCTTTAGAAAAAGTTCTGCCCAACCCCGGATGAATTTCGCGTTAAGAGCTTCCTTCGTCCCAACGGAGATCTTTTTAGTCACCAGAATTCAGGCAAAAATAGTTCAAATACAAGCCCTGCCTTTTAAATCATCGCACTACCTGGTCAGTGCCTTCTAACAGACTGTAGGATTTTAAAGCTTTGTCCCATTAGTTTCGATATTCAGGAAGATACATAAAAGGAATAATTCTACTCGGGGCTTCCTTCTTCAACTTTTATCACCCTCCATCCTGAAGTAGCCTGGCTGTACGATAGGATTTTTTCGGAAATTCCATCCGTGATTTTCTTACAGTCCATTTATCCGTAAAAACGTAAAAGCAATTTGTGGGCACGCAATCAGAGCATTCCCTGAAGGGCACTAAGGGCTCACTTCTCTCCCCAAAGGCTTTAATAAACCTTGAGCATCTCTATCAGATCTTCTTGGTCGTCGTGTTCCAATCCCAAAACAACGCCGGCCAGTTATTAAAACATTTTACAACCGTTCCCCAGCCCGAACGCCTGATGACCGGGGCTTGATGTGGGACTTTGGCATCAATTCCAGCGCCCAGCCTGCACCTCAATGCCACCAAACCCAGAAATGGCTGCAGGTCGGGTGTCCCCCTCCTCACGGAGCTCACCACACGGGGATCCGGAGCTGCCAGGACGCCTCCCGGCCCTCTCCGCCTCGCCTCCTTCCCTCCTCACCCCCGTCCCCCCCGGGCTCTCCTCACGCCGCTCCTCACCCGCCTCACGGCCGCGCCCGGCCCCGCCCCGGGGCATGCCGGGAGTTGTAGTCCCAGCCCGCCCCTCCGCGCCTCCGGCCCGCCTCGGACTACAACTCCCATGGGGCCGCGCGCGCCCGCCGCCATTTTGTGCGAGCCAGATGGGGGCTGAGGGGGTCCCCGCGGGGTGTGTGGGGGGGGGCTCGGCACGGCTCGGCTCAGCCTGGCCGTTTGTCCCGGGCCAGGCAGGGGCACCGGCGGTATTCTGGGGGGAAAGAAGCCCCGGGAGGCCTCCACCGGCCTTGCTGTCGGGCCCCGCTCCTCCATTCCGTGTAAATCTTGGTGATCCGCGTGTGCGTGTGTTCCTCTGGTTAATAAAGTTACTAATTTCTGTGCCTTGTCGCAGCGTCTGTTCCCTTCTTCTGACGCACTAACGTGCTTTTCAAATGGGCCTTTGCTTGCAGGAACGATACTTAGAAGGAAGTTTCGGGCTTGGTTGCAGGGTTTGGAACCAGCCTGCATTTCAGTCCACAGTTCGGGGGGTTACAAAGTCGGTTGGGATAGCGGTGACTAAACTGTGTAGGTTGGGGAAATCCTAAGCACTCCGATGCTCTGCCAGTTTCTGTTGTGGTCTGTAAAATAATATTGATATGTGTATACTATTGGTTGTATAAACAAATCTATAGGAGTAACACATTAACACATCTTTAGTTACAATTCAACAAGTTACAATTCAACAAGTTACATTCATTTTTTTTCTTTATACGAAGCTATTTCTGTCGTTTTCCAAGAGCTCCCCCCTTGTGCTGGTTCGGAAATAAAAGGTTATGATATTCCCGCACTTCTTTGCTGAATGTCAGCCACATGAAGCACAGTTCTTGCAAAAGCAGGATGCTGAGGGTCCTTGGCAGCTAGCGAGGAGCTAGATTTCCTTGCTGTCCTCTTAGCTCTGTGCTCCGCTAAAGCTTCAGTATACAAGAAGTTTTCCCTGTTGTTATCTTCCTTTTTATTTTTTTTTTCCCCGGGGCTTTATTTTCTGCCTTTCGCTTTCCTAGGCGTGACACATATGTATGACTAACGTTTGAAAAGCAGGAAGTTGAAGAGCAAAATATTAATTTCCTTAATATTACTGACATTTTACATAACTAACAAAAGAAAATCATAGATAGATTGCAGTTTGAGAACATATTTCAGTGCAAATGATCACTTGGGCTTTCTTTTTCCATTTAGATACATTAAAAAATGAGTGAAGATTCTAATAGAAATCTGGATAAAAACCATGACCAGCTTAATAAAAAACCCAGTGTCTCCTCTCCTGATTCAACAGTATCTTTTCTTCCAACAAGCGTTGACAGCAGCAATTTGTGCTCAAATAGTTTGATTCGATACAAGGACAAGCTTTACAGCTCTGCATCTGAGGCTCTAGAAGCTTATATTGAAGATTTTGATCGAAGTCTCACATCTTCAGAAATAACCACTGGGAAAATCTGCCTGTGTCTAAGTACTCCCAAACAAGCTGAGTTTTCGAAGCATCGTGTCAAAGAAAAATACAGTATGTTTTCTGCAAGTACGTCTTTTAACAACTTTTGGAGTTTGCTGGGTTTTTTTGCAACTTCTTGTCTCATACCAGCTATGTTTTGATGAAGGAATATTCCCTGTACAACTGCCTGCAAGTCTTTGTGGTATAATAAATGATGCATGTTCATGGCTAGAGACATTTGTTACTCTCTGTGGTGCAAATATTGCATTCAGAAAATATTCCAAGCTGTAAATGTGTATTATGAAAGGTGGGGTAACTTTTAACTGCTGGGTTTTTTATCAAAATTCCAATTCTTGCAAGAACTAGACTTCAGGACCCCTTGGTTAATAATATATTCAATGTTAATTTATTACTTCATGTTAGATCTTACAAATGTGTCATTCTGGTATGCTAGAAGTTATGCGATTCATGTAAACTGTCTTTGCTTTTCAGCATTGGATGACTGTAATGAGCACATAGGATTAAGTTCCCTTGCTTCACCCTGTAGAAGAGAGACGGAATGTGACCCAGACTTGATTAGTCTTGCGACAGATGATCTGTTAGCAATGCCAGCAGATGGATCACTGCCCTGTGTCCCGAGTAGTCCTTTTAAATCAAGACATCAAAATAGTGAGTGGAACAGATGGTCACTTAAAAAATCTGTCTGCCCTTATCACACCGTGTCACTTGATACTGAAAGGGGTTTCTGTCTTCAGGAGAATAGCAAAGCTGATGCTAATCAGAATCCACACAAACACTTCAGTAAAAAGAAATACAGTGCGTTTACACCTAACAGGTACAACTCTGTCTCCTCTAAAGGAAGTTCCAGACCCTTATCTCTTGAGAACTCTGCCACTCTTCCTGCTAAGAACTATCCAAGGTGGCTTACCAGTCAGAAGTCTGACTTAAATGTATCAGGGATAAGCAGTATTCCCAGTTTTCACTACCCAATTTGGCTTAAGAGTCATAACCTTTTATCTGCTGCAACTAAAGAAAGCGATGGACACAATTTTAATATACAAGGCAAAGCTTCCTCTTCACAGACTTTTGAGATCCCGAAAAAACAATGCTCCATAGATAAAGACAGTTCTGATTTTCTTAAAAAAAATGGTTGCCTGGATCTGACAGGTGATAACGAAGCAGCAGAAAGTTGCAAGTATGACAGCCCAGATGCACTCTTCCAATCTGGTACCTCCTTTTCAAGGCACACGAAACAGTCATTTGGAGGTAACTATAGTTCACGATTGTCTTTGAATTTTGAGGGTGAGCTAATAAAGATATGTGCATTTTAAAACAAAAGCTCTGGTTATCTTAGTCTGCACTGTACAGCAGATTTATTTACTTCCATCTTTGACAAGTGATACAAAGCATCTATTAGTAGATGACCAAGCTGAACAGCTTTTATACTGTAAAATTTCATATATTAATGAGTGTTTAAGCATTCCTTTTACAGCAAAGAATATTACAGTGGCATATTTGGTACCTTACTGCAAGATAACGACAGTAATTCCATAAATATTGGAATAGAATTTCAAGCATTAAATGAAATTATATGATGTGTATGCTTTTTCTTCGTTATGCAAAGCACATATTGATCTCTTCCTTTTTCCAGGAGGTTAGGTGTAAAAGCTAAGTTAAAATGTTACTAATGTTGTGAATTCAAAGTCCCAAAATGCCAGATAATACAGATGTCTGCAAACACCTTTCTAATATGTATGCATGATGGACTTTAGATACATGCATATATCCTTTCACACAGAATTTTTCTGCCAATCAGGAAAAGGCTGGGTATACAAATATATGAGAATGTCTCTGTCATATTAGTCCTTGTCCCAACTTAAAATGTGAGTTCTGTATGTGATTGTGTATGTGATATTCACGTATATGTTTGTGTTTCTTCTCCCAGGTGTCTGTAAAAAAAGCTGTTAGAAAAACCTGTACAAACTAATAAGAAAAGGTTTTGCAGGATTAATAAATAATATTTGTTTTGTGAATTCATTATATTTCCACAGAAATTTTAATTATATTTTCAGCATGCGATACTTGTTTTATGTAGGAAGAGAAACGCTTGATTACTTTAAACATTCTCCCAGCTAGAAACAAGTTTTTGGTACTTCTGATTCACATTTTACATTGCCACACCAACATAAGCAAAGGTGTTGTGCTGTGGCTACACAATCTGTAAAATATTTCCAGTGCTAATTCATCTGTAGTAATTTTGAGTATAACATAAAATTAAAAGTAGCGTGGAAATAATTTGTCCGATCCTCTTCAAGGGCTTTCTGTCTTTGCTTTTTAGAAGACCAACTTGAGCAGCTTAACTTGAAGGCTGACAGAGATCTGGAGAGTTCAAATGGAGATTCGTCAAATACTCTGGAAAACGATGGCAGTCCTTCTACAACAGATATACTCGGAGCAGAAAGATCATGGGAAAATGTTTCAGGTGCTTTGTAAGTAAATACAGATTATGAAAGACTTTGTTCAGGAAAATGCATTATGTATTTACTTGCTTTTGTGTAGAGTTTATAAACAATGGTAATACAGCATGTGCATAAAGGATTTATTGTTAGATTTCCCATGTAGTGCTAAATATTTGATGTTTTGAGGTCAGGAGATCAGAGCACTGCTTTCCCTTTTGCACTGTATTGCAAAGAGTGCTGTCAATAGTACTTATTGTTGTTTTTTAATAATATATTTTATTTATCATTGATACACAAAGGGATTTACTTCAAGAGAACAAGTATTCAGTGGAATTTAAATTGATAAATTTAAATGAAAAATGAAATAACAGGTATATTTAACAGCTGAGCAAAAGTTTCACTTCTATTACTAAAAATATTTAAATAACTTTTTCTTTGGGTGTTGAATATTAATGCTGGGATTGCAGATGTAAGAAAAACACCCCTGTATACTATATTATAGCTAAAAATTACTTAAGTCTTTTTTTATTTATTATTATTATTATTTATTTAACTGGTTTTTATGGCTACTCAGGATTTGATGTAACTGGCAAACCTGGAAAAAGTAGTAGTGTGGTTCTCTCCTAGTCACCACAGCACTGACAGGACTATTCAGTGCCCTTCAGTGTTGCATTGATACGATATGTCAAGACTATATAATTCTTTCAGACGATCAACCTGTTGTTATTCTCCATTGCATGTTTAATGTTGGCGCAGCAAATCACCAGTGCCCGCCTGCTGCGAGGACAAAACCAATCCTCTACCGTTCCCCAAGGCAGACATCATTCATAAATTCTTGGAAGACTGTTTAGATGACAAAAACAAGGTCAGTAAAATTGAGGGTTTACTGCTTAGGGTGCCCAAAATGTGTAAGGCTGGTAAATATTAGAAGGGGAGATACCTATAAATTGGTTTCCTTCTCCTAAAATGTACGAAGTGGGAAGTCAAACTGCCGTAATTTAGTCATATTTCAGCATGATGAATTCTTAAAGTTACTAAATCCTATAATCTAACACTTAGTTTTACATTCCATAATTTGTTTAAATAGTAGTTTTCCTGCCTCAAATAAAAGAATAAAGCATTTTGTTATAGATTTATTAAATGCTTCCAATTTAAGAGCCTTGCTGATGTGCTGGGTAGGAGTCAAGTTCAAGGGGTAAATTAATATGTTATTATTATTCACTCTGTCGCTATGGAATTGGGTTTTGGATTGAATTTACTCTTTAGATTATTCATTATTTTAATCCCATTCTTACATGTTAATCACCTTCTTGGCAGTCTTAATATTCTTCAGTCTTTCATTTTAATTACATGAACCCTCTCCATTTCTATTATCCTTTACTCAGCTAGGGAGATGAGCCCTGAGCCCTGTGTTCTAGTTCAAAGGCATAACGTTAATTCATGTCGTGGTATGTTTCTTTTACTTTCTGCCCTCTGCCCTTGAATCTTAACCACTCTAATACTCTGTTTTCCCATCCTGCAGTGAACAAAGCGTTATCCTTTAAGTTAGTCCACAGTGGCATGTACTTCTGTTTCCCCATGGTTTTTTTTTTTGACACAGAACCTAACAATCTGCATGAGTAATTCAAATGATTCTGTCTAATGAATTTGGCTTCATTTCTAGGAAAGAGTTTTTTCTGGATTAACCACAAAGTTTGTCACCTTGAATTACTTTATTTGTTTGGTTTTATTATTGAATGAGCAGATATCACATAGGTGCTAATTATATGAATAAATATCTGTTTATCATTAATGATGCTTACTTGTTATGTCAGTTATAAGATGTCAAAAGATGCTCCAGCAGCCATAATATTCTTGAATGATTTTGCACAAGCCAGGGCTGAGACCTTTCTGTGTTGCTTCAGGTCTTCCTAACAATGTATATATTTACAGTGACTTCACTAGCTCTATAGTGGCAGAAATTAAGATGATCCAGTGTCATATATGTGCAATTTATCAATAGACTTGCAAGAACAAGTAGAGAGAAACACTCACAAATTTGCCTTTACGCTGTTTGAGGGAAACTTCAAAACTTTTTTTGAATTTTTATGTGTACTGATCAACAAATGTTACTGCTATGTGTACAATCAACAAATTCTTTGGATTTTGGTTTAGGAAGACATCTTTTCTGGAGATCATAATCACAGACCCCTGGAAGCTCTGAAGCTAATGTTGTTTAAGCTTCAAGCCATTCAGGGAAGTTCAAACCCGAACGAAACGGCTGAGCAAAAGGAAGAGTTTGAGAAAGTAAGTAGTCAGTTTCCTTATACCGTCTCCTCAGTATTATTGTTGTGCTGTTTACATTCTTTTATGGCTTAGGTTTCCACTCAGCTTCAAAAGAACACTGCCAGCAGATTCCATCTAGGTTGCATCAAGATCCAAATTGCTGCGCCCCAAAGCCCTGCGTCTTTTTGCTGTTGCTGCTGGGGTTATGAATCAGTCTCTGTGTCCTGGTCCACTGGGGCACCTCTGGCTGATCAGCAACTTGATTCAGGCTTCAAGGGTGCTGCAGAAAGCACTCGTTATCCAGAAGATGGCGACATTCCAGAGCATCCTGCCCGAAGAGAGCACATCGTGCTCACCTGCTGCTCGAGCAACAGCTAGAGCAGCCACTTGTTATGTTCTGGTGAAGTTGTCTTCTGTTTATGTCCCAGTTAATATCAGGCTTTCAGGGGCATGACATTTTTAAAAAGGCATTCTCAAATGCTTTACGCTCGCCTGCTTTGGCATCGGTGATTCAGTGTTTTGTGACCCTTTTTTTTTTTTTTTCAAAATGATTTCACAGATGTATTTCTTTATAATGTTTTCATAATGCTTCTTATATGCAGTTCTTAAAGTTTATGTCCTATACTCAGCAGTGAATGAATTCTCCATGCATATGGATAAGGCAGGCTGAAGGAATGGGCCCGGGGAGGAACCTTCTGTAACATCATAGCTGCACAGGAACTTTGATTAAACCCCTCCTGAATTACTCTGTGTTTCTAAAAAGTTGTTGCTAAACCTTTCCAATGAAATGTGCTATAAAAATGTTTTCTGTCACGTTCAGGTACGTTCCTCAGTTTACTTTTTTTTATTTTTTTTCTTTTTAGCTTTTTGAAAAAGCAGCTGCTGAATTTAAACTCTGTGACAGCAAGATAACCTCTCTTACTAATTCTGTTCAGAAGTAGGTGACTTGATTTTCTGACTTTACACTGTTCTCAGAAAGCAGAGAAAAAGATAAATTAGCTGAGAGTTGTTGTGTGATCTGAAAAAATGTTAAGAATAAGCAAATTGTGAATAATTAACAACAATCCTACTGGAAAGTCGTAAGTAACTAAAGAAATAATAACTTTGAGAAAAGGCAGAATGGAAAACAGGTTCTGATTATGCAGAGAATTTGTTTCAACAAAAGTCAGTGTCGCTGTATAAGACTGTAATGTGAAATTAAAAGTTTTAGGTAAAAATAGAGTAACTTTTAGTGTGGGTATGCTCTTTGATAACATAATGTTAGTGTTTATCACCGTGTTAAATACCTATTCCATAATAATTTAAGAGAAACTGGGTGTGCACGAGTGGCCATATTTGAGAAGAAGGGTTTAAAATTTCAGTTCCCCAAAATATTTTATCTTTTATATGATAAATCTTAATATGTTTTATAATTTCTGAAACAGAATGAATAGAACAGTTAGACAAGATGATGTGAACTGTTTCTAATACAATTCAAAGTGATAGGTTGTTAGTAAGTAAGCTGTTAGTAAGTAAACTGTTAGTAAAACATAATTTTGTGTTGAATGTAAGTACTTAAACACTGTTATTAAAGTCTTCATAATTCCTAATTTAGGGCTTTATACCATGTGTCATGTCTTAAGAGTCTTCTTGAAGATACCGATAAGAAACAAGAGCAAAGTGATGATCAAGAAAATAAAGAAGAAAAAAGCTGATATCTACGAAGTTTAATACTGTGTAATTTAAATAATTTGTCGGCCTGCATATTATTCAATTTTTTTTTTAAAGGTGGACCAGTGCCTGTTCTGAAAAATATTTTATTCATTATTTTTGTACATGTTCGTTACTTTCATGAGTTATTTCAAACCTTGAGTTATTTAGTGCTTCCAGTAGGATCTAACGACATGTGACAAGTCACCACTTTTAAAAGAATATGGAATTAAAACAATGTTAACATTTCATGGAAGAAGCCCTGTGTGTTTGTATTTTTTTAATAATAAAATAACTACACTAAACTATTTGTCTGGTTTGGTTATCACTGTTACACGGCCTATTCGAAACAGAGGGAGCTTGATATCATGTGTAAAGTTAAGCAGGAAGGATTAAAATATATTTACATAATATTTTCAGTGCTGTTCTTTGTAACACAACTTGGTGCGATGTACCTGTGTGCTCCTTGTTCCCTGAATACGGACTTACAAAATGAGTTCACCATAATCTTTTTCCCCAGTAAAGCAAATGATTAGAGTCCTGGTACCTATCCACATTCATGAGATTCCTCATTCTGTGGGTTTTTTTGTTAATTAGATATTTCTCCTTATCAGCTTCTGTCTATTTAGTTACGCACTCCCCAGTATAACATATATCATGTACATAATCAATGTAATATCATTAGTAAGTGGAAACGACTGTTTTTACATTTTTTTTTTAATACTATCAGAATTTTATGGCCATTAAAGAGTATTTTAAAGAGGGGTTTGATCCTTTACATATCAACAGAAAAAGTAACTTTTGGGATATATACACTAGGCACTTCCTGCAGGAATATAGCTGGAATTTTGTTTTCTTCTAAGTCAAAACGAATTTACCACTCAGGAACAATAAATACATACGTAAATCAAATACTAAACAGAATTGCCATTTCCAGGTTGCCAGAGGTGTTTATTTCCTGGAGGCTAGATCAGGGAAAAGGCATTTTATTGAACTATAATCTTTGTTTCGATAGTGGCAGGGTGGGGAAGGCAGGCAGAAAGCCCGAGTGCAGCGCTTGGAGGAAATAATAAATTAGCGGGAGTTGTTAGAAGGAATGTCACCGTTTCTCAGCGAGTTACAAGAATTGTTTGCTGAAGATGTACACGAGTGTCCGTGACCGTATGTATTTGCATACACAGGAAATCTTTTCTGCAGAAAGCACTTCCTGAATTACAGTGTATATATATATATGAGCAAAACCGAGCCAGGACAGCAAAGGCTTTGATGAGGACAAGTGTTGTGCTCTCAGACCTTGCGAAGATCCCAGCGGTGGTAAGACAGTGGGTTGGCACGGTGGGAGGAAGACGGATGGGAATTTTGTCTCTGGGATTTCTGTGCTTCCAAGGGAAAGCCCTTTGTGATGCTGGACTTTAAATGGAATAGCTGTATGCTGCACTTGTGTTTTCCTCTGGAAATTTGCATTAGGGCATCTCTCAGCATCAGTGCATTTGTTCACACTGATATGAAAAGATGCTGGTACAGGAAAACTTCTTTTCAGGGTCCAGATATGATGAAGACTGCCAGCAGAGGGGTAGTCTGGGTAGTTTATACCCCTTTTAGCCTGAAAAGAAGGATCTGAAAAACTGCAAACCCTGTAGTCACTCATTATTAATAGTATAATAACAGCTGTCAATATTGATTCTTTTCCTGTGTAACTAGGTGAACTCCTACACTGTCAAATATTTTTATTTATTTGTCAAAATATGTGTATGGAAGCTCAGATATATATGCATGTCTGAGACTGTGAAACCCTTGAAAACCATGGTTTTCTTTCTTGCTGATCATTGATTCATTGATCTACCAAGTTTTTTCATTTTTCTTTCCTTACTCAAAATATTCGGTCAAGTTTACAGCTGGAAAATCCACACGGAGAGAGTTACTGTTCACAGAGAAAGGAGAAAAGCTTTCCATTAATCCTAATTCACTTTATCCTGCTGCTAACAACTTGAACGGCTTTTCATAGAACAGAATAGAAAGGACGGCTGAGGAGAGACAGGCATACAGAAAAACTCTTTAAAATTCGAATTGCGAACTTAGGAAGATGGCTTTAAACCAGAGCTAATGAGGAATGACAGCAAAAGAATGTGTTGTCAGCGCAAAGAAAAGGGGAGGGAAAATACGTTTCTCTACAAATGTTTCCCTTTGTGTCAAAGTTTAGAAAATAAAAGGAGAGAATCTGTTGAAAGTCTCTTGTTGACAATAAAGGGAGAAAAATGCCTGAGTGGTATTACATTGAGATCCTACCATTAACACCAAACTGAGGAGATAAGATGGAAAGAACATTCTTGTAAACAGCTAATTGAATAATTAGCCTTGAGGAGATGTTATTTAACCAAATATCTGTTGGGGGAGGAAAAAATAAATTGATCAGAGTATCCAGGATATTTTTAGGCTATGAAGATGTCAGGTTTTGATCAGAATGTGAAGATAAGTCCATGAATTTTTTACATGGATTTAAGGATTTTTAGAATGGAGGAGAGGAAGAATAGGAAAAAAGCAATTTCACTAAATTCAGAGGTCTGTTTGCAAAATCCAGTGAAAACAGTCTAGGAAAAAGGTGCTCAGGAATTTGGCTGTTCATAAAGACAGAGGTATTTGAGATATAATCGTAGGATGTCGTTATATGGAACAATGAAAATAAATATAATTTGGCTTGTAGTCTTCAATGGTCCCCAAGAAGGAAGCACCAAGGAAACAGGTGGAATTGTACCTAACCGTAAGTCACCTTTGACTTTTGTGCTTTTTGGAATATCCAGAGCATAAAGATGAGAGGCAAGGAGGAAGAACTGCCAAAGATAATAAAACAGCAGCAAAGTTCCTTATTGTTCACAATAGTCCCTTACCGATGGAAAGGAGGACCTGGGAAAATCCTGGTCCACGAGTTTCCTGCAGAGATTAATAAATTACATCTGTGAAGATGCAGTGTTTACTTAAATCATTAGCAGCAATCAAGCAGCTAGCAATACCACCGAGGGCTGGTGAATAAAGTTCAGACTAGGAAAGAGAAACCATGACTGAGAGGTCTTACGCAAGTTACCTGTGGTCAGTGGACTGTCCCTTCTGGCATTAACGCCAAGCTCTTGGAGAAACAGAAAGAAAAGTAAAGAAAAGTAAAGAAGGAAAGGAAAGGAAATTGAAAAGAGAAAAGAAAAGAAAAGAAAAGAAAAGAAAAGAAAAGAAAAGAAAAG
>CM021797.1:1100859-1182211 GCA_011076525.1 Nettapus auritus | reverse complement strand
AAAGAAAAGAAAAGAAAAGAAAAGAAAAGAAAAGAAAAGAAAAGAAAGAATTGATAAACACTATGTATCAAACAAACCTAGTTTCCTTTTATGACAGGGTAACAGCATTTAGCACTTCTGTGTCTCAAAATGAAGAGTCATGGTCTATATTAAATTATTTTTAAGGAATCATTGAGATGGTTGGAGAACAGTACTTGGGGTTAACAAGGTTTGTCTATTGCTATGCATGATTTTCATTAATGGGGTGCAGTTGGAGAAGGTCTGGAGGAGAGAGGCTGAAATGATCAATGAGAGGGAAGTGTGATTTTATTATTATATTCCCTTACCTAGCAAGCAGCCTGTCTGTTAAGTCAGGGAATATAAACAGGTTCAGAAAAGACTTAAGCAAAGTCATCGATTTTCACAGAATGAAATCCAAAGGAAAGTGACTATTACCTCTAGCATCCCTCGCACAACAGTTACATGTGCTGCACACTCCCTTAGCATCTCCCAAAGTCCTGTTGGGGGAGATTTTGGGGCTGGATGCGCTGCTCTGCTTCCTGCGCGGTCAGGTCCACGGCGGGAGGGTAACCCTAACAGGCTGCAATTGCAGGAAGAGTGACTTGTGAAAAGCTTCTCAATGACAAGAACATGTAAGCAGTGAAGCGGATTGCCAAAGTAGTTTGGGAACCTTGACCGTTTTTCCTTGTTGCAAGAGTAGGTTACGTAACCACACAGAGCTCTAACTTAACCGTGTTCGGTCCTTCAGTGAGGGGACCAGATGACTTCTGATGATTTCTTTCTGCTTTGTTTTCCAAGTATTTGGTGGTTCAGCCTCAGCTCGTTGCCATGTGTCAGACCTTTCTGCTATAGTTGCACAAGGGTGCTGTGCAGTGCCACTGCTGCTGCTGTGCAAAGGCGATGAGTCACTTCCCCAGCCTTAATGCAACCTAAATGAGCACACGTCACAATTAACAGCCTTCTGTACCAATGTTTCTCTTGTCTCTTGTAGATTAATCTATACTAAATGGACAACCAGGCATTTGAAATGCATGGGGAGAGAATAGAAAACTCTTCAAAAGAATGGCCCAAGAAACAGGTACCAGCCAATTTCTTTTACAGTCTTATCAAAATGTTATTAACAGATACCGTTTGAAGATTAAGACCTAATTTTGTATGAGTTTGCCATATGACCCCATCCTGTACCATTAAGAAGGTCCTGAGGAAAACAAAAGCTCCCAAGGGCTTCTGCTGCCACGGTTTTACAACGTCCTATCTCATGTGCACGTGCCAGGAGCTGGACAGCGAGACAAAATTCTCTGGCCTCACTGAAGTTAATAGCCAAATTCTTTATCCTGTGACACAGTAATTATCTTTGGAGGATTCCCCCTTGATTTTAACCAGAACAGCTACTTAAAAGCACATCTTGTGGCCGGTATCTATTCTGAGTTACACATCTGATTTAATTTTGTCATTTTTTTTTTTTTCTTACATGAGAAAAATTACTCTGTGTAATTTTCTCATTAAAGCTTTTTTTCTTGGGATTTGAATGAATTTTGTGGAGAAGGAGCTGGCATATTGCTCCTGAGGCACTGCATTTGTTTGCAGTCCAGCCCAGCTTGGCTATAAATACCCAAACCCAGCGATTTCCTCACAACATAACTCATGCCATACACTTGTGCTGAGGCTGAATGTTCTGTGCTCGCCATTCTTTTTACATGAAAAATAATTATTGAATCGCTGCCGCTGCTGTGAAAATGCTGTAAATTAAAGGTCATTCCAGCCTGGAAAATGAGGAGTTTGAATGTGTTTAGGTCTAAAGCCTTGTTCGCTGATGAGACTCTGTGGTCTGTGTATTACTGTTGTAATATTTAATTGAATGCAAGCTTGAAAAAAGGGGTAATTTAAACTGAAGAAAGGATTATTACTGAGTAAAATGCATTGGTATTTTGAGCACTTTTCCACTGGTAAGGGAAATTTATTAGTGAAGAGCTTTTGTCAAAGAGATTCATGAAAGAGGTCATTTTGTTAAAATCAGAGGGCAACCTTCAAATTTTTCACTTCTCATTGTCCAGCTAAAGGAATCAGCTTTCATAGCTCGTTTTCAGGCACTCACCACCTGAAAATCAGTCTTTTAAAGGTAGATCAAGCTGTGCACCTCAGAATCAGTAGAGGTTAAAAATCTGGGTCAGGGAATATGATTTATATTCATATGAATCTGCAGCTTGTAAGAAAAAAAATGGTAAGGGGCAGGAAACTGATAATCCTCACCAAGGAGTTGCTTTGTGGTGCCAGAACTCCTATAGTAGGACAGCACACGGTCATGGCTTCTTTTTTAAGAGCATTTTTAGTGTTTTGGCCTTCCATAAACTCCTGTGCTTGTGTGTGCCCAGCTGCTTCTTTTTCTTTGTCATTCTCCTCCCAAGGTCTGTAAGTCCAGAGGTAATTTACAGCAGATAAACAATGCCAAGAGCATTTCTTCTCCCATGCCCCATGGACAAAGGATTGAGGTGATCCTATGGGTGTCAGTGTTTTGAGGGATAAAATAGAAACAGCAATGGAAAAAAAAAAACTTCAGGTGCTTGTAAAACCCCAGGATGATGAAGACGTGTTTTCACTCGGTGAAACAATGAAGGGACAGAATGAAGCAGCCCTATAATATGTGCTATGAGGTTTCCCTCTACGCCCAGAGATTTGGCTTTAAGCATGTTTCTGCAGGTCATTCTGTTATGATTACAAAGAAATTATCACAAACCTTTTCCCGTGTGTTTGATCTAATAAAGCTTCTTGTTTTGTTTTGCTTTGTTTTGTTTTGGTGGGCTTTTTCCTCATGCCAGGAAAGAAAAGGCAACTGGTCGCTGATGAAAATCTTTCTAGTTTGTCTGCTGGCCTGTGTTATCACCACCACGATAGGAGTGCTGGTCTTGTCCTTGGTCTACACAAACACCACCAGCATCATAAAAGAGGTCAGCGTTAAAGATGATGGGGCAACCTCCACAAAACCAGATGAAAAGAGCGTGGATGTCAAATTCCAGTTCCTGAATCATCTGACGAAATCAAAGGTAAACTGTTCAATATTATTCTAGTACCGTATGTAGAATTTTAATGGATTCATGTCACCTACTTTTACTTATTTAAGTAATAGGTGACCAGTCTAGAAACAGTAACTTTTTAGTTCTTATGACTGGATTAAAACAAATTCTTATATTGCAAGAAAAATGAATTTTATGGTCTTGTTTCAGTGAGCTAACACATTAATTTACAATTTCACAAAGCTATAGGAATTATACAGGTTTTTTTTTGCAAGTGTATTGTGGTATTTATAGAAATGACTCCTTTGAGCAAGCACTAAAGACAAGACCCATCTTGTATTGTTATATAAAAATAAATTTGGATGGATTTTAATTAACTTAAATTTAAAAACTAAATTTAATTTTGCTCAGCAAAGAGTGAAAAGGATTAACTGGACACTTTAAACTGATGACAGTGATCCTGGTACTCCTACACATTATATTTAAACATGTAATATATTTGCAATTAATTAATTAATTAAGAATGCAAACGAAAGTGCAAACAATGTGTTTAAGAGGAGAGCAACCCTTTTAATAAGCCCTTCCCCAGTGCAAGATGATTCTTTCAGATACAAAACACATCCTAGAGGCAGTATTGGGAAGGGAATATTTTCTGGTGCAAATAGTTTGCAAATGCAGAAAAGCAGGAAAAATATCTTAGGAAATTTTCTAAACCTTCTGAATCTAAAAGTTTAAGCATATATGCAACTGATTTCCTAAATCTGACACCAGAATGACATAAGAAGATGAACAGATAGTTTTGTCCTTGATATTTCTATGTATCTCTCATTTGTAGAAAGAGTACTATCCCATCATGACATGATAAAGCATATAGTGATTGTGAGAAGTGACTAAAATATATAATAATACCGCAAGGACGCTCACTGAGAAAAGGAACAGGTCTCATCACTATTGCTCAGATCGGGTATTTCCTAAAATACATTTGGATTGTTTGGTCACCACAGTCCACAACTGATAAAACTCTCTGCTTTGACTCACTTAACAGGTACATAATTTCCCTGGTGGTGAAATTCAGTGGGCAAGATTCAGGAATGATGTAAATGAGTACGAAAATGATGAAGAAATGGAATTTGGAAAAAGTATCAATAACCACCGCTCTTCAATGACTTTTGGAACCTTGCGGATCAAAGCCAAAGGGCTTCGGGTCCCCCACTGGCACTTCAATGCCAATGAACACGGCTACCTGCAGCAGGTATCCCTGACTATTTCTGCACCTTTGAAATCTTTGAAAAGGTTTGCTCTATTTCACCTTAGTGTCAAAATCTGTCATATCTGTAAAAATAAATAAAGAAAATAAAAAAGATAAATAGAAACTCATAGTGAGGAAAAATTCAAGATACAAACTTTATTTGAATCCAAAATCATCTTTCCTTGGAAGTATATGTATTTATATATATATAAAAATTATTACTTGTATTTCTAAGAATGATTACTCTTAGTTAATGCTAATAGTTAGCACATAACTGGGCTTTAAGGTCTCTTCCAGCCCAACCCATTCTGTGATCCTGTGATTTAATTTCACAAAAGCTTGCAGGAGGGTGCACCAGGATCTGTTTTCTCCTAACAGCCCATTTGAATTTCAGATCATACAGATTAAATGAGCAAGTTTTCATTACTATTGTTAAATTCCAATTGTGTTACAGGGTACTGCCTGGATTGGAGTCATTGGTGCAGATGACAGCAAGGTTACCACATACAATGTCACAGCTGGCCAAGTGATCTTCTTCCCCAGAAACACCGTGCACTGGATAAAGAACGTAGGCACAGAAGACTGCTTGTTCTTACTGTTTTTCACAACACATGAAGAACTTCAGACCCTGGATGTAGATGATGCATTCTTCTCTACCCCAGAGGATATAGCAGCAAGAGCATTAAAGGTGTGTGCACTGGGATATAACCAGCCTCTGTCTAATCTTCTTGGCATTACCATGGCAGTACTGTTTCTGGGGGAAAATTCCCCCTGCTTCAACTGGTCTCCTCAGTTCCCCCAGTGTGGAAGGACATACACTTACATACACTGTGCCACCCCGTGTGCTCCTTTATGCATAAGGAGGAATTAACTTTTCATGTCTTCACAGTTCATGGGGGAGCCTCCACATTTCCACATTTCCAAAGATGGCAGGGAAAATATGTACTGAAGCCCAAAGCTTTCCCAACAGCTTCCTGAGTAATCTTGTGGTAAAATAATGTCTCTTAAGAAAGTATAGATGAGTCCACCTCCTTGTTAATCTGAACTAAGTAGTTAGCAGTGTTCCTTCATCAAGACTACAGCCTCAGAAATTCTGCTGAGTCTGAGGGATCTGCATGTTCAAACCGCAAAACTGTGATACATCTCCCCACCCTGAAAGAATTTGATGGGAGATGGACCAAGTCACCCTTCTGCTCCAGATCTCTGTGGCACCTGAGAAGGAAGGGCAGAGTACAGGGGCAAAACAAAACATTGACAGGACCAGGCAGTTAAGGAGATGTAGAAATATCAGAAGAAATACAATTTTAATCCCTCAGTTTGCTTTTGTGCACATCAACTTTATATGCATTTTATGTCCCATAGCCACAAGGTGGAGTTAACTTCATCAGAACGTTCAAGAAACAAGTGGAAGATCAAGCAGTTAACCTCCCTCCAAACCTGGATGAGCTTGTAAAAAGCGCTGACTATGTGCAGTCTCCGGACCACCTGGTGTGGCAGTACTTCTATAACCTCAAAGGTACGCATCCAAAAACCTGGTATGGAAGAGCTCTCTGTGCTTATAGACAGGGGAGAGGAGGGGATCTGTAAACATTTCGCTGAAATGTGACTTAAAAGTATGTAGAGAAATGATAATTTAAGGAGATTAAAAGAATAGGGAGTTATAATAATTTGTTAAGCATCCCTCTGTGTAACCTAGGTGTAGTGGTTACCAGGGGGCACCTAACAAACACAGATGGTAAAACTTAGTTTGAAGTAGCATGGTCTGTTCAAGAAGGCCTAAAAATCAAATATAGGTCCATAACTCTACACACAGCTGGGTGGATCATGAGAAACAGATGTGTGACAGAGATCTTTGCTCTTGGGCCAAAATGTTCCCCTGTGTTAGCAGCACCTTACAAAATACGGTGATACACAGTCATAAAGATAACGTGTAAATATACTGGAAGTTGTGTTGTTATTGACAGCAATTTGGGGTGGAAAAGTACTAGTCTGAGGTTTCTGTTGTGGTGATCTAACTACTCAAACATACAATAAAGGAGTTTGCACAGTGCCTAGTGCATGACAGGTAGATAAGCTAAATGGGCTTGCTTTTTTGTTATAGAGGCTCATATGATTCGAGGCCTCAAGTTAAGAATGTAGTAATTCCCTGAAGTTCACCAATACACTAAAAATGTTAACAAAACCTTGCTGTAAATGCTCATTTAGCTGCCTTTGTTTGAAGGGTCCAGAGAATATCATTTTCCGGGAGGAATCTTCCAGTGGGCTCGCTACCGCAGAAACAGCACCGGGCTGAATGAAACGGAGAAAATTTTCAGTGAGTCACTGAACAAGGTATGTGCTTTCAGTTGAATAGCTACCTAAAAATAAGGCATTGAATAAGGTATTTATAAATAGGGCACTTAGCTACCTAAAAATAAGGTAGAGAATGCGTTTTGTGTAGGGTCGTCACTGCTATGTGATGTTCAACAGGGATGTAACTAACTCTGAACATTTGTGTTCTGCTTTTCAGCATGAAAATACCCTTACCTTAGCAACTCTCAGGATATTCAGCAACCAGCTGGGACAGCCTCATTTCCACTTCAATGCTAATGAGATGGGTTATGTCATTAGCGGATGCGGACAGGTAATTCCTTACCTCAGTAAGGGACAAGTCAGTGGAGTTCTGGCTGTATAACAATTACAGATCTTATAATGGACTCCCATCCCTGATTATTAATAATACTCCAATTAGTATTATTCCAAAACTTTCAGTGTCCACACATTCCTTTTCAATATAAATTTTGATCTCAGTTGCATTTGTGGAAGCCTGTCTAGTCAAAGTGGAGTTGAACAAAGAGCAGAATTTGTCCTTGCTAATTCTTCGGAGAAATCATACATGCTATTGAAAAGAATTCAAACTGAATAGTGGGAGAAGAAGGTAATAGTAAAACAAAACAAAACAAAACAAAACAATACTCTTTTTTTAGCTCCTCTGAGGAACAGATAAAGAGAGAAGACTTACTGGAGTGCAGGATTTTATTATTTGTTTTTCACTCACTTTAAATCTGAAGTGCAAATGCAACTGAGACAGAATGACGAGACCCCATAATGCAAGGAATTTGTACTCAGGAATTTGCCTTGGACTATTCTACCTTTCTGGAGTCTCAGTGAAAGCACAGCGCTAGGATGTCACTGTGTGCTTTTCCACTAACAGTGCACTGAACATAGCTGTTGAACATTGCTGCTTTCCTTGCAATAGGCTGGAGTTATCACCTCCTCTGGAGCCATCAGCAGTTTCAACATTGGCATCGGAGATGTTATATTTTTCCCCGTTGGGACCCAACATTACCTTAAAAGCATATGTGATGAAGACTTGCTTCTGATTCTAGCCTACAGCACAGGCGACCAGGTGAGAAACCTTCAGAAGGGCAGGAGTCAGAAAAGTCCAACTGCACATAATCTTATGCTTTAAGCTAAGGAGCCAGAGCAAGGCTGTATTTTTCTAACCTAGGCATCCAGTGATATTAACAGCTCAGTGTAAGGCTCATTGTTGGCTGTATACTTTTATAGCCATTCATTTTCACTTCCATTTGAGATGGACTTTAATATTTCATATCATGAATGCTGTAATAATAGCCAGGTAGCTATGATTATTCTCTCTAAAATACTCTCTCTTTTTCTTATAGCTGGAAACTCTTCGTATGAACGACTACTTCCATGGAACAGCAGACCATATCCTTGCTCAGATTTTTTTCAAGGAACAGGACGAGTTTAAGAAGTTCCCAAAGTCTAAAAAATAGACTGCTGATAAGTGGCTCCGGCAGTTAATGGCTCCAAGGAGATTTTGTACAATGGCTGTGTTTCTGGCAGTACCTTCTGATGCCTTTCTCAATTTTTATCCAGAAGAGATGTTCAGAAAACAGAATTTGTGGTTACTAATTTTATTTTTTTTTTTGGTTCCTGTTTGTGTTTTTTTTTTATCATGTATTATTTATAGTGCAATGTATTTTGAGTGTATATTAAATTAACTTCTACCTCTGCAATTGCCTCTTGTTCTGTATGTAACCCATTATCTCCCTTTATCTCTTTCCTCACATTACCAAAGTTTACATTGATTTTCTGTCACGTTGACAGCACTTTATCTACCAGCATCTGCACAAATACAGCACATTTACCCAACTCTGTCTGCCCTGACACCAGGCACTGCTGTAAGCCTTGCCTCTAGAAGTGGCTGCAGGAACGAGCTCATCATGCATTCCCCTCATATTCACTCTCACTGCAGCCCCCTCAGTTGAGCTCTGTGTTAGAATTTAAGACAACTGGTTTATTTTCCCCACTTTGCCACCAATCTGCTTTCCGAGGATTGATTCTTGGGATATTTGAGGACAGATTCTTAGCAGAAGCACAGACTCAGTAGCAGCCAAGCTCTGTGCTAGACACCCATGCATCCTGAACAAAGGCTGGGGACACTTAAATCCCACAAAAAGCAGGCCAAAAAGAAGCACAGGGTGATTTTTCAGATTGGCAGCTATGCCCTTGTCTTGTGACCCTCAGCTTCACTCTCCATTTAGGTAATTATAGCCAACAGTTATAGGTATTTAGGTAATTATAGCCAACAAGATGGCTGCAGCAGGGAGACAAGCTATCTTTCTCCATTTCTTGGAGTTTAGGGTGTGGGCTTTTTTCAGAGAATTTCCTGACTCAGGAAATACTCGCTTAGTTCTTGGGGCTTAAATCAAATCAGGATCAAGGTGGTTTACTAACTTATTATTGCAGACATTGCTACACTTTCCCCAAGATGAGGCCCCAAACATTCTGAGTTATGTTGCACCCAAGGAGATGAGTGCCTGGCTTATTATTAGAGCATTAACTGCTTTCAGGTATTAGAGAGCAACAGGCTCTGCTCATTAAGAAAATGTTAGTCAGGTGCCACAAATAAATCCACCCATGGCTCTGGTTTAAAGCAATTCAGGTGAAGATAAAAAGGTTTGGATGCTTGTTTCTTAGTTGAGCTGCTCCTCAGGAAGTTCTGATGGCTTTACCAGGTAGGGAAAATGTTCTTCTTGGCAGATGGGGAAGTGTAACCTGTTAAGGAACAGGGTTGTGGCTCTTGTCCTGCTGTTGCTGTGTTCCTTTGCTGTGCTGATAGCAACAGGCTGAAAGCTGAGGTCTCTTATCATAGTGGTTGCAGTGCCTGTTGTCCTCTGCCCATATCAGCCCTGCAGTCCTAAGGTGTGGTGTTTAGATGCTGTTTACAGGCACTCATTAATTATTTCAGTGCCTGGTTTCTGCCTGTCTTTTCCGCTACATGCTCCTTGGGCTGGGTTTGACCTGCTGTTGGAGTGGTTTGGCTTGCCTGTTGGTGTTATTCCACGTTGTGCTTGACTACAAGCTTCTCCTTAAAATACTATTTGGATATGAACTTCTTACTCAGTCTCCCTTACTTCGTGCCAGTCTGCTTGAAACACCACACTGCGTAGTGCAGTGAATGCTCTCTGGAGAATCTCTTGGAAGGACCGTGAAGGGAAATGCGTGGCTGTCATTTATCATGCTGTAATGAAACGATCATTGCTTTGCATGTCCAAATCCATCAGGTTAACAGCCTGTGAAATGCATTTTTCCGGCAGTGATTACAGCCCAGTCAGCTGCTATAGCAGTGCCCTTGTGCTTTGTAGGCAGGCCACAGTTTTGTTTGTTTTACTAAATAATCAGCATGTTTTCAGTCTTATTTTCAACTTTGATTAATTTTTGGTATACTAATTGCAGATGAGTCCTTCAGCAGAATGAATTATTATTATTATTATTTGCTGTAAGCATGTATGCAGGTGGACTACCTTCGCTAGTTGTCTTACTGAGGGACTGTTTTTAATTATTTATTAATTTTTACAAATACTCATAGTCCAATTGCTGTCTCCATAGCTTCTTTAGGAGTCAGTCAATCTTTAGGTTGACATCAAACCATTTTTCAGCTGACTATAGTGGAGTCAATACAATGTTAAATTACACACTTCTTGTCCTTCCTCTTGGAATCAGAATCCAAAGAAATGGTCAGAGCAGGAGTGTCAGATCCCCATTTTGTGTTAGGTTGCCTAAACCAGGGAGTGTTCATTAACGTTGAGCTGAGAGCCTTCTCTACAGACCTCATAAGGATCCCGATGCCTGCTAGTTTCATCCTGCCCTTAGGGTCTGAAACTGCTGCTTGTACAATATTTGAGGTAAGTGCAAGATGGAGTGTTAGGTGCTAAGAGAAAGGAGCACAATGAGATGCTGTTGAGATGTATATTTGAGGCTATAAGGTAGCTCTGTCTGACAGAATATAGAGTTGCTGCTGTGCAGTGTGAGTGCTGGCCTGCTGTCAGCTCTGTAATTCTTGTTATGGTTCCAGGCTGTTAATATCACAGCTCTGCAGATAATGCTTGGATAGATTGATGTATTCAGTGGGTGACGGAATATACTCTCCTCTTTTACTTTCTCTTTGGCTAGCGAATTGTCTAGATTAACTCCCCAAATACCACAGGCCTGAGATGATTTAACCAAAATCTAGTGAGTTCTGGTTCTTAAATGTGAGATTTACCTCAGAACTCTCTTCATCTCTTCCAAATCTTTTTCCTATTTACCCAGAAGACAATCAGCTAGATGTTCAAATAAATTTTCAGTTGTGGCAGTGAGAAGGTCTTGAATTGACATGGTAGAGCTGGGCTTGAAATGCAGCTAAACATCTGTGATGAGCTTTTTCAGAAGAGATTAGGACCAAGCTTCTTAGTTCAGCTCTGAAGACTAAAAAGGATGAAAGTAATAGGAATTGCAGAAGTTTACAAGGCTGTGATACAGGGAGCTTCTCGCTGTTGGTTCTGGTTTCCGTTAGCTCTAACTCCTGTTTGCCTCAGGGCTTTGCTTTAATCTACAAAAAGATACACAAGCAGACAGCATTCTGCTCAGTCCTGCAGTTTCAGTGCCTGCTTTTTCTTTGTGGTACTGCTTTGCCACTTACCTATCAGGACGTGTCCTGCACGTAAGAAATGATGGATGGGAACTGTGAGGGCACCCTGTGCTGGCTTGGACACTGGGGTTGGAGGTGTGCTCACTGCAGAGAGGAAAACAGTGGGCTTGCTGAGCATGTGGGCTGCTCTGGGATCAGCAATACAGCTGTGTAATGTACCTTGTCCCGTTGGACCAAACCCCAGGGAGATATCTTGTTTTAGTTAGTGGGAGAATGGGAACTCGGCAGCTCTGGTGTTCTCAGAATATTCTTGCAGTGATTCACTTGAAACTAGAGGTGCTGTTCAGGTGTGATAAGCCCATCCTTACATGTCCTCTGAAAATAATGGGTAAAGCATTGATTGGAACAGCAGTACTTAAAGAATAAAGGCTGTGTTATCCTGCCCCCACGAGAAATATGAATTATGGCAAACTTCTTATATAGAAACTAGATGAGTATATGAAATAGAATAGGTCTTGTCATGTTTGGGTGATTATAATCAGAAGCACTAATACAATGGGCGTGATACTTGAGTGGTTGGTGGTATGTGAATGAAATTCAGAGTAAGTCATCCTGTGGCTCATTTAAGACAAATCATCATGTGGTAACCTGCTGCAAGCTCTAAGCAATCCTAAGGGCAGGGTCCAGAGAAGACCTTTCATGCAGAGAAGAGATGGTGTGGTTTGGACATGACAGGGAGAGCCTCGCACTGGGGACAATTGATGTGATACATTGAGACACAGGCAACCCGAGGATGCTCCCTTGAGAGCTGGAGTCCAGGGCAGGGTGGGGGCAGCAGGACTGCACTGCACAGCCACTTCTGCCCTTGAGACAAAGGCTTAAAATCTTCTGGGAGGCAACGACACCAGTTCCCTGACTCAGGGCCTTGTGGTGCTGGGCTCACAGCAGAATCTGATTCACATCCTTATTTCAGGGCTGTCTGCTCTGCCCTATGCAGAGAACACAGCCCAGGGCAGCCGGGCTCCCTTCCAGTTTCCCCAAACATAACCCCCTTCCTCAAACTCCTTTCTTTTTGAGGTTTTCTGATTAGCTTTAGACCTCCCCGGGGGAGGGTGCAGTGTTCCTGGAGGTGACAGCAGTCCCTGGCATGGCTGGGACATCCGCTGAGCCAGCACAGGGATGGGGCTCATGGCTATCTGTGGGCACCTGGGGGATGTGAGGCCCAGAGGGTTTGGCATTTGGGCTGCCCCTTTGGGAAAATCCCCTCTCCCTCCATCTTCCTCCTGAGAGGTCCCGCCAAGGCTGGCTGGGTTTTACAGCCATGGGTGCAATAACACCGTTGTAGCCAGTGGTCATAAACCTCCAGCAGTCATAAACCATCCCCTGCTTTGTGCAGCTCGTGAAGTATGCCATGTTTTTTTAATAATGCTCTGAGCAAGTTCCAGAGTTTGTGTGTATTCACACAGCGGTGCTGTAGCCCCACTGCTGTGCTTGTTTTCCAATGTTTAGCACCTAGTCTCCTCTTAATGATATTGCCTTTATAACAAGTGACCTGTACTGTTTCTGTGAGCCCACATGAACACACATCCAACCACCTGCAATGTTTCTGTTGAAATCCCACCAGCTAAAATGGATCCCGAGAGGCCTCAATATGTGATGGTTTAATAACTTGGCCTGATCTGTAAATCTCAGTCCTGCACCCTTCTCCTTGTGGTGTTTTTTTAAGGATGTGTAAAACATCTGGAATTTGTATAAAAATCCAGATGCTTTTACTGGTTCAGAAACATGCTGCTTTTTGTATTTTCTGAAGAGGATGTTCAAGTGCTACTGCCAAATAAACCTTGTGGTGAAGCTTGGTCCTTATGGATCTGCTTTAATGAGACCCTGCAGTCATTAAAGCCTGTAATCAGTGACTGTTCGCCTGAAAAATGCTGAGAGAAAACTGTGAAGAAGCTTTACATGTTGTCAGAAAATCAGTAGATATTTCAAGGACTTGGTAACTGAAGGAAGCATTTCATGAGTTTCAGGACAGTCAATGTTCTCCGTCATTCCTGGCCTAAGTTTGGTGGGATGCTTCACTAGGGGGGGCTTTATGTGCAGAAGGGATGCAGCACCGTTGTCTGCATCTGTTTTCTTCTAGACTGAAATCCTGACTGAGGGACATCATAAAAACCACACTGGCCTTGTTCTAGCTGAGATCTTCCTTGGTGTCACCCGCTGCTTTCCTGGGGAAGCAGGCAGTGGATGTGGCCCTGGGGCGCTGGCAGGGTGTGTGCTGCTGGGGCTGCCCCAAGCCATTTCCCTGCTGGCACTTCCACCCTTCCAGGAAGGGTGAGTCAAGGGCAGGAGCCCTGGGGGTGGCAACAGGACCCAAATACGAGGAAAAACCTGCCTGCGGATGACCATGTGAGCACATCACAGAAATGCTGCTATTAAGGATGGATGTTAAAATTAGCTCTGTGGTAGGCAAGTTGAAAGTTTTTAGGGGTTTTATTCACTCTAGATCAAAGAAAATGTTGAAATAGGAAGTTTCTACACAGAAATAAAATGAGTTTAAAAAATGAGATCTGATGCTTCCTACCTTTTGGAGAGAGAAGCATTTGCAGCTACTTTTATATTAATTTCAGGTACTAAAAAAATAAAAGCAAGCACTTTTTCAGAGCATGGGCTGTGTGTCTAGTCCCAGTGGCTCATGGTGATGGTGTGAGGGTCCTGCAGCCAGGAGATGGGGCTGCCTCTGGGGCAGGTTTCAGCCCTGCTGGGAGAGTTGCCTTTTCTCAAGGGCACCAGTTAGCTCTCACAGGACACGATCGCCTTTCTGTGCTTATTCTTTGAAATTCAAGCACGTTGAAGAAAAGAGAAAGAGAAGACTCTAGGATGAGCCTTTGTGCTGCCTTTTCTAAAACCACAGCAATACCTCTGAGAGAAATGTAATGATATTAGGGGAAACATGTATATAAAGATCAAGCAAAATGAAACAGAAACTGATGTTTCTCACTCTGTGGGGATGAGGCAGTGCCTTCCCTGTGCAGTCCCTGCTGAGCCTTGGAGATGTGCTCATCTCCTGCTGCACCTGGCTGCTGTTTTTAATAACTCTGCAATTTCCCTTTACCTTTTGCCTGAAATCTGCAGTTGTGAGGGTGGAGGAAATCTAATTTTATTAAATGATTTGTTTGAAATGCCGGCAGTTCTTTTTTTAAAGAATAAGCTCGTGATAAAGCAGGAAACTGTGGTAATGTTGTTCACTAATCAGCAGCATGTGTCATGATTTCACTTGGGCAATGTATAAGTAATGGCACCTTCTGCATATAGAAAACCCAACTGACACATTCTCCTGGACACCATCAGTATTTACACCTTTTTTTTGTTGTTTGTATGTTTACCAACAGAAGTATATAATTCCTATTTTTGAGCAGAAAGTCAGAAGGATTGGGATACACAGACTGAAGAATTTATAGCTTTTCTGATATACTTTAACCCCTGATTAAACTGAGTGAATAAGTTTCCAGGGGACTTAATTTAATGGCTAGGTAAAATTCAGATTAGAGTGTGCTACATGGTAATAAAAATTCAGGAGACAATACTTTGTGCAGAGAGGGTACGGTGAAATCAGATTGATTTCCCTGGTGCTGTGGGGATGTAATATTGCAATATCCTCTTCAGCCTCTTAGTCCCACGAGTTTTGCCTTTCCTTGCTGATGAATTGAATTCAGAGATTGGACTTTAAAAAAAAAGTATTTAATAATTAATAATTTTAGGTTTCATATTTACTGAAATTATTGGTTTTGTACTCCTGGCTCTGTGCAAACCTCCGGGAGAGATGGCACTGGAGGGCATTTCAAAGAGGGGATTCTTGTTTTGAGGATAAAGGCTTAGTTTTGTGAATGATGAGAGAATTGCAGGGCAGAGGAGGGCACTGGGGACTGGGCTTTCTCTGTGAGGGGTGCATGTTTTTTGCCCAAACGAGCTTTGTCATGCCCCTGTGCAGAGCCCTGCATGCAGCAGGTGTGTTGGTTGCTCTTACTGGCACCCAGGAGGTGGGGGGCTGGCAGTGCACACAAATCTTCTGCTTCATAAATATCTGATAAAGCTCACTTTCATGATTTTGTAGGTCTTTTCCAAATGGTGCTGCTCAGGGATAGCCTTCTAAAAGCAAACCTTGTGTTCTGTGAGAGCTCCAGCATTATTCTGGGCTGTGAGCTCTGGTGCAGCCCCAGGGAGAGTTTGGATGGATGCTGCTTCGGTCACATCCAGCACGCAGCCTGGGCAGCTCGTTTCCTGTTCAGTGTGGTGAATGAGGTTCCCTCTGAGGATGAAACTGCTTTGTAAAGACCATTTTTAGATTAATTTGTCTGTCAGTCACAAGTGCTGCGAGTTATTCTCAACTGCTCTCCTTTCTCCTTCTCAGCTGAGCTCACATAATGGTGTACAAAAGAAAGTAATTTCACTGACAATCGCTGTTGAAGTGGCTGAATTTCCCTTTCTCCCTCCTCTCCCCACCTATATGCTCTCAGCAGGCATAAAGCTGACCTGGCATAGCTCCCTGGAGAGGCAGATTGAGAAAATGAGCAGCAGACACTGCGTGCTGCCACATATCCCCTAAGTATACAACAAAGATGTATTAGAAACCAGACTTTTTTGTCCATCTCTTTACAGCATCCATTGTCCATGTTGTGTGGGTGAACTCGTGACAAGTATCAGCCACCTGACAACAGGCAGAGGCTGTAGTTTCACCTGCAAGAAGCTCATGGCTCCTTTGATGTGGCTGGAGAAGAGCAGTGTTTGAAGCTGTGCGACCCAAAATAGCACACAGCATTTATATGTCCAAAACCTCTCTTTCATCACATCCATGCAGGGTTTGAAACTGGATGTAGCAGTGTTTCCTTGCTGAAAAAGCTCCTCTTTTATGCTGGTAATTAGCTGGACGTTAATTGCAGCTGCCACCCACAATGAGCCTCCAGGTCCTCAAAGGCTGGTGCTGCAGCCTTGCTGCAGGGCCTGAGCAACAGTGGCCAAAACCAGAAGGATGAAGGCTTCTCTTGAGTAATTAGTGGAAAACTGTGCACCTATTGTTTTTTTCCTCATCAATTCCCAGGCTCAGATCATGATTTTTGTGGAAGATTTGTGTCTTTAGGTGTTCTGGAGACTCAGGTCTGGCTGTGCCAGGTTCAGCTGGTTTTGGGGAGGTGGTGATGGCTGCGGAGGAAGCTGCAGGCAAAGGGCTCTGCTGAGCCCTTGTGACCCTTCCCGCACTGACAGGGCACACCCTCTGGGATCACAATATTGTCTGGAGCCCTCTTTCTGCCACAAATCCTTTACACACAGTGGCAGAAAGGAGAGGGAAGCGGGACCACGGGCTCCTCTCTCATCAAGCAGGCAGCAAACGCTGCTTTCAAGTTTGGATCTGGTCCTGCATTATTTTTTTTCCTGAAAAAAAGCCAATCACAGTGAGATAAGAGCAACTTTGAGGAGCAATCTGTGTTTGCCCTAGCACGGGAAAGGCGCTTCATGTCTTGGCAGAGCAGAACATGAGCAGGGTTGTACTCAGGCTGGGTTCCTCACAGGGAAAAGGGCTGGAATTGGGCTGGGCTTCCCACCTGGGACCCTGCAGCTAGCATGCAGCCCCCATTTTCCAAGGGATCATTCAGCATCCTTCTGTCCTGGTTTTGAAATAATATAAGCAGGTTTCCTCACACTAGAGGGAAAAGGCCAAAAAATGTTAACGTTTTTCAGAGTATCAGCTGTCTTCCTGTGGTCACAAACACTGTAGCATCGTGCCCGGCCTGCTCCTGGCCACCAAATCCTGCCTGAGCCCAGCCAGAGGCAATGGTCGCTGCTGCAATATGGGCTGCATCCTGCTGCCCGGGCTGGAAACTGGGGTCCTTTTCTTTCAGTAGGGGTCCTGTGGCCCAGCATAACCCGGGGTATGTGCCCTCACTTGCCTCAGGAAGGTTTTCTGTGATCATCCTTCAGGACCCGATGTGCAGGAGCAGTTTGAAATGCCCTTGCTGGCATTTCAGTGTGTTTTAATTGACTCGGGCGATGTAGGGCATGAAGTAAATGGCAGGCTTTAAATAATTAAGGTGCTGCTAATCCTCAAGAAATGTCAGAAAGTCCCTAAGAGACATCACATGCCATCCTCTTTGTTGTGCATCGGCTAATTAAAGGGATCCTTTGGCTGGGTGATGCTGTCAGCCTCGGCACGGGGAAAGGAGGGCTGTCTGGGAGGGCACGCTGCAATGTAACCTTCTGATTTACTGGGTAAAGGTGTTTGGCTACAAATCAGGGCTATTTAAATCAGGGCTGTTTTGTCGTGATGTGAAGGGCTAGCAGGGGATCTTGGTGCTGAAGAGGAAGGCGGTGCCTTGGGATGGATGCCAGGAGGGCTCCGAAGCTGCTGGTGAGCCGCAGGTGAGTGGCAAGCTGTGACAGCGGGCTGGTGGCCGAGTGCAGGGGGCTATCTGGGAGCCCACCCATGCCTGGTCCCTGCTGAGCTTTGCTATGACAGCACCCCATTTAGTGGGGCCAGGCCCTACACGGTACCAGTCATGTTGGGGAGATGCCTGCAGGGCATCTGTGCTCACACCGCACTCACAGGTGAAATTTCTGGGCTCCATGGCATTGCCCAGGGATTGAGCTAAATGTAAGTCTTATTTATCAAAGCCTTGTCTGTCACCGTGCATGCTTGCTCGCACACTTTCCAGAAGCTGCCTCTGTTTATTGGCAATGCCAAAAAGATGTCACTGGGTTTGGAATGGGAATTTTTGGCACTTGTAACATGAGTTGGGAAGGTGGGGAGGAGCCACCAAGTGGGAAATTACAGCACCCAGAATTGTGTCTTTAAGGCATTTTACTAAGTAAAGTTGAAGAGAAATTCCCCTTGGGATTAATTTTTCATGGGTGGAAAGAAACCTCCCCTGTTGTACCCAAAGCCACCGTGTGCGAGGGGAGCAGCCCCGGGGGGACTTGCCGGGGGTGGGAATTAGGGGATGGCAGACGTGAGACCTTAGGAACGGGGCAATGCTGCATGAGCTGGCTTTAATGTTTTATATGGTCATAATAAATTATAGCTTAGAGCTTGGAAAAATAGAAGAAGGCAGCAGAAAAACTGAGCTTTAGCTACATCTCTGCTAAGTTTATTTTGCTTCCTGAAGGAATGCTTTAATATTATTTTATTAGCTCAGATTAAAATGAAGTTTCTCGTCTGAGAAAGATATGAGGAGAAAAAATCGATTCACTGGCGCGCGGTGTTTAACCTGTGCTTCTGTTCTGCTGTGTGAAATGTAATTTTAAATATGGGATTTTCTGATGTTGAAAATGTTCTGATTTATGAGACACAGACCAGTGGGTGTTTGGGTAAATAGGCTGAGGGGTGCTGGGGGCAGGCAGTGGCAGGGACCTTTGGAGGAATGTGCCCTTTGGGTCTGTTTGCACATCTCTCCCCATCAAATGTGATCCCGACTCCTGATTTTTGGCACGGATCTCAGAAGTTACTTGAAGTCCCAGATCCTGAAGTCACCTGAGTGTGAGGAACTGGGCTTTTTTTCCTTAAAATATTTCTAGATATTGAACCAGCCTCAGCCCTACCAGCACAGAGGTACCCAGCAGGGGGCAATAGAAGAAGCCCTAGCTTGCTGTGGCCTCCCGAGGCTGTGGTGGGGCAGAGGCTGGATGGGGTTTGGGAACCTGCTCTAGTGGGACAGGGTTGGAGCTGGGTGGGCTTTGAGGTCCCTTCTGACCCAAACCATTCTGTGATGCTGCTGTAGTACCGATAATTCAATAAGAAATCATTTAATAAGCAAGTAAATCCCCACCATCAGCAAGCACCATGAGACTGCTGGGTGTTTTTTTGGGGTTTAGTGCATTTCATTTGATGTCCATCTGTGAGTTATTTTCGTGAACGTAAATGTTACTTAGGAAACCACTCATCTGGGGACAAAACTCCACTATAAAGGATAGAAATGGATAAGGCTCATTAATTTGGAGGAATTAAAGTCAGTTGAGGAGGACAACTTGGTTTATTTGGAATTCAAGCCAAAAACTCAGTGTAGGTGAATCTGCTGATAGCAAAGCTGGCTGTGATGGATCAGCACCACAGATGCATCTCCAGTAGGTTGCTTTTCAAGCAGCAAAAACATTAAAAGCAGATTTTGTGCCGTGAATCCCATGTTCCCAGTGTGGCTCTGTTACAGACCGTGGGTCAGTCGGTGCTGGTGGATTGGGGGCTGGATGCTGCCTGGTGTGGGTGCCCACAGAAAGCACCAGGTGGGCTCAGCATGGTGCTGAGCAGCAGGAAGCGTGGCTCTGACTCTGCTGGAATTAACCCATGGGGTCCCTTCCCTTTCTTCTGTGTCTGCGGGTGATGCCACCCTCTGAATGCCCTCTGAGGGCACTCAACGGCTTTCCTAGAGCTTCATTAATGTTTTGGGCTTCATAATCTCAATGGGGAGAAACAAAGCTATGAAGAATTAATTTTGAAAGTTAATAAGGGTTTTTTAAATAGTGTTTGAATTTAATTAAAATTAAGAAATGGGGGAGACCATTCTGAAACCTTTATTTCTCATACTTCACTAAATTTAGCATTACAGAGCCTTTATTATATGACAGAACCACTGGGATTTGGCATGTTTTGTACACCTCAGTTATTCCCCAAGTGTTTGTGGATGGCACGGCGAGGGGGCACCGCTGAGCACCTGGCCCCACTGCTGTAGGGGTGCTTTAGGTACAGTACCTTGTTATCCACAGCTGAGTTAATATTTAAGTAGTTGTGATTTACAGGGTGACTCAACATTGTTTTCCATACCAGCATGAAACGGCGCTGCTGAGAGCTCGGTCTCCCCTGGAATCGGTGTTGTGATGTGGACAGCCCACACAGGATGAGTGTGAAATGAAGCCCTGCTCCTGCAACGTGCGTGCCTGCAAGGGCTGCAGCCCAGGTTTCATCGGCAGTCCTTGCTGGAGGTGTTCGAGGCTGCATTTTGCTTGTGAAGCTGGTTCCCAGGGTGTATTTCACACTCTAGCTTAGCTAAACCATGGTGCAATCACAGATCAGATGAGCGAGGGTCTGAGCTTTAAGCATTCAAAGAAACTCCATCACAGCGAGGTATGCAAAAGGAGATTTAACCAAGTTTCAAAATGTTGTGCCTGGGAAATGCAGCCCTGGTTCCCAAATATTCCTGGGGCTCTGCACCCCTTCCCCAGGCTGGTCTGGGTCCGGTCACCATCTCAAGAACCTTTCAGGAGCCCTTCTGCAGGGGGCTGGGGTCGTGCCAAGCTGTGCATGGTGGTCAAAATACGTGGGTATGCATTTCAGGGGAGATTAGGCTCGGTGTTTGTGGCCCAGCGAAGGTAACCTGCGTGTAAACACAGCAGCGGCCTCCTCCTGGGTGCAAGCAGGCTGGTAATTTGTTGCTAAGGCAACATTTTTCCCCAAAGCCTGGGGTTTTACGTGCAGCTTTTTAGCGCGGCTCCATTAATAGCGGTTATTTTACAAATTCCATTTGACCCGTGAGCAGACCACTGCTGAAGATCCTGTCAGTCACCTCCCTGTTACACCTCGTGCTGTAAGCCTCAGCCAGCAGAAGCCTTTCAGAAGTGCTCAGCGCCGGTCACAGAGCTCTCCTGGGCTCTGTTCCCATACAGAGAATGCTCTGTTCCCACAGGCTCAGAGGTTCCTAAATGGCTAGGGTTGGAACAGGCCTTAAGATCATCAGGTCTGTCCCCGTGATGTAGGCAAGGATGCTTCCTACCAGACCAGGCTGCCCAAACCCTATCTGGCCCATCCTGCCCTGACATATAGGGGATTGCCCTGACCCAGGGGAAGGACCATCCTCATGGCCTTATTGATGAATGGGAACCCTCAGGCTTGGCTCCACCATCCCTTACCTGTGCCTACATGGGGTTTTTCCACCCATTTCACACCAAAGGAGAGCAGGGGGAGCCCTGCCATGGGGACCCTGGCCATGTTTTGGGTTCCAGTGGGAGAAGTGAGCAGCTGCTCTCATCCCCGTTAGCGAGGGCTGCTGGGATGACAGACAGCAAATAAACTTCTCAACCCAGCAAATTTATAGGAGGTGGTCAGATTGGTGAAATGATTGTCTGGAGTAACGTAGGCAGACATATATTGCGTGTCAGAAAGCTAAATGGTAGATAAATGCTCATTTATCTTACAGGATTGCTCCGATCAGGCTTTGTTTCTAAGCGCTTTCTGCCTAATAACTTCCTCCCTAGCGCTTCCCAGGCAGAAACTCGGGGGAAGCAATAAAGGGATCTGTTTGGGGCCATCCATCCTGCTCTGTGGGCACCCGGCTGTCACTTGAGTGGGAGGGAGGAATTACTTACACTGCAAACAGATACTTATATTTCTGGATAACGAATGCTCATTTGGTTTGGAGATAAATCACCAAGTTTTCTGCTTCTCAGACTCTTGCATATGGCTTTTTGTTGCGTGCTGAACTGCTCTTCATTTCTTCCATGCCAATGAAATTCTCCTCTGTTTAAAACTGGGCTGCAAATCTATATCTTATAAAAGTTACCTGTTTTGGGGTCAGCACCAATGTGCCTTCAAGCTGCTCTTCTTGCTCAGGCTGTGGTGGAGTCTTTATATCCAAGGTACATCAATAAATGGAGGAAATCTTCCTCCAACTGCAATTCCTTGTGTGCAGCACTGT
The DNA here is from genome assembly GCA_011076525.1 of Nettapus auritus. Lineage (NCBI taxonomy): Eukaryota > Metazoa > Chordata > Aves > Anseriformes > Anatidae > Nettapus > Nettapus auritus. The sequence continues at coordinate 1,160,362 of CM021797.1, read as the reverse complement.
CGGTCCTGCCATTGCCACCTCGACTTGAAGATGCTCACTGCAGCTCCCTCCTAAAGGTGCTTCCCTTGCAGGACTTCATTGCTTCTTTATAGGTCTGAAATGAGGTGATTGTGCTGGAATCAGCCAATAATTGTACACAAACTGCCAAGTTTAGGTTATGGGGAGGAACCACCGATAAATACCCAAAGCACATCCCTGGCTTTTCATGGGAACGAGGAGGGAGCAGGTCCATGGGAAAATGTCAGTAAGGCAGGGACAGTGTGAAACCTGTTTCATTGCAGTTCAATCCCTCATTCTCACAAATATAAAATTAAAAAATAATCCAGGCAACCTGCTTAACACTGAAACAAACGCAGCTTTCATCTCCAGCATCTGGAAGCAGATGAATAGCAATAGGTATGGGTGGTGGAACTGGAAAACTTGGTTTGGGACGATCACTTTCTCCTTTAGACAACACTATTATATATGTTCCCTATTATACAGCCTTTAATTAGCTCCCATATTCTCTTAGATACAAATGCTCATCCCTTTTTGCATCCTCGGTCTATTCTTCACGGTGTACTCCAGATAGCATTTAACAACATGGCTAAGAAGTTGGTGCCATTAGAGCAATTATCGATTTCTTAATTTAATGCATGCCCTACAGTGCATAAAAGATAATACCCCCTGCTTAGACAAGATGATTTTAATATTAGTAGCGTGTAACTGTATGATGGTAATGTGTAGGCTATTATTTAGGCTGATTTGTGGTTAAGAAGCCCAAGTTACATCCTGGCACTGTGCATGAGCTCCCTGAAACATTCACTGAATTTGCAAACTATTTTCTTTCCAGAACTCCTCCATTTTAATGTCACCAGTGAAGTATCTTCCTCTTTTCAGTTATGAAATCATTTTTTTCCTATTTTATTATATTTACTATAAGAATTACATTGTACCATAAGGCAATATTGAACATCTTTGTAAGCAATGAGTAACTCTTAAGAATAATTTGGCATTTTTAATGACCCTCTTTCAGCTTGCTTTGTGTGTGTTAAGTCTGCTTTGAGGTGACGAGGACGGGAGGAGATACACGGCTCCCCTGACTGGGTGAATCCAGTCTGTTCAGCCCAGGGTTTCCTTGAGGAACAGATCGCTTCATTACCTCCTGCTTCCTTCCACTAGGCTGGTTTTTGAGTTACCCTTTGTGGTCCCCTAGAAATAGTCCTTGGCCTCCCAGGAGGTCAGTGGTTACAGACCGAAAACCAGCACAGAGCTGCACTGAGGATGTAGGATGCAGAGATGCCTGATGACCTGAGGGCCTGAGGGTTTCCCTCTGCTCACAAGTCATAAATTTTTCCCAAATCCCAAAGAATACCCAGCGAAATTACAGAGGAGTTCCTCGCTGGTGGTCTTTAAAAGAAATGAACAAACCCAAACACTCAGCAGATCAGTGTGACCGGGCTGCTGGGAGCAGTAGGTTCGGGGCTGTTAATCCCAATAAAATAGTGTCAGATGAGATGTGAAACTCTGAGACTAACTCAGAAAGTGTCTTTAAATTAAATAGAAGGCATATCAAAGAAAAGACTGAGATAAGGATGCAAAGAGTCAAAATGGCCCTAACATGCAGTTCCTTGGTGCTCTGCTGACTGTGGTGAGAATGTGGAAAAAATACATATAAATAATAAATGGTGGTTATGTATTAAATGCACACAGAGCTGAGGTCTTCCACAGTGGACTGATACAGCAGGCAGGTGGAGTCTGTTAAATTTGTCCCTGATCTCAGAGATTTGGAGCATGTGTACAGCATGATGCTGAGAAATATATCCCCTAAGCAGAGGAGCAATGACAAGAAGCGTCTACTGGTGAAAACCAGCACGTGCCAAGCTGTGAGAACATCTGACAAGAAGAAAATTGTGTGTCTGCAGCTATGAGTTCTCACACAGAGGAGGCTTGAGCTGTGCCACGAGCCTTATTAGGAAAATCAGGGGTAGCAGTGGGAACCAGATATCTGCGTGCACGTCCATTCCCAGTTTCTCTTCTCTCCATCTCCCGCTGGGTAGGCACGAGGAAGAAGATGTCAGCTTATAATTGCACCCACTGATCAAGGAACAAAATGAGTGTGTTGGCTTTTACCCCATGTTTGTTTTTCTGCATGGAAGAAATGTGTTTTTGTGCCGGAGCCCATGCAGAGGGCACAGACGGGCGTTATTCCTCCACCCAGCCTGGGGGCACAGGGCTGCCCCCTGGGCTGCAGAGTGAGCCTGCGATGGCATCTGGATAGGTCTCTGCATGGTTCACACTTTATTTTCACGCCTCCCTTCACCATATATCCCATGCTCTGGGGGATGCTGAGCCACCAGCACGGCATTTCTGTGGGAAGTGGTGTCTTTATCCCCAGCCAGGAGTTTTGGCACAGAAGGGCACAGGCTGGGAAGGAAAAAGGGCTCTGGGTGCACCTGCAGGGCTCTGCAACCATGTGTGTGCTTGACATGGCACAGTCAGGAGCTTTTCCCCCCCAAAAAGCTGATTTTATGGAAATACGGTTAGCTTGATTTTTAGCAGCAATAAAGCACTCGCTCCTCGCTATTTTGCAGCACCTGGAAAATTAGATTTGCTCAGTGCATTAAGCAGTGCTTGGCTGCTAGGTTTGTGCAGATTAATTTCATTCGGAGCTCTTCAGCCCTCTCCGTGCTACGTGTAATGAGAGGAGGAGAGCCTTTGGCGCGAAGGAAGTTTGTACGTGGCCCAAAGGGGGCTGTGCACAACATAGCACGCTCTCCACCAACCTATTTTCTGAGCTTTTAAAGGGATGCCACCAAATTTTAAAGCCAATTTGCAGCTAGCACCATTGAAAAGAAAGGATCTGCTTGCTCAAAAGTGATGCACTTTATGCCTGCATGAAACATTTTGCTGTCACATTTCTTGTTTTTTTTGCAAGTTTCTCTAGATAACGTGAAAATGCCCAGAGGAAAGTTGGGGAAAAGAAACCCACATGGATAGTGTATGATTATAGAGCTGTAATAAATCAGCGCAAATGAGGTTAGGATAATTCCCCGTGTAACAATATTTTATGTGTGCATTTTAAAGTTAAATAAGAGATCTGATTTTTTTTTTTTTTTTTAAGGCGATGCAGATTACTTCCATTGCAGATTAGCAGAAATCAAATTGTTCACCTGCTGGCCTTAACAATGTTATGGGAAAATAAAATGTTCAGGGTCTGAAAAAACACAGGGCAACTTGCTAGAGGAAAAATGAATCTTAATCCAAAACCTTGGTAGCAATAAAAAAAAATAAATACTTCAAGCTTTTCTTTCTAACACCATTTCAAGCAGAAGAGGATATTGGTTTCTGACCAGCCTTGCTCTTTCCTCTCGCTCTTAACTAATTAATCCCTGGCCACCTATTCAGAGGGCAGAAAATAGGATCATATCCTGCTGACTTTCAGCAAATGGATATAGTGGATTGAATGCATGGTTACGGTAAAATGCTCGAGTTCAGATGGGCTTGGAGGAGCCAGGCGGGCAGCAGCAGGAGGCTGGTGTGCCTGCGGGAATGGCAGGGACGGGGCACAACCGGGAGGGGACGTGGGTGGCAGGGCAATGGGGGAGGGAGCAGGATGTACAGGACTTAGTCATTAAATAAAGCTGCAGTGTATGCCTTATCTAATTAACTTGTTGCCATTGTGTTGTTAAGTCAACTCTTTGCTCCAGAGTCATCTTGGTCGTGTACCTCATTTCTCTGTTGTAATTAAATAGGTGTTTTAAAGGGGGTTTAGAGTTTAGACTGGCATTTTTTATTTATTTTATTATTATTATTTTTTTTTTTTTTAACATAGGTGAGCAAGAGGAGGCTTGATACAATTTAAAACACAGCAAGTTTCTTCTCAGAGAATCTGGACAACTCAGGCAGTAGTTGGGTCAAGGACAGGAGGAGAAAATATGAAATATGCTTGCAGCAGTTACTCAGTTTGCACATACCCTTGCCTGATTGCTTTCACTAATTACCACTACTTGCACTGACGGTTCTTTTGGGGACCACTGGACAGCCCTGTGTACATTAAGGTTCCCCACAGCAGGTCACACACAAGGTGACAGGACACCTCTGGTGTCCCAGGGCTGTCCTCTGGCCCCGTTAGGGAGCGGCGTGCCTCTGTCCTTACAGCCCCACACGAGGGGGCTGAGCAAGAATAAAGCAGAGTGAGGGCATTTGCATGAGAAGCTTGTAGCAGCTTAATTAGGTTGAGTGTACATAAGCATAGCTTGCATTAGTAAAAGGAAAAATGCTGCTTAGACTCTGTGAAAAACCACAACTGAGCCGCAAGAACTGGTTTCAGACAGCTTACTTAAAGGCATGCACCAGTTTTGTTAGTTAAAATGATTTTATTACATTATTTTTTTTCCCAAAGCGGAGCAGGCCTTGAAGAAAAATTTGAATAAGTAATAACCTTGTGGGATAATTAAAGAAAAAGCAGGGGGGAGAGAGTTGGCTGCAGCCTCTTCCTTATTCCTGGAGCACAGCGAGGCTGTGCAGGGCTGGGGGCCGCTGCCAGCTGCTGCTCCTTCCCTCTGTGAGCACAGGGAGAACAGGTGAGATAACATATTTGCTTTCTTTGTGGTGCAATATAGAAGCTAAGGCAAACATGCTTGTCACAGCGAGCCTACATACCACATCCTGCTGCTATTTCCAAAGGAGACCCAGCCCTCTTGTAAAAGAGGTTTATTCAAGAAATACCACCGCTTCGTTATTATTTTTTTTGTGATTTATTCTAATAACTCAAAGTACTTGTTTAGCCACTGCTGTTTCACATGACATTTCTCTATCTAGGAAGCACAGAATCTAGGCACGTTTCCTGTTCTCGTGAATCGTGCTGAGTTTTAATTGTTAGAAGAACAAGCAGGAAGCTGAGGTTAGCGAGTAAGACTCTTGCCTTTAACTTCAGGAACCCAAAAGAAATGCCACCAAAATCCTTTGGTTTGCCATGTAGAAGGGGAGATAAAGAGAAAATCTATTCAGAAACTGCAACTGCTTTGTCAAAATGCTTCTGTCCGAAACCTTCAATCACAGCAAAATGTTTCCAGTGACATAAAGCGAGCTGCCAGCACGCAGCTCCTAATCGCTCGTGTGCTCAAACCGCGCCGCTGCTGATCACAGGCCAGGCTGTAGGACACTGCGTGGGTGCGAAGTTCTGCAACGCGAGGCCTCGAGGAAGTGCTTGCCAGCACCTCCATCTCCTCTCTCTGCAAACACTGGGTATTTACCGGTGGGGAAAGTGGCAAACCGAGCAGCCACGACCCACCTGTGAACATCACAGCAGGCAATGCTGGCACCGGTGTGGCTGATCCTAAGCTGAGTGATCGGCGTTCCCAGCTGAGCTGCAGGAAGGTCCTCTCTAAACAGATGTGCATGCCATCAGTAAGATGGGTTATTTGTTAGCTGTGCAGCCCAAAGAACAAAGCTGTTCAGAAAACCTCTTTTTCTCTTGGTAGTGACAGCGCTATTTTGAAACGTTGCCAGTAACAAATCCCAGCAAATGGTAGCAACCATTTAAACAGATTTATGAGTGGCTGCAAGTGCTGGAAACTGGTCCAGGGTGCAGGGAACTGCAGCTGGAACGTCCTCCTGGGATCACCAAAGGTTACAGGCAGCCACCCAAGTTCTGCAGCTATCTCTGAAAAGATAACATTCAAAATAGAAATATAATGGCAGAGCATTCCTATGTATTTGAGCAGGGCATGAAACTCTAATTCCAGTTTCCAATAATTGTTTCCAAGAATTTTTTGGTCTGTATTACAGCACATGCCCTTCCGAAGACCAGCACTACCGCTTCTGAAGGACGTTGAACCCTGCAGAAATCCCCTACCTCCCCAGAACAAAACCTGTCTCAGCCCTGTCAGGGTTTAAATGCAGGATTTTCCCCCTGTAGGAGCTTGTGCATGTCTCTGCCCGTCAGGGCAGCATGCAGGCTGTGCAGTGCTGTGAATTAGCAGGATGGGCATCAGAAGCATCACTGGCGGCAGCGGTGCAAGGCTGACAAGCATAGGTGCCATGTGGCTGCCTGGGCCACCTGTATGCCTCTCCCACCTGTTGTGTTTCTCTTTTTAAAGCACATATTTGACAGCTAATATATGCCAGTACTGGGTACCGGTGTCTTGGAGGCAGGCGGGTGTCCCACCCCAAGGACACCCCTTTGGGCCTCGCCATGTGCCAGTAGCAACAAGCCTGCAGCAGGGTCGATGATAACCGTGCTGTTTGGCTGCTAGCTCACTGAAGTTATTCACTTCTATCATTGCTGTGTGGAAATGCTTCAGAAGGAGCAGCACTCGAGTTACCAAGTGCTGTTTCTTCTCAGGAGCGCGGGGCGATTGGATTAGCAGTGACTGGGTTAGCACTCGCTGAACTGTCACAGCTCGGGGCTGGAGGCACAACCTGACCAGCAGGTGCCTCAGCCTGGTTTGGGGGAACAGGGGCAAGGATCGAAGCACGAGCTAGTGAAGTGAAGCCCTTTAGATTCCTCCCCCAGGGGTGATGAGCAACAAAGCAACGGGCCGGGCTGAGGTGGTGCCCGGAGCAGGACCAGCCCCGCACAACCGGTGGCACCGAGGCAGGGCGATTCCCCCCCAACCCCACCCGGGCACCAGGCGAGCGGGGCCGGCCGGGGCTGAGCCCTCTCCCCGGGGCAAGCCCCGGCAGCGCCGCCTCCGCCCCGGCTCCATCCCCGCAGCCCCGCCGAGGGAGGCGCTCGGCGCCCGGCCCCTCCGCCGCCCACAGCAGGAAGCAGCGCAGGCGGCGCGGCGCTCCCCGCAGCAGGTCGGTGCCGGTGGGAGCGGGTCGGAGGGCGGCTGGGCAGCACCGGGGTCCCCCCTTTCGGGCTCGGGCTCGCTGCCCGACCCCGCGGCGAAGCGCTGAGATGGAGCCCGGGTGGATGCGGGCACGGCCTAGCGCTGCTCGCTGGGATGCGGGGAGAGCGCTCCGGCTCCTGCCGATGGAGGGATGGGGATGAGGTGGTGGTCCCGATCCCTCTCTCTGTCCCTGATAGTGGGCTGAGGGTGCCTTCAGCCCCCCAGGGCAAAAAAGGGGCCCCTGGGGGTGCCAGCGCCTGGGGGTTTCTCCCCTCGCTTCGTGCTTCTCAGGGTGCCCGAAGTGGCTTCGTAACGCCCTTGTGCCCAAAATATAGTGCCCGAAATATAGTTACCCACAAATAGCTCCTGCGTGGCTTCTGGCCCCCGCAGCTGTGCTGCAGGGATGAGATGAGAATAGGAGATGAAGCATATAAAAAGATGGGCACAGACGCATGCAGAATACGCCTGTCGTTTGGAAACCGACCAGGCTTGTGGGTACCGGGGTCCCATCACACCCTGCAGGGGTAACCCACGGGTTTGGGACCCCGGCTCCTGCGTGAGCAGCAGGGAAAAGGCTCATCCCTCCTGAACTCCGGCTAAACATTCCTTAAAGTAAGCCTAAGCTGCGGGCTGGGGGTAGAGGAAAGTGCTGAAGGCGAAAGGGATTGCACGCTTGCAGGCATGTGGGGGGAAAAGGCCAAGTGCTGGAGTCGTGCTAATTCCCTCTGGTGAGAGCGAGCGTGCCTCCACAGCCCATCCCTTAATCCGGCTCGACTTGAAGGAGGAACAGCTTTCCCGTGCCGAGAAACTCTTCTCAACAAATCTGGTGGGCTTCGGCGGCGCGTGAAGTTCTCAAGATGGGGCGCGACGAGTGAACGCGCAGCAAGGCACCGTTGGCAGGTTTGCACGCGGCGTTGTTGGAAGGCTCCGCTGAAACGTGGTGGTAGGGAAGCCTGAACAGCTGCAGAGGGAAGCGACGGCTCTCACGGCGCGGGGCTTGGCGTTGCCTCGAGGAACAGCGCTGCGTGGCAGCCCGCGGGAAGGGGCGAGCTGGGGAGCAGCAGCATGCTCCCATAGCGTGTGCCTAGGAATCGCCACGGCTGACACAGCACAGCTTCTTTTTCTGCAGCATGCTTTTTTTCCTCCCTGTTCACGCATCGCAGCCTCAGACCTCCAAGCTGATTTTCCTGCGAGCGAAGGTATTCCTGTCATCTCGGAACGGCTGCAGAGGCGGCGATATGTGTATGTTGTGCTGCTGCCCGTGAAGGCTTCAGGTTTGCTCTCTCTTTCACCAAGCAGCCAGGAGCACTGCAGCAGACAGTCCACGTTTTGCATGTTGTGTGTTGAAACATGGCACGGTGAAGCAATGTCAGTTGCGTAGTGGCGGTTAAAAACTTCGGGGATGAGTGTTTGCGTCTGAGCAGCACCATAGCCTTGAATTCCCAAACCTTTCATGCAATAATCAGATTGCTTCAGTGCTCCCATAAGACTGTCTGCTGCAGAAAGAGGAAATGATTTGCTCTTTGAAAAGCGGTGCTTTAAAAGTATAACAGCCATTAGTGCATTAGAATGGATAATTTTCTATCTCAAGAAACCTCCCTTACAGTTCTCGGTCCTTAAAGAGCTGTGATAAATGGGATGGGATTATTTGACAAGCCAAGCCGTTTTGATTGCCATTGTATGTTTTTATTTAACCAGAATGGTACAAGGCATGGAAATCTGCCTTAAAATACCCAGGGAGGTGTTGGCTGCTCTTGTGGCTTACAGTTATTGCACGGCTTGTTTAAATGAGCTCTCAGTGTTAGGAGCTTTCCGAGCCTGTCCTGAGCAATAGGGAATGAAACCCATTCATTTTCAGTTATGCCAAAAATCTCCTCAACTCATGTGACAGAAGAAGGAAAACTGCTTCGAGGGTTGCAAAAGGATGTTATGATTTCAAATTTCCACAAGTTGTTTCTGACCAGCTTTGTTTTACAAGGGGCTGGGTGTAAGATGGTGAAATGGGTTCGGGACTTTAGGAGAGCAGTCAGTCCCTGCTCCTGTGCCGGGCTGGGTCAGCTGAATATCTCAGTCATGTTTTGTAACCTCCTGCAGACCTCCAGGGATGGGGATCCATCTCTAGAGGATGAAAAATTAGAAGCTTTTTATTAAAAAAAAATATAAGTAGAAGGAGGAGGATAAAAAGTAAAAGCTTTTTTATTTTCTTCCATTTCAGAAGTTTCTGTAAAGAGGATGACCTCCCAGCTCTGACCCGTTCCCACATTTATATGCCTGTTTTTTCATCATTTTTTTTCCTTTGCTGTGCACACAGCTCATTATCTGCAGGAGCACAAAGCAGAACTTCTCCCAGGCTTAGTCTCGATTCAGACTTTTCATTAAATTCTCTGCTATGAAGATGCTCCAAAAGAAAGATTCGGGTTTGATTCGGGGATCGGTTCTGGGGTTAAAGATGTAATCAGCCAGTTTGGAGTCTTCACCAGCTTATCAGGGTTCCTGAATTTAAAGATTTAAACAGAGATCTGGTGAAAACCAGCCTAGGAGTCATGCGTGTGGTTGCAAGGGCTGGCTTTTGTCAAAGGAGCTTTGCAAAAGATTTGTGATGAGTTTTGGATCCGAAACAAGAATTTGATAAGGGCAGGGACAGATGAGGTATGGATAATGGTATCATGTTCCTGCAGTTAAAAGGGAAGTCTAACCCACTTCATGCCTTTCAGATAACCATATTAGCTCATAAATTTTCATAGAATTTATTATTTTTTTCCAACAGATAAGTAACAGTGAATGGTAGGTTGCACTTGCCTTCAGAAGAGCAGGAGAGGCTGAGAGGGTTTGAACGGAAAGCCAGCAAAGAGCTCCTCGGAGTCTCCCTGTGGATTTATGGCAAGTTGGGTGGTGGTGGTAGGGTGTGAGGTGACCAGTGCTTGTGACAGCACCCTCCTTACCCTCCTCCTGCATTTAATAGGAGCTATTCCCAGTGCAATCCTTGTACGTTCAGGCGTGAAACACTGGGCTGAGGCCTGCCAAGAGCCTCTACGTCCCAAATCCTGAACCTGTCAGCACTCAAATCCTGTGGTGCTCCCTCCAATCCTTTGGGGTTTTCTGCTCTAAGGGAGAAAGGATGAGAGATGGCTTCTCTCACGCCGTTTCTCCACTTGTTCAGTATTGTTGCTCACAGCTCCCATGTGGGAATTATCTCGTGAGCCTGGTTTTGAGGACAGGAGCCAGCTTTCATTTCAGCTCAGCGTAGCTCCAGCGAGTTGTTTTATTTATTTATTTATTTTTTTTTTTTTTGAGGGGGGAAAAAAAAGGGTTTGGCTCATTGTGTGCCATTTCCTTGGCAGCTGTGAGGCTCTGCTTTTTTGGCAGATGAATGCTGACAAAGTGTAGCGTGATGCTGGGATCACTGGTTGGGGTTTTATCTCGCCATCGCCGTGTCCCATCTGTTTCTCCTGCTCGGGAAGGATTTGCGAGGCTACTTTCTGATAACGTGCTCTTAAATTTAATTTAAATCCTCTGTCTGCATCCCACCTTGTGCTGCAGACTTCCCTGAGGTGCTTTCTGCTAGGGAAGAGGTGTCTGATGAGCTGGGTGTTAAGGATGTGATCAGTGAGACACTGTCCCACCCCAAGAGCAACAGGCTGTGGGTATCTGGGGATTTAGCTCTTCATAAAGCCCACAGAGGCCTCAGGGATTGGGAACAAGGCAAAAAAGCCAGAAAACCAGGGGGCGGATTCTCTCTTCAAGGTATGGTTAGAACTGCTCTCACTTGGGGTAAAACTAGTCTGGCACCTGGAAGGTCTCGTCGTCCTGGTTGAGCTTTTGTGTAGCCTGTCTGCAAAGGCTGGGGACTCAGGGCAGATTTTGTAGTTGGTTTGTTTCGCCTTGTTTTCTTTCAGTAGCTCAGTCCGAATTTTGAGGACAAAAGGAAAGGAAGTTTTCCCTAAGACACCCGGAGGAGGCCTTCTGTCAGCACGGCAGAGCTTCGCGTTTCAATTCAAAGGACATTGTGAAGGAACGTTAAAGAGCAGCCGTGCCCAGCACGATCTTAGGAAGCCTTTGTGTTACAGCCTGTATGATTTCGTTAGGAGGACACACAGAGCCAGAGATAACACGGTTCCATTCCTCTGTACGTACCGGCTCTGATTTCCAGCAGCAACCTACTGCAATGAGTGGTTTTTGTTGTTGAGAGGTGAATGGAAGAGGAAGCCTTGCAGGCAGCCTGTCCTCCCCAACATCAGCTTTGCCCATCAGCACCTACCACACGTTGGTATCGGGGACATCTCTCCTCATGCCTGCATGGCTTACGAGTGTCCTGGTCGCCTGTATCCAGTCACTGGCCATCACCGATTCTTTTTGTCTTTAAGCTTTGGGTTTTTAATGTAAAAACAGATGAATTGTGGTGGTGCTGACGTGTTTTGCCGCAGAGGGAAGGAATCTCTGCTGACCAGCTGCTGGTACAATATGTGCGCTGCCATTTTACATCCTGTGCTCTCTAGAGCCACCGCTATTTATTCAACAGTTGTGTTTGTTGGACTTTTAACTAATAATGAGTCAGGGGAAAAAAAAACTCATTTTCTGGGACTTCTCTCCCCCTTGTGGGCATAGCTTTTCCTTAATGATTAGCTACTTAAGTAAGTATAAAGATGTCCTCTTTTAAACAACCCTCTCCATTAATTAGAAAATGCATTATCAGCATATTCAGCTTGTAGTCTATTTGTTTAGGACATCCTTTCAACATGTAAAAATCTGTCAAGTTTGAAATCTAGGAGTTTTAAGATTTTTCATAAAATCACCTCTTCCAATTCCAAGAGGGTAAAAATCAATGGGCTATATTTTTAGGTTAGGTTCATCAGGATTTTAGCCTGCTTGATGCATTTTTAGTAAACATCTTGAGATCAGAACGTTTCTGAGTTCATTTATCTGCAGTTTGTTCCCAGCCAAAATTAAACTGTTTTTTTTTTTTTTTTTTTAAAATTATTTTTTTTTTTCAAAACCAGTTTAGATTTCAGTTCAGCACCATACTCGTAGGTCTTCAGGAGCACTGTGAATGGAAGAAGAAAGGATGCAGCATGCGGTCAGCCCAGAGCAGCCGTGCCACCTCTGGCGTGTTAGGAAAGTTCAATAAGAGAACTGGGAAAATCCACAGAGGAAAGGGTGAGGCTGTCAGGAAGCAAAACAGGATACGCTTCGCAGCTTCGGGTGATACCATGCTGAAATGTGCTGCTACTGGCAGATGTGCTTCGAACTCCTTTTGTCCCCGCTGTAGGAGATGCTGGAGGGTCATGCTGCTGTGCTCGAGATGCTCCTCCAAGCGTGCGGTGAGAGCCAAAGTGTGGTTCTTACAAATTCCCCATCAGGTGCAGAGCAGCAGTGTGGTGTCCGAGGAGTAGATTTGCCTCTCCCGTAGGCTATAACTAAAACATCTTAAGGTTAGGTTGATTTATTTGAAGCCCTGTCTCTCTATTGAGAAAACGCTCTCTGGAGCATCTGCTGACAAGTGCCAGATTTGAAATGATCTCTTACCCTGTAGTTAGAGAACATTAAATAGGAATGGGAGAAAATAATCAATCAAGAAACAGGATGCTGCTTCTGGTCGAGATGGGAATCTTGTCTGCCAAGAAAGCAGGGAAGCGTTGCTAAAATCAGGCGCTGTCTCGATGCGCAGCCTGGGAGAACAGCAGTAAAGTGACACATTTATCATCCTCTGGCTATCAGCCGTGTTGCCAGGAAGGCTGGGGAGGAACGGCTGGGAGCTCTCTTTGGGTTCTGAATGATAACACGACACCAGAGCGAGAATAGGGCTTGGAATTGGAAGGTGAGGAGGGTGAGTCGAGTGGCTAGCTGCCTTTAATCTGCCATAGCTTCTAGTACAATTTCAGACCCACGTGATGCTCTCAGGATGGTGAGGACTTGAAGGGCAAGATGCCAGGATCAATTGGTGGTGGTGGTTTGGGCTGTTCTGTGTTTATTTGTTGGGATGCCATTATGGAAAACCATGAATTAAGTTGTGTTATTTTAACTACATGAGACTTGTGCGTTACAGCCTGTGGGTGTTTCTTTTCGGGAGCTCAATTTATTGAGCCATTTAAAATTAGAGTTGAATTAAAATGAAGAGAAGTAAATTACACTTTTCTTTAAAATGTCTTTTTTAATTTCTTAGTGGAAAATTTTGAAGTTTTTTTTTTTTTTTTTTTTCAGATTTTCGCAAAAACCCTTGAAGTAAAGGCTTTTTATCAATAATAGTTTTAATTTGTTCATTCTAAATGAAGTGAAAATGTTCGTGGTAAAATTTCCTGTGGAACGAGAACGCAGTTTGCTGTCCTACAGCATTTTTCAAGTATTAAATCAGTAATGGAAATGGGATGGAAGAGGTTGGGTCTGGTCCATGAGCTTTTTGTGCAGCGTGCTCAGCCGGTCTCCATCAAACAGCTCACCGAGCTTGTAGGGAAGAGTTTCTCAGTGGCTTCAGGTTAAAATCTGAGGGAATAAATAGGCTTCGTTTTACACGTTATGATCTGACTCTCCTAAGGAGTGAGGAGGATGAAGAGGGCGATGTGAGGAAGAGGATGAGGCTGCCAGGATGCCCTGGGTTTGGATGCGGAGTGGACAATTCCTATTAAGAGGCAAGCATTAGGGGGGAAATTGTCTTCCACGATGCCTTCTTTTTCTGATTCATTGAATTAATTACCCAAAGAAGAGTTACCGTGTTGACCAGAAATAGTTTGATTTTGATCATCCTTAAACATCTGGGCAGAAAGTAGTCTTACCCTGGTGGAAAACCTGAGATATTGTGGGAAAGATTAAAGGTATTGAGTTAATTCTGGTGATGGTGCTGTGTTGGTGCTCTGACCTCTGCAGAGCACCGGACAGAAGCAGAGCAAAGCATGCAGGTGAGAGCCTTTTCCTCTGATTTCTTTAAACCCTTGTCATCTGCAGATGGATTTCTCACAAGCTTGTCCTGCCTCTCTGGGTGGCTCTGTATCTGTCAGAGGTAGAAGGCTCATACAATGAAACGGCTTGGTATGCAGCCAGCTTTTTTCTCCTGAAAGCTGTTGAAATACAGGGTAGTCAAAACGGGCTGAGATCTCTATTTTAGGCGAAGCAGGTCAGTGCTTGCTAATTTAAGTGCTCGAGAACGTAGGTTTTATCCTGATGGAAATCAAGGACTTACACTGAAAGAAGGAGGAGGTTTTATGAATGGAGCGTGACCCGCAGTCTCCTGCTCTGGTAGCGCAGTAATTAATCTCAGTGTAAAGATCTGAATGGAACGGATGTGTTCATCTGGGCTCAGGATTAACAAAGCGTTAGAAAAAGCGAGAGGCTTAAATCACATTGAGAGCAAGCGAAGAGGATGTAAACCAGCTTGTGTTTCGCACAATTCCAGTTTTCTCCTCATCAAGGCGTTTCAAGCAGGTGAATAAATATTTTATAGGCCTGTTTCTTACCCCTTTCCTTCCTCTGCGGAGCAAAATTTGGCAAAGTGAATGCAATAATGGGATTTTCCCTCCCGTATACATCATGTCACTTGACTCAGCAGGTTGAGAAAACTCAGTACGTGCTGTGTGGGGCTGTGAAAATCTCACGGGAATCCTTTTGGTGGCATACATTTAGCTCCGGGAGCTCTGCCTGGGCTGGGAGGCAGCCTGGCAAAGAGGAGGGAGAATTCCCCCTTCGTGGGAATTTGTCTTACCCTGTGATTTCCTGATGTATTTGTTTTAGAAGTACCTAATAAGGCAGGCTTTGCTGGTCTTGTTTGCAGAAAATAGCCTAAACCCAGGGGCTGTTTGTGGTTTCCTCAGGACATCGCCTAACCCAAAATGCTTCCTCCTGGCCTGCAGGAAATAAATCAACCTGCAGTCAAAAAAGCAACTTCGCTGTGGCAGAGCTGAGCCCACGCTGCGGGTTTTGCCATCTGTTTTCCTTTCTTCCCCACTCCAATTAGTATCTGCAGCATTTGATTAGGGGGCGGGTTTTGTTGCGTGCTTCGCCGAGCAAGGCAGATGTGCGTGCCTCTGGTTGCACTAGGGAATAAACGGTGGGTGAGAGCCCTGCCTTAATTAACAATGAACCCGGGATGATTGCTTACTCTGCTTTTTAATAAGTTCTATCTTAAAAAAACATGTTTCTATCGAGATAAAAATACGTAGCCCTGATAACTCCATGTAATGCTGTTATGAGCCTGAGCCCCGCAAGTCGTCCTCACCAGCCTCGTCATCTAAGGCAAGTCTTTGCAAGTCTTCTTTCATTAAGCTGTGTGACACTGACCCACATCTAGGAGCAGCAGAAGAATCAGGTACTTCTTCTAACTGATGTAAAGCTGCTCCTGAAGCCGTTGGATGGTTCCTGGTACGAAGCCCATTGTGAGGAGTCAGCCAAAGGAACAGCCTCAGAAAGCTGCGCAGCTCCAGAGGACAAAATTTTCAACCATGCACACAGGCCTGCAGTGTTTCAGTGAACAGAACTCTAAATGAGGCAAAAACAAAGAGAAAGGGGGGTTCGTTCTCTTTTTAAAACTGCTTTTTTTTCTTCTCTTTACGTAGGTTCCTAAAAATTAGCACTATGACTGATGGAGACTATGATTATCTGATCAAACTCCTGGCCCTTGGAGACTCTGGGGTTGGAAAGACAACGTTCCTCTACAGATACACCGACAACAAATTTAATCCCAAATTCATCACGACAGTAGGGATAGATTTTCGGGAAAAACGAGTGGTAAGTTGTCTCGTACAAATGATAGCAGCTTCCTTTTATCTTTATTCGTTACTGCTGAGAACAAATTTGACATAGATGTGTGCTGCTTCTCTTACTGTGGGATATAACATGCTGGTAATGCTTTTCCTGGTCTAGCTCTTGGCTTAAGCAAATCATAATTAGGAATCTGGATGAAGGAGAAAAATGCCATTATCTTTATCCCGATGTGGAACTGGTAAGATTTGTTTCCAAGAACAGGTTTTCATAGTGTTAGTGAATGAGGTGTGCTTGCTTATGCCTAGAAATAACCCTAGCCCCAAACCTAAAATTTAAATAGAAAAGGTGGAAACTTTCAGAAATGCAGAAGTTTCAAGTTGCTTCCAGTAAACTAGCAAAAGAGCTTGCTGCTTTCCTGCTTCCCCATCAGCAGCAAGGTTGGCAAATGAGCACAACCAGTCCGTTATCAGCAGTCCTTGTAGGATTGATGTAGTTCCTAATGCAAGGCATGTGAGCCTGCTCCACAGTGCATCTATTTCTTTATCCTAAATAAAAGATGAGAGTCTTCTGTAGCGTCAGTCAGGCTCTTTTCAGGAATATGAGAGCATTTCAGAGCATGCTTGCTCTGTGTTTAATTTCACATGGCTAATATATCTGCTCGTACATCCTGATACCAGATACAAGTTAAACAAAGGGGACAAATTCAACTTTCTAATAGGAATCATTCCAGCTAGCCTGAACAGTAAAACCATTATAAGATATTAGACCCTGGAGAATGATTTTAGTTATTTATTTGATAAAAAAGATGAATTCTTACCCAGTTGACATATGGAGACCTCTTTAAATTTGCATTTTTTAAAATTTAAATACTTGAAGGACTTTGCATGAAAAGTCCTTGGAAGTCTTGACAATGCAGAGATGCTAAAGGGGCAAAAAAACTACTGCTTGTGGGGAGTTTTTCAGCCTGGAGAGGGGCAGACCCTGGCAGCTTTTCCTTTTTCCTGAGAAGTCAAGTTCTGACAGAAGTATGTTCTGGCCCTGTATGGGTTTTAGGGGTAAATCACACGTTTCTTGGTCCCCTGCATGAGCCATATCAGCGCACGGGTTTATAGTGTGGTCAGGACACACAGGGTGTACTCAGGTCGGTGGGGAACCAGGCAATTAGCAGGTAACTCTTGTAAATCAGCAGTACTAGAGAATTAATCATTAGGCCTTAGGTAGAATAAAAGAATCAGGGCTCTGGATTATGTCTTAAATTACTCCTAACCAGCACTCCAGCAGCTCAGACCGGTTAAGCACGATGCGCAGGTCGGAGGGGAACCCGGTTCCTCCACCGCACTGCTGGATTCCCCTGATAGAACAAGAGGAAAACATTAAAAGCAGTTTTCTTGCAAGGAAATGTCTGAACACGCAAATTGCTGGCCTGCTCTTTCCCTGCCTCGTCAGACACTCGTTAGCGTGTTTTGAACACGGGTACTGGCTTCTTTCCAGGGGGCTGAACTTTTCTGCTAAAGGTTACAGACAGATTCCTTCTGTAATTTTCCACTGCTGTACGTTTTGGGGTGAGATAGGTGATAAGCATGGAAGAAACTACACCTTACGTGAAATTATGAGCTTTAAAACATCTGGAAGGTCCGTCTGAACAGAATGTCCTTTTAAGAAGGAGATCCAAAAGGTCCAATATGCATGTTCTTCTGTTGCATGAAAGTCATATTAAAAAATGACCCCGTGAAATTCCCTGTTTATAGTGCTGGGTAATGCAGGAACATGCTTCGGTGAGCCTATTTAATTCACAGAGCATGGTGTGTGGTTGATCTGCTGGTTCTGCTCAGCTTTTCAGATCTGGCACCTGCCACAAAGGAAAGAAAAGCGTGTTCTGGTTAGAAGCTACACGTTGAAATTACAACGGTTTAAATCACGGAATCACAGAATAATCTAGGTTGTAATGGGCCTCCCGAGGTCATTTAGTCCCAACCCCCAATTAATATTAACTGGGTTGTGCAGGGAAGCTGAACGTTGTATTTTACAGCCCAGGGAGAGCACGTGAAGAATTATTCTTCCTCAAATAAGGTCAGTGGAGCATCTGGATAAAGACATGGCCCAGAAGTCCATTGCTGTAAATGGCCTTGCTGTCCTTGTTACAGTCCTTGCTGTAAATGCAGGGGCAACAGTTCCCTGCTTTTAAAATTGCTAAGAGTCCACTGAACTAGTTCAGAGAACAAAAATGGCTCCTATTTGCTTTTTCCTTCTGTCTTTCACTGTAAGAGTTAGTGTACACATTGTTTTTGTTCAATAAGGAATTGAGCCCCAGAAAAAGGTCACGGTGCTTTCTTTAAGCGCCACAAGGTTACGGCTGCAGTTGGTAAGGAAGTCATTGATGTCTAACAGGAGTTAACGAATCAAAAATAGTTTTAGTAATAATGGCTAAAGTTGTCAGCCAGCTGCAAATCTTGCAAGAACAGCAATGAAACAGCACAGAAAGCTTGCTCAGCACAGAGCTAAACCAAGTTTTACAGAGTTGGTATCTAATATGAAGTACGAAATGTGACCAAATGATCTTCCAAATGAAGGGTTCGTGTGATTCATGTGCTTACTGATTGCACTCTCTCATCAGGTATACAATAGCAGAGGACCAAATGGATCTCCAGGGAAAGCCTTCAAGGTGCATCTCCAGCTTTGGGACACCGCTGGCCAGGAAAGGTAAGAGTTCGGCTCATTTTCCCACATTTGTGGGTAAACCATTCATGTGAAGATTTTCAAAAATCCTCTTAATTTGGGACAAGGAAAATATTTTCCAGAAATAAAGCTTTTTACTTTGCAGCAGCATGCTGTGGTTGACAGATGCTAAGTTCATGAGTGGCCCAAATCCTCCTTTGCAGAAGGGTTCCTTAACCAGTTGTTCCCCATCTTCTGTTCGCAGAGACCTTCTCCACTTGGCACTATTAAACTTGATCCTGTTGGGTTTTTTTTTAGAGGGAGAAGTGTGCATACTGCTTTCTTAAGCTTCCCCTGGCAGGTTACACTGGGTTTTGTGTGCGAGGTTGCCTTCAGCATGATTGCTGATATCATCTGTTGACAAGGGAAGAAATTGCATATCACACCTCTTAACAGCAACTGAGGAGCAGCGGACGAAAGCGTTTGCCTACTGCAGAGGAAGCAGAGAGGTGATGAGGCAGTTTTCAGGCTTCTAAATAAGCAGTGCCAATACTGTGTGGGAGGGGTTATTGCCATGTGAAAAGCAGAAGAAAGCTGAAATTATGTTTGTATCTCTCCTGCTTACCCTCAGACACCATCTATGGATTAAAAGTTAAACGTTCCGAGGCTATTTCTTTTTGCTGAAAAGAAGCGCTATGAATGTGTCAGGGTATCTGACATATTTTTGTTTTAATTTGCATGTACGCGTGTCTTAAAATACCCGTTTCTGACACCATTAGATTCTGCAGGATTATATAGTGCTGTTTTGGGATGGGGTCGATCCCCGCCATACACAAAACATCAGAGTGCTGTTGTGTGGCTTGCCAGCCCTCTGCAAATTGTAATATCATTTGGATTGTCTTCATGTTTCTGATTTGCACAGAGTTGTGACCGTTGGGTGACAAAAGGCTGCAGTTTCATGGTTTGTACTTTTTGTCCAGCTCCATGGCTTTGCAGGAAGCCTGGAGGGGAATGTAAATGCACAGAGCACGCGTGTGGCTAGAGGTCTGCAAAACCAGGCTACCTGTCCTTATTGCTGAGCTTATCAGTAGAAAATTGCATTAACAATCAAAAGCATGTAAACAGCCAACTGCTCTTATTTTCTTTAATATTTACTATACTAGGCAGTGCACATCCGTCAACTAAGTGCATGTAATCTCACCAGATGCATCCGTGTCCCTGTGATCTGTGAGGCACTAAATGCTTCTGTCTCAGCCTATTTACTTTAGCCAGCTCTTCTCTCTCTCTGTCTCTGTCCCGGGTTAAATCAGACAGAATTTGAGCTGATACATTAGTCACTGACAATGTTTATTTCTCACGTATAAGCTTCCTCTGGTCAATTACTACCACACTGATTAATATGTGTTGACTGATACGATGTATCAGAGCTAAAATGAAAATCACATTATTTATTTTTTTTTACTTCCAAGGGAATGTACGTCCTTTAAATCATGCAGACTCTTCTGACTGGGATTTTTTAATAGCTTTTTCATGAGTGATTTAAAAAACCTTTCATTTACTTCATCTCTTTCTCCTCACTCAGTTCAGTTTTGCCAGAAATGTGCTTACCTCGAATCTTAGAGCTCACTTTGTAATAGAGCTATGCTCTCTTTTTTCTTCCCCCTTCAGATTTCGAAGCCTCACCACAGCATTTTTCAGAGATGCTATGGGCTTTTTACTGATGTTTGATCTCACCAGTCAACAGAGCTTCTTAAATGTCAGAAATTGGATGAGTAAGTAGAAATGTACAGTTTGCATTTACTGGTTGACTTGAAGCTTTCCTGGGTGTTTTATGCTTCTGGGCTTTATGTGTTTGTGAACTGGAAAATTTCCAGAGGTATTTATGTCTAAAGCAGCCGTATGTGAGGTATCCACAGCCTGTGTGCTCTAAAGCACCTCTGCTCCAGATCAAGGTCTGAGATGTGCGTGAGATGAGTTGTCATCCTTGCACGCACCGTTACAACCGAAGGTCTGCCAGAGGTAGGAGGACGTGGATTGTGGTCCTGTGGAGTGTGGCACCCTGTTGTGACTTACTTTGGGCTACCCTGACTCGCCTCGAGCAGGATATGCCCTTTGATTTGGGGTGAAAGTTTCATCAGATGTGAAAGACGCACGCTCTTCTTCTATTTTTTTGCATGATAGACTACTGAACTCATACTTGATAATCTTGTTTGGATTTGGTACAATCCAAACAAATCTGTCGCCTCTTGAAAATGTATGGTGTTTGACACTTCTTTGGCCAGTCTCCTTATGTGAGATGATACAAAGGAGCTTGGAAAATGCTGTTTAGTTTAATGGTGTGATTTGTATTAGCAAAACAGAATGAGATTCCTTCCTGGCTTTGAGGTTTCGATTAAAATTGGTCTTTGAAGTTCTTGTTTGAAGGCAGATAGTGTTTGCCTTAGTAACTGAACAGCTGAATGCATTCTGACCCTTAACAGGGCAAATGGAATTACAGCTGGCACCTGTAGGTAGTTTTTGTTAGGACAACCACCTGACCAAAAGGTTAAATTCTTAAAGTTTGTTTTTAATTGAGGGTATTTAGAGTTCTGGAAGGACAGAGGCTGCAGCTCTTCCAGCTGGTAGCTTTCCAGCCAGTGAGCTGAAGTGGGGATAATGCAACAATCCAGACAGATTTGTGACAACAGCTCCATCAGATTTTATGTACTAGCTGAATTTCTTCTTCAGAGATTCATTCCTCCCACTAAAGGGTTGGTGTCATCGCAATCTTCTGCTGCTTACCAAGTTGAGTCCCTACTTTCTTCTGTGTTGCAGGCCTTTTGAACTGTTTTGTCAGCAGCCTGAGTCTCGAAGGCACTTCCAGCATTCTCTTAACTCTCCTGTTTGTTTTTCCTTCTAGGTCAGCTGCAAGCCAATGCGTATTGTGAGAATCCAGATATTGTGTTAATTGGTAATAAAGCTGATTTATCTGACCAACGGGAGGTAAATGAAAGGCAAGCAAAAGACCTGGCAGACAAATATGGGTAAGCACATTATGGCAGAAGCAAAATTTAGTGTTACAATTGTTAGAAGTACAGCTAATGACTGGCTGGAGACACTTGGAGAAAAGAGATACTCTAAGGTATGAAGTCAATGCAGTATCACACGCCTTCTGTAGTGATCCTAGCTTGTCATGCTTTCAGATCAACCTTTTTGAGTAGGAAATAGCACGAAACATAAAAAAAATATAAAACATCTAGATCATGTGATGTGATACTGTCGTCTTTACAGGAAAAATAAGTGTTACTTGAAACTAGTGGACATAAATGCTTGCATAGACTACGTGGGCTTTTCAAAGCGTGTTTTGGCAGAGGTTCTGTGTAGGAAGCAGTGTTCTGAGAGAGAAGGGAGGTGCTGGAGCTGGGTAGGTGCTCACGTATGAAAAAGGAGCACGGGTCTGGTGTGTTTTCAGAACGGGCAAATGCCTGCATTTGCAGTAGATCGATTACAACCCAAGGTGTGAGTCAGAGATTTGCAGGAACCGCGGCATGCAGGCTGGTGTAGGAGGCATGTCTTCGCTCAGACACGTGGCTGGGTGCTGGCTGAGCTGGTGCCTGGCTGTGTTTTAGCTCTGCACCGGAGCCAGCGCTCAGTGGGTTTAATGCGTGCTAAAGTTGGAAGCATAAAGACCAGAACAGAAGTGGCAGTAATGGGGCATCTCTGCGGTACTGTGCCACTTCTGGGTTGGAAGGAAATTGATAGGAATGGAAAGCTAATGTGAAAGGATTCAGCATTTAGAGAGCATATGAGAAAGGTGTAGAAACTGTACTCACCTCGGCATTAAAATAAGAAAGCCTCAGTTTTTGACTTGTTAACTTGCCTATAGAAATTGTTCTCAAAAGAAGCAAAAATTAAGTACATTTTTGATGTTTTCTTCAATACCTGGGGGAAAAAAAAAAACTCCATCTTAAATATGGGAAAGAACTCTCCCTGTTCTAAATTGGGAAACAGTTTTTGCCTTATCCATCCATTGTGGTTCAGGAATTTCTTAACAACTGAAAGACATACAATATTTTTTTCTAAATATTTTGATAAGTAAGCCTGTTAAAGAAACTGAACAGCCTGCAGTGATACGGTCCCTGAAACTTTCTGTGCTGCAGACCAAGGTTTCTCTTTGAAGTAGACTGCATTCAGCCTCCCTTGCCTTAAAAGCCTCTCCAGTAAACCTTTTCCTTTTCACCGTAGCATCCCGTACTTTGAAACAAGTGCTGCTACTGGCCAGAACGTGGAGAAGGCCGTGGACACGCTGCTGGACTTGATAATGAAACGTATGGAGCAGTGCGTGGACAAGACGCAGGTCTCGGACACAGCCAACGGAGGAAGCTCGGGGAAGCTGGATTCAGCAAAGCCGGAGGAGAAGAAGTGTGCCTGCTAAACCTCGCCTCGAAACTGTGAGAACCGATGAAAATATCGCATCAGAACATGGCTGACCTACCACCAAATCCAAACCTGCTCCGTCGAGCCGTGCACAGAAGCAAAGTTCCATCGTGTTAGTGGGATCGTGCATTTTTTTCCTCCAAAGAACTGGTTTAAAAAACCTAAAACCTGTATTGCGGTGAGGCTCTTGTGCTGAAATAATTATTCCTGATACGGTGTCATCGTCCTGAGTAATTCTCCCACCCGCTCTTTCCCGCTCCCATTCCTTCAGCCCTCATCTTTCTTTGTTGTCTGATTGGGATACTGAACAGAGGAAAGTAGCTCAATTCAAAATATATTAAAAAAAAAAAAGGGGGGGGGGGGGGAGAGAATATATTGTCTACATCAGCTGAATATTGAAATTTAAATGGAGGTGGGTGGTTTTCTAGGTCTGTGCCATTTTTCCACGGAATCTTTTTTTCTTTACGGTTCTTAATCTGCATCAGGGACTGCGTGTTTTCTAAGGCAGAGAGGTGAAAGATTGTATGTGGCCTCTGAAGAAAAGCTTTCTCACTTGCACAGAGTGTGGTGCTGTGAGGCTGTCCCGACTGAAGCACTGGGAAGCTGCTTGGGGGTGGGGTGTGTGTGTGTTTTGGGCTTGGGGGCAGGAAGAAGGGCATTTAATTAAAAAAATAAATAATTATCAGGGAATTGTGCAGCATTGCTGATGTTGCCAATAATCCAAGCAGGGATTGGAGTGTTACAGGAAAAAATGTTGTATTGAGAGGGATTCTGATGCTGCAGGGACAGTTTATAAAAATGAGAATGTAATGCATGGGAACGGATATTAACTATATTTTATGAAGCATCTTTTGAATCTTGCCATTAGCCAAAAAAAAATCTTCCCCATTTGAGGAAACTCCCAGGTAGGATATGGGAACTTGTGAATGTTTTGCACTGCCTAAAAGGGAACTGTAAATCGTGCCATGCTGAGAGATCCTCGAGGTTATCGCTCAGGTTCTGTCAGGTCCTCTGTACACGTAGGTTTTCAGCAGGGTTTTCAGTTGTCTCATGTTCTTAAATTCTGTACAGAATATGTGCCTGGCTCTGGATAAAAATGTGTTGCACAGCTTGCCAGGTATTTTGGGGCAATGGACAGAGCTTGTTCTGCTGGTGCGCTGCAGCAGTGGGGCGGATCACAAAGGATTTCTTCTACAGGTGAAAACCACTTCTAGTGTAATAGCAAGCTGCTTATCTTGAGCAAAGATAAATACAGGAAAAAGTAAAGAAAAAATAATATATTTATAAGCGAAGGGATCATTTTCTAAACCAGGTTACAGCATAGGTTTTATCCCGTCCTTTTTTTATAGAATAACAGTTTGGGTTTTATACAGCTGGTAGTTAAAGGTCTATTTGTGGTTATTGTGCTTTAAGCTGCGTAAAAATCATTTGGGGGAGGAAGGGGCAGATCTCTTTATAAGTCAGGCTTGGTTGGGTGGGTTGGCAGAACCGCAGACGTTCATTTATTTAAATGTTTTCAGCTTTGATCGAGTAAAAATTGCCAACTTTGTGAATTGCAAGCTCATAAAATGTTTCAGCGCTTCCCAGAAACGGCAGATTTACCAGATTCACTGCTGAAAAAACAACAGTTTTTTTCTACCCAGCTCAGAAAATGATGTTTAGTGGATGATTTGGCGTGTCAGCAGGGCAGATGGCACGTCCGTAGGAGCACATCCTTTGGGTGAGTAACCAAATCACTGCAATTACCAGACTATGAATCCTAGTTGGAGAATGTAAAGATTATTTAAGTGACAGGCTGTACCTAAAGTATGGTGAATATATACATGAATATATGGTGAATAATACACAGGCAGGTGTGTGAAGCACTCCTGTGTTCGACTGAGTTAACTTAGGGCCAGTTGTTGCACTAGTCCTCAAGGGATCCATATAGGAATGAAAGGGAAATGACTCCAGCAAAAGGTTTGTTCCTTGCTAATACAGGAAGCTAATTATTATTATTATTATGTGTTTTTAAAAAAGGAAGCAAATGAAACTGTTATTCCAAAAGGATTTGGCCATCCAAACTTTGCAGGAAAAGGGAGAGAAATGGAGGTTTCTTATCCTGGTGGGTGCTGTAGGTAGGTTTTGGATGGTAGCTCTCAGGTATTGAAGTGAGGAAAAAGGAGCATAATAAGTGATTCTAAATGCCTGCCAACAGCTTTGTTGTTTATTAGGTTAACCCTCCTTGCAAAAAAACTAGGTAACAGACTTACTAAAAACCCTGTCCTGTCCCCTCTCCATCTCCATTTGACTCTTGCTCCCTTTTTTCCCCTGCAAAGCAGCTGCAGCCTTGCACGGATGCCTCAGGGCTCGGGAGCAGCTCAAACTGGAAGTGAGAGTGGTGTTAAAGTTCCCAGGTTGTATGTAATGTCCTGGAAACAATGGTAGCCAGCAAAGAAAGGCCAAGTCTGAGTCATCTGTGTGATGGAAGGTGCTGTCCCGCAGGAAGCCTATCGGGGAGGGATTCAAGCCCAGCACGTTGGCACAGCACTTTATTTACTGGTTCTGCCTTCTGATTGCACTCTGAACTCCTGAATGTATCCCTCCCAGGTAATAGCAAACCCTGCTATTTTCACCCTTTTTGCACTCTGGTTGGGTGAAGTGTTTCACTTCACCGCGTTCTGTCCTAGAAGTGGCTCTAGGACACTGGCCTTGGAAATTAATTTGCTTTCACTTAATCTCTGTGGTTGGATATGTCCTTACCCCACCCCAGCAGATCTTGAATTCGAGTCCTGATGTTGCAGAACTTCCTTATAGGTATTTGGATGGGAAGTATTTGCTTTTGAGCACGAGTACAGCTTGTTTGCAAGCCTGCTTGGCATCCCACGTGAGGCTTGGAGAGGTAGAGGAGGTCCAGCGTTGCTTTGATGCTAGGAATTAAGTGTTGGTGCAAGTATTCTGACCCTGTTGGCCTGTGTCTGAATTTCAGTCTAGACATATTGCTTTTTCAAGGCGTCTTTTTGTGTCCTTTTCAGCAGCCATCCGGTAAGTGCTCTTGCTGCAGGCTTCATTGTGCGCTGGGTAGTAATTTCCTGACTGAATAGCACTGTGCGTCGACAAAGGTGAGGGTAAGGCCAGTCCTTTAGAGGTCCAACCTGCAGGATCTCACAGAGACTAGAATTTGGTTTCCTGGTCTCCCTGTATAGTTGTTTTCCTTGTCCCGTGGTCGGGTTAGATGCCGCAGGGGTCTAGGCACTGCTAAAAGGCAGGATACGGGGTATGACACATCATGTGGCTTAGGCTTTGCAGTCATTTAAGCTTCTGTTTCCATTTTATGGAATATTTTTATCTGTGATTAGCTTGTAATGTGTTTCTTTTCTTGTTCTGATGTGCCATGTCCCCAACCCTTGTCACCCCCAGCAGGCTGCCAGCCTGCTAGAGGTGGTGGGAGACCAGCAACTTAACTCACCTTCTCTATTGCCTTTGCTTTCAGTGGCTTTCTTGGGATGTTTGCAGGAGGAAAGGTAGCTAAAATGAAAATGCTGGGTGCTTGAAAGATGCTCTTTTTAAAAGCAGAATGGACAGGGAAGTTGCAGCTGCGTGTGGCCTCGGAAGCGTGTGATGTAGTGATGGATGGAGCTGAGAGCAGCGCCTGTGGTTGTTGGCTTGGTAATTTTATAAAAACCAATTGCCTTAAACTGTTTTCCGAAGGCTAAGCATTCCTTTTTCTGACTGTGGAAAGGGTTGTCACACATCCATTTACATTTTAGAGGATTGGATCCTATAAGAAACTTTATTAAAAGTTGTACCAGAGGTGATTTTTGATACCTGCTCCATAGCAACTCCTTGGGCCTATTTCAAGGTAAGAGGTTTTTATCTCCTAGATCTATTTCAGCTCCTGGTTGTAACTAGGTTTTTTCAGCCTAAATGTAAAACAAGAGGGGGAAAAAAAATGGGCTGTTATTTTAAAATTTGTATTCCTGTCACTATAACCCTAGAAAAGTAGGAGGTGTAAAAAATAACCTCAAGTGACTGCTATTTTTACATGTGCAAGTGCTGTAGGCGTTTCTCTGATATTGCACAAAGAAAAGGGGGGGGAAAAAATCAGTCTTGTAACTGATGTGAAAATGTTAAAATGAGTAGTTTTTTTTTTTTTACCTGACTGCTGTGAGACCTGGCTTGAGACTTCTTTAAAGAGAGGGCCAAATTCTCACAGCTTTTCTGTCTTTTATAATTCTTTTAAACAAGTCAGTCCCTGCCCCCCTGAGAGAAAAGCAGAAGTGCACCCCTAATATAGGATGAGTTGTTTCGGTTTTGTGGTTTTTTCCCCAAGAGGATGCTATCTGGCTTAGAATTATGCTCTTAGATCTGTTTCTAATTTTATTATTTCTTTCTAAACTCGTTAAAGGCAACAGAGGAAACAGTTATTTGCTTTGTGCTGTTAGGCTATAGTTACCAAGCGAAAATGTAACTTTAGAAAATAAACCCTAAAGTCGGTGATCCTCATTGTGCAATAGGGCTTTAATGGACAAACTGCATATTATGAAAAAAGCCTGTTGTATTTTATCAACCTACTTACGGACGTTGAATTGCTCTTTGGTTTCGTTGAGGTATCTTTCATCTTCCAGCTAAAAACACTAAGGATCCTGTATCAGTTACTTTCCAGGTGTTTTCTTCTGTTGTGCGATGGTAAGCATGTTTTCCGTTCGTCTTCAACAGATCCGTGTGACGCCTAGTGACATGAGCGTGGTTGACACTATCTCTTGAACACAAATAGTATTTTTATTATAGATGCCCCCTGATGGCGCTTGCTTAACAATGTTACTGTCACTTTTTTGTACCAAAGCACCTGTGGCTTCAAACCATGCTGTCAGATGATCCCCCGGTGCGTGGGTCTGTGTAATACAGCTGAGGAATGTATTCCTGTGATCCAGTTTCTGCACTGTTATTTTCAGAATAAAAGTAAGTTTTTAACCGGCTGGCTCAGCTGTTTGGGGGGAAAAGGGTTGTTTTTTTTTTTTTTCCTGACCTGCAGTTGAGCTCAGTTTCTCCTGAAGGACCTGAACACCAGCCCACCACCTTCCCTCAAGAGATGTGCAACGTACCACGGGCACTGGGTGAAGCTCTGCAAAGCCAGCACTGGTGTAAGGACAAATCCAGCAGGCACCGCTGCTCGCCTGCGCCTGGAGTCCTTGCAGCACCAGGCCTTTATTTGCACCCTAGCAGAGGTAATCCCCAAGTGACGCTACGTTTGAGCAGCGCTTCTGAAGCAAGATAAGAAAAGGAACAGACGAAGTTGGTATATTCAAGTCTCATTTAAGAATCAACACTTTTTTCCCCGAAAAATACTGCTATCTGTGACACAGGTGAGAAGACAAATTCGACGCCGCAGCGCTTTGGCTTTCCCTTCCCCACCGTGTGCAGGAGCCCGGCGCAGAGGTAAAGGTGCACGTGCAAATAGTGTCACTCACATGGGGGACACGAGTCACACCACAAGGTGACATCTCAAACAAGGGACGGCCGGTCCCCAG
The DNA here is from genome assembly GCA_011076525.1 of Nettapus auritus. Taxonomy (NCBI): domain Eukaryota; kingdom Metazoa; phylum Chordata; class Aves; order Anseriformes; family Anatidae; genus Nettapus; species Nettapus auritus. The sequence goes on along the minus strand of CM021797.1, from coordinate 1,132,275 downwards.
CATGCTTTGGCATGAGACCGGAGGGATGAGCCTGTCCTCAGCAAGGAGTAGGATGGACGAGACGTTACCTGTACCAGGGCACCAGGACAGTCTGGGGTAAGCAGCAGTGCAGAGAGCAGGGGCTGTTCATCACCCTTTCAAGATGCTGGATCAAAATGAGGATGTAAATGCCAGAAACCATCCAGGAAACGAGGCCAATCCCATGGAAGAAGGGGCTAAATGTGGAGCTTCATCCTCACACCGACTGAGGTACAAAACCCATTTCTCACCGTGGAAAGTGTTCAGGAAAAACAAAAGCTGATTTAACACCGAGAGGCGTCTGCTCAATCCTTGCCTGAGGACAGCACAGCACCGTGCCCAGGGTGCTGAACACCACGGGGACAGCTTCAGACACTGCTGCTAGGCTTGATGGCTGCAGCTTGGTTCCAGACACGCTTACTGTGAACAGCTCCTGCTCCCGGTGGGTATTGAACTGATGCTCTGCTGCAGTAGGCTGGGGAACCCCCGTGTGCAGCAGCCCCAGGGCTGTCTCTTCACCTCGTGCCTTGTTTCGAGGTTTATCCTTCCAAAAGCAGCTCCATAGCACCTCTTCTACACCACGTCTCAGAAAAAGCAAGTGTTGAAGGTGTGTTGCAACAACCACGAGGACATCAGAGTTAGGCGTTGCAACACAAGAAGTCCTTCTGCCAAAGGCAGGAGATGCACACCCAGTAATTCGTTTAGCAGTCCTGCTTCTTCATCCTGGTCAGCAGCAGGTAAGGGGATGCTCTGTAGTCCCGCAGGGGGCTGCGGAGTGAAGCAGAGAAAAGCAGGCATTGATCAGAAACCTTCCCACACCTCTGTTTTTCTTAAAAACCCATCACAAACCCACCCCTCTCTCCACACCCACACTCACACCACCAGTAAGGTATAACTGCTGCCCTGGATGTGGGGCAGCTGACCCCAAACTTTGGTTTCCCGAGGGCACCTCTGCCCCCAAGCAGCCAGGACTCCCATGAGCCCCAGCAGAGCCCCATGCTGTGCTTGACCCCTGCCTCCATCCCTCAGGGCAGCCCTACTCAGGCTCCTGCATCAGGGAGGGATCCTCTGCTGGCTGTGGGTCTGATTCCTTCCACCAAGGCCTGGATCAATTTGCCCAAACCTCCCAGGCACTCACTCTGTCAGGACGGCTTTTGAAACTTTTGTCTTGGGCTGGCCGGACCATAATGCCACTCTGTCTTTTAGTTCTTTATTCTGCAGGGGGAAAAAATAAGATGTAATGCAAATAAGCAACAGCCAGGCGCTGCCCCCGGCTCAGCAGCCTCCGGAGCCATCCCTGCTTTTTGCTGCCCTCTTTCCTGATGTTTCCCCTCCTGAAGACAAGAGGATTTCACAGGACCACTTCTGAAATCTCTGCTTAATGCGTCTTCTTCCTGACCTTACCTGAGTCTCAAGCGCTGTCACCTTTTCTGTCAGGTCTTCTATTCTTTTGTCCTGCATTTTGAGTTCTTCGTTCAATTCTTCCACCTAGGAGTTAGGAAAGGAAGTTTGTGAGAGACTCGAAACACGAAAAACAAGCAAAACCATGGCGTTAAATGGCCTGCCACACCAGGGGAATTGCAGGCACTTCTTTCACCAGAGAAAAGCTGAAGCTAATTGATTGCCCAACTTATAAGACAATTTCCCAGCACACGGTGTTACGTTTTCCTTGGTCTGCCTCGCGTTGGTGTATGTGCAGAAAGGTGCTTGTGACAGCTAACTGCTGCGGGGACTTGCCTTAAATGGTTGGGAAAAGACAGGCAAGCATTCTGTAGAAATAAATATATTTAAAACATCAGCAAGTTAAAGCAGTTTGCATTGTGTAATTACTTGGGGAGGGGGGCTGATGGCTTTTAACTTTGCTGGAGTCTTTCTAGGATCTAGGCTTCTCTGGTTTGGGGACCGGGACTTCACTGGGGAGCGACAGGGCAAGGGGTAATAGCTTTAAACTAAAAGAGGGCAGACTGAGATTAGCTATTGGGAAGAAATTCTTTGCAAGGAGGGCTGTTCATGACAATTTTACTGCCTGAGACTGCCCGCTCCGCCACAATAATCCCATTTTGGGGGTGATGCCCTCTGTGTGTTAAGCACAAGCCTCTGCTCCTGCTCTGCCCTGCCCGTCGCAGGGCCTTACCTCCTGGATGACGCGGCGCAGGCTCTGGTGCTGTGCCCCGATCAGGCGCTGCAGGTGGCCGATCTGCTCCCGCAGCGTGGCGATGTCCTGCTGCACGGCCAGGCACCTGGGGACAGGAGCACGGGGTGAGCACAAGTATATGCACATATAAAGGCTTCTCTGCTGAGCAGAGCAAATAAACCCATGAAATAAACCCCACAAAACAAACCAGACTGTGTGGAAGGACCACCCGCCACCCCGAATCCCTGCTGATTGCTAAAATCATCAATAACTCCACGGGCTGAATTTGCAAACAAGGATTCATAAGCAATAAAGCATTATCTGATATAAAAGTTGTAAGGGGGGCTGCAGAGGCTGTGGGAGCCCCATGGGGTGGGTAGGCAATACCCTACCCCAAGACACCCCTGGAAATAAAGAAAGCACTGCACCACGTGCGTTTAATCACCGTTTGCTGTCTTCATTCCTCGACATCATCTGCAGCAGCATCTTTTCATAGGACATTTTCTTTTCTATCAGAGTTTTCTTCTCCTAAAGAAACAGAGTTTTATGAGAACAGTGTTACAAACCCTGTCATTTCATTACCGAGAGACATTAGGCTTTAAGTCTAACTGCTCTAGCCAGTCTCCAAAAATTCAGCAATAGCCACCTCCAACAACCTCAACATCAGCTGTAGATACAAAAGTCTGACCTCTCTAAACCAACCCAGAAAGGGACAGCAGCATACTGATTTACCACGAGAAAATTTACTCTTAAAATAACAACAGTTCTGGCCTGTATTTAATTAGCAAAAGTTTCACATGTTTAGAGTGTCCATGCTCAGCTGCCAGCAGCTACCACATAAGCGCTACATCCAACTCTATTTACAGCATGTTGTGTGACTAGAAGATCACAAATCCTTCAGCAATACTCTTTCAATCGCTTGCCAAACCTTGCGGCACCCACCTCCTCCATCCTCCGCACGCGCTGCTCCATGTCCGCGATGCGGGCGCACCTCTCCTCCACGTCGCCGGCGAGCCGAGTGGCGTTTTCCTCCTTCTGCTGGAGCTCTTGTTCCTGTTCCCGACTGCGGGCCTGCGAGCGAGGAGGGCAGCTCAAGCTGTGCGGGTGCATGGGCACAGGACCCCACTGCAATTTTGGGGGCTCAAAATACCTGCAGGCTTGACCCGCAGTAAGCAAGCATCACCCTCTGAGGGCAAAGAGCTCCTAAATTCACTCATTCCAAAAAACAATTGTATCTGGGCCCCAGCTTTCCCACCCCACACCACAGAGCGGCCGCAAGTTAACCAGACATAAGAAACACCTTCCTGTTACAGCTTGGTATCTGAGCAGGATCATCATGCCCACACACAGGGAGATCTGTACCTGTATTTGCTTCTTCTCATTCTCATGAGTTTTTCGAAGTTCTTCGGAGCGAGTCTGGTAGCTCTCGTAGAGTTTTTGGGAGGCAGCCCTCAGAGCCTGCACGCCCGCTTCTCTCGTGGCTTCCAGCTAGAAAGGGAATTTCACAGCAATTATTTATGGTGCCTTAAAAAACAATGTTATAATCACATGTCGAAACACAAGCAACTCTGTAAAATCAATTCACTCTTTTCCCTTGCAAAAAACAACAATCCTACCCACTTGTCAGCAACATGCAATAGGCATTTTAGTTTCTAGACAAAGGCAGATTTATTCAGCACTGAAGCACCCCTCCCTGACAAAGGATGATAGTTTAAAAGGAGAGAGGCCCTTCTAACCACTCGTAAGCGCCTCTGATGTCAGCTACCAGCAGTGCTACATCATCCCACTGCCCCTCACATGTGTGAGGCAGGTTTAATATGAATTTTGTTGTCTGGTAGAACAGAGCAGCTCACAGCAGCTGGTGAAGCAAAGCAGCTCTGCCTGTTCCCCAACACCAGTTGTCCTCTGGGCCACGAGGCACAGGTGAAACCTTGGGAAGCCTCAGCACCTACCTTGATCTGCAGCACCTGGTTCTCCCTGTTGACCAGCAGCAGCTGCCTCTCTGTTTCCTTCATTTTTGCTGCCACAGGGCTGCAGCTTGAGCCCCAGCTGCTGCTCCTGGGCTCTGGGCTACTGCCCGGCACTGGAGGGTGCTGCTAAAGGAAACACACATGGAAAGAACGGTCAAGGGATCAGAAAAACAGTTTGAGCAGTTGATGCTGATGACTGTGACCCTAAAACAGGCTGGTTTCTTGTAAGCACCCCTTTTCTTTTCCCTGGAGCCAGCTTTGCAGAGCAGCCAGCTCTACCCCAGGGCCAGCAGAGCTCCCGGCTGTGCAGCTCTCCAGGGCTTCACGTTTTAGCATGCAGCCTAAGGGCTACCACCTCTTTGCTCAGAACCACTTGCTTGCAGTGCTTTCAACTTGCTTAAACTGCTCCCCCCAAGGTGTTCACAAACGCATGCTCACCGCTCCGAGACCTGCTTTGTGCAGGAAACATGACCCGCAGCCGGTCAGATTTCTGCCAGAACGTGCTGGCATTTACATGGCCTTTCTTACTTTCTGCCGAGTTCCTTTGTTAAAAATAAACCCCTAAAAACAAAGGGCTGCCTGTACATTTCAAAGGGTTCAAAGCATAAATCACTGTCTTTTCACTTCTTTTCCTCCACCTCCTTCCTCACCTGAGCAGAAAAAGGAATAAGCATTTTAAAGAACTTGTTGTGATCGATTATTTCTTAATGAGCAGAGTTTCTGCCTGCTGATCCTTCCCCTCACTCATTCCTGTGCTCTTTTGGGCCCAGCTAGGATGCAGAAAAGCAGCTCTCGCACATTATCACCACTGTGCTCTGTTGTTTGGAGCAAAGAACTAAGACATCACATCTACTGGGCTGAGTCCCAGTGCTCACAAGCTCTCTTACGGAAAAAAAAATAAGGAAAAAAAAGCAAGTTCTAGCTATTTCTTGTGGTGTTGGCAGCAAGTAGAGCACTCCTTCACAGACCCTTTTAATGTCACCACCACAGAATATATCCTTTTTTTTTTGCAGTCAGGCTATATCCTTTTATGCTTTTATTTTCTAATGCATCAGCTCCCACCTTGTGCTGCTGTTGTCACCTGTAAAGCACAAGGTGCCCATCCTAAACACTTTCTTATCGCAAAGTGTCCCCAGCTGTGCCTCGCAAGGGCTGTGAGCTTGGGTGGGGACAGCACAGAAGTGTCTCTTGCAACAACCCTAAATGAGGGTGGAAAAACCTCATGAGTTTCAGAGTGGTTTAACCCAGCGCGTGCTATAATTAAAGTAACGCTGCGGACAAAATAGTATTTCTAGTAAACAACCCCGTACGGGCAGGATTTTCTCTTTCAGCAGCTATCGCGATTGCTCACCGTGTTACCAAGCAAAGGAAGGAACAGAACAACAACAGCTTCACAAATACCTTTTTCACATATTCAGCTTCTTCGGTGATCTCGGCACAGGAGGACCCGTACAGGACGTAGCTCCCCTCCGAGCCCCGGTCTTCCCGTGTTACTTCTTCAGTGAGCAGCAGGGTGGTGGTCACGATGCGCGCGTTCCTCTGATCTGCAGAAGGGCGAGAAGAGGGGCTGGTGTCCTTACACCAGGACTGCAAGGCCATTTCTCCACCCCATTTAATTCCATTTCAGCTTCAGGGGTGTGCTGGAGCCCAGCAAGCATTGCAAGCTTAAAGAAGCAAAGACTGAGAACCACATATAAGAGCCACATAAAAATAAAATGTAGGCACGTCCTCTTTTTTTTTTTCTTATAAATGGGAAAAGAAATGCATTCACACATCATTTTCTTTGAAGATTTCACTGACTTCTTGCTAGCAACCTAAAACAACATCCTACATTATTTCAGAAAACACTTGGCCAGAGACTCCAGGCAGAAAACACGCTAATACCTCACACACGCCTGCAATTTAACAAAGGGCAAACCAAAACTTTTACCACCCGTCTAAGAAGTTTATCCACCAAACCCAATTAGAGCCTGCACAGCGGTCCCACTGCCAATTACAGCAAGTCCAGGGCACTGATAACCTGTCCTGCTCGGAGGCAAGGAGCAGCACAAAGCCTGAACAACATCATAACTCTTAGGAGAGGGGTGGGAGCAAAACTACCTACAGGGGACGGATGGGAGACAGCAGATAAATCTTGTTCTTCCCGTGTCACACACCGAGAGGAAGGTCCCAGCTGCCTCGGTTCTGTTTCTCTTGTACAATGGTGACATCCAGTGTCAGCTGCTTTACTCTGAAATGAGCCTGGATTTCTCCAGCTACCTGTTCCCAGCCTGTCCCAGGCAGAGTGAGCAAGCTTACAGGTGCCCATCAGGCAAGCTGGTTTTTAATGAGCACGTTTGCAGCATCTGGAACTAATTAAAGCTAACACAGAAGATTAATGAAACCACTCAGCACAGTGGTGAACAGGCTCAAAACAAAAAGTGGTTGAGTTTTACAAAGCTTATAGGTAATTTACAATAAAAGTTCACTGAAAAACGCATTTATTTAAAAACACTGGAGTTCGAGGTCTTAGCTCCTGTGGGTTAAGTCACTAACAGCCATCCCTGCATGGCTTGCTGCAGGCAAACCCTCGTGCTCATTGAGTAATCCCTGCACAGAGTGTTACAGCACTACCAGGAAGCTCACTCAGGCTAGCACATTTCTTAATTAACCCGTTTTCTAGTAAAATATAATTAGGCAACTCGAAACATTTATCGCTGTGGTGGAGGAGGAATCGCAGTCCCACAAAGAGCCACGTGGAGCTGTTTGCGTGACTGCCCTGCCGGAGCAGCAGCCCACGCTGCAGACCTTCCCCTGTTAACCTGTGTCCCAGGCAGACAATACAGAAGACTACATCATAAATCAGCCATAAATAAGTATAAAAAAAAAATAAATCAATGTAAAATGAAGAGCTCCCTTTCTGCCCATAACTTTCATGCAAACAACAAGGAGGAGCTGGAGATCCAGACACAACCCTCAGGGCTTTGACCTCAAGCAAGCACACAGAAGAGGTTTCCATAGCTCCAGAGGATGGTTCCCTGCTGACACAAAGTCCGTTCTCCCTCTGGGGCTGCTGTTTTCCTCCTGCCTGCCAGCTCGCCCAGCACAGGGGCACCCCACACCAGTCTCCCTCCAGCCTGAAGTCTCCAGGACACATCCCCGGGGGGTGGGTGGGATAGAAATGCCTTTTAGCACTGAAGAAGCAGAGCCAGGAGAAATAAAGAGTGGGCACAGCTCTGCAAAGTGACTTGAAGGTCCCCAGCTGGGACGTGCTCAGGACAGCCCCCATATATCGGGGACTCGGGACAGGTCTTTGCCATAAGCCCCAAATCGGCATCTTTGCCCTAAGCGTCTTTCCAGGTGGGGCAATGGGACCAGCAACAGAACAAAGTGAGGGCTGGAGCCCTTCTAATCGGAATCAATGCATTTAATTGCAACTATTGGGGATATTTAGATAAACAAACCCTGTGCCAGCCTCCAGCAGAGCACTGTGCCCCCACACCAGCTCTCTCCCTACCGGTACTCCCCATGCACACCCCAGGAGCTGCCAGGTAAACAACTACAGGGCTGTCCCGCAGCTGAACAGAGATTTACACACTATTCCTTCCCCTCTCCATACCTGCACGAGCTGCCTGCTGAGGCTGCTTTCACAAGTGCCAAACCCTTATTAGAAACACACATAAAAACGACGCTCCCTCCCCATGCAAAAGCACCTTTGGGTGCCCCTCCCGAGCTCGGACAGGCTGCGGTGCCCCCAGGACCCACCCAGCCGCGTCCCCATCTCTTCCTCCTCCTCTTCCTCGGCCACCTTCCCCCCAAGCCCTTCTCCCCCCGAGCCCCTCAGCCTCACCTGCGGACATGGCTCAGCCCCGAACACGGCCCCGGGCTCCGCCCGGTCCCGCCCCGACCCGGCCCATCCCGGTGCGTGTCGGAGCCTCCTGCCCCCGGTCCCTCACAGCCCTTCCCCTTTAAAGTTCCCCCCCCCCCGGCTGCAGGGGCAGAGGGTGAAATGGAAACGGGGGGAGAAAAACGTGCAATAAGCTGCTACAAACAGAACAGCCCTGTCCACCCCACAGCAATCCCTCCACATCCGTATCTCCCAAATCCATCACTTTGCACCCAGTTTTCTTTTCCCAGCACCACTTTGAGCCTGAGGCTGTGTGGGTCCAGGACAGGCGCAGCTGCTGGGCACCCATCGTGCCCCCACACCGTGATGTCCCCCCATGGTGTCCCCCCACCTGGCCGTGTTCCCCCACGCTGTCGGGACCTCAGGACCCCAACATTGTGCTGGGCTGAGGTCCAGGAGCTGCTGGCCCCTGCGATCTCTCTATTCTGTGGAAGGGCAAGGGGATTGTCATATTAATTATATTCAGAAATAATAATAATAATAATAATAAAGCATTACTCCTCTTCTTCTGCCTGGTACGTGCTGTTCCTTCCTCGCCTCCCCTCGGACATGAAGTGGCACGGGGGCAAAGTCAGGCAGTTTCCAGCCCTGTTTGGAGAGCAAACAGTGGCAAGGCAGCGCCCAGCTCCAAAGTCTGCTCTCACCAACAAGGGGAGAGGCTGGGAGCACCCCAGAACCACCCTGAGCCCAGTTACCACCCATCATACCCCCCAGGACTGCTTCTTCCTTAGCACTGGGAGCTCTCAAATCTCTAAAATGGGGGCACAAGAGGGGGGGTTTCTTCTCTTAACCACCCACCGGTGGTTAATCTTTAGTCCCCAGTGAGCCTTGCAGCTGGCTCCAGCTGTTCTCAGCAGCCCAGGAAGGCAGAGTCCAGGCTGGTGATTTCATTTCCATTTACTGCTTCAGGAAGGTGAGGCAAAATGCAGCTTGGTGTGTCTTTGAAGCTGCGTATTAAATGGTTTGCAAACACCGTTGTGATTTTCCCCAGGAAATCTCAGAGGGCATAATATTTAGTGAGTTACTGGCTGAGCATTGACATGGGGTGATGCCTGAAGACCTCTTTTAATAGGGAGACATTTTGAGGTGACTTAGGAGATACTGCAGGAGCTGACACCCCAATTATCAGCATACTGCAGTGCTCCATACAACCTTATTTAAACCTCAGCACCAGCCCCTCGTACCAACACAGCAATATTTCAGTAGGCAGTGTGGATTCCTGCCCAAATGCAAGAGGTAGGCTGGGTCTCTCAAACCATTGATCAGTTTGGACTAAGAGATTAACCAGTCCTCAACACGTGTAGCACCCACGTGGCAGGGGAGGCTGATGAGCCATGGTAATTTAGGTTAGTGATTCGGACTTGCCCTGGGATTCATCATTCCTCCCTGCCTCATCCTGTTTTGAGTCAGCCACAGGTTTGTATGGGATGTGCAGGGAGCTGAGCCTGTGAAGGGAAGGTCTTCCAGCCCCTGGAGCTTGTTCAGTTACTCATCCTCTTACTGTTATTATTCAAATACCTACACTTTACCTCCATAAAAACACAGTTATATCCACAAACTCATTAAAAAGAGAATGGATGAAATTATTATGTCACTATGGGTTTTCCCACCAAACTTCTATTGTGTGCTTTGATGAGTAAAGCATTAAGCTTATTTGCAAATTTTGAGGTCTGGAGCAAAGCCTGTTGAATAATATGGAAAGAAACTTTATATATATCTCTGAAAGAGAATTACTTATTTTTATTCCTCTATTGAAAACACATCCAGTAATGCAGCTGCATCACTCATTCTCTGGAAATATGATGGTTCTTTCATTCAAAAAATACTAAAAAAAAAAGTCACATTTTTGAGTCGAAGATGTGGCAACATTGGGCAGGGGGACAGATTTAGCAGGACACCAGCACTGGGGTACAAGGAAAGCCCTTTCCTTTGCTGTACCTCTGCAGCTGTGTCCAGAAAATTAGAGTGCGATGCTACCTGCGAGGGTGCTTCGGTCACGGTACCCTCCCCTCCTCCAGGGAAAAGGAGACAGAGTGGCTCTTTGTTCAGCAAAATCTCATTTTACAGAACAGTGGCCTGTTAGGCATGTGATGTGAAACAGAAATGGGGGACAAGTTATCCTAGCAGCTTGCAAGGACATGAGAGAACAGCAAGAACTGTCATGGTGAGATGTGGGAGCCTGCGCTGCAGCAGGGCACATGCAGGGCCAGGCGTCCAGAGCCAGGTGAGTGCTTCCTTTAGCTTCCAACCAAAAAAGTAAAAGTAAAAGGCAATGCTGTGAGCACAAGTGCCCGCAGTGCTGGTCTGCAGAAGTGCCATTTCGTGGAGCTGGCTCCTGAGCTGCCCACGGAAATGCCACCCGCTCCTCGTCCCAGCTCCAGCCGCTCCTGCCCGTGTACCCTGTGGGTGTAACCACAGCTTTCCATCAGACACACTGAGCACTCAGTCAGCAATTTCCTCGGTGGGAGGATCGCTGATTAGCGAGGCAAAGTGCATTCCTCGCTGGAAACCCGTCCGATCCCACTCAGGTTTTTCCGGTCACAGCTCGCGGCCGGCAGTCCCCGTGCTGCCCCCACTGATGCTCGGCCCCATAGCTCGCCTTGCCCTTGGCTGCTCGCAGCTCCTGCACCGCCTGCTCCCCAAATACTTTACCCAGAGCCGGCCTTCATGCCAAAGTTAAGGAAGATTAAAGATGAGGACTTAGAAATTTTAATAAAGATCCAAAGTTCCTTCAAGCCGAGCTCACCCTACAAAAACAGCCTTTTATTGATGGCTTTTGAACCACTTTCTGCAGACAAACGCCGTAAGAAGTTATTCAAACAAAGCTTTCATGCTGGGATTTCTAGATAAGAACGTCAGATTACGTTCTGGCTCTGACAGGCCCAGCAGCTCAACAAAAGCCGTGAGTCATCTGTCTGCTGCCTGCCGGGAATCACCCTGCGCCTGCACACAGCCAAGGTGTGTTCGAGCCATCTCGACTTGATGTCAACACACCATGTGTCCCGACACACTGTCCGTGTGTCCTGGAACGCTGTCCATGTGTCCCTTTATGCTGTCCGCGTGTCCTGGCAGAGGTGCTGAGCACCCAGGCTGTGCACCCAAGGCTGGCCTGAGATCACACCGAGATTATCCCAAAACTTCAGGGTGCGTTGCAGGACGTCACGGCCATCGGGTTACATACCTGTTAGTATGACTTCTTCAGCAGCCTACATGTCTGCAGATAAGAAGTGTTTTGTGCCTGCACCGGCAGAAGTGCCCTAACTTAGATGTTGAAGCTAACGTTCAAACCGAACAGCAATAATCCTGCAACAAGGAGCAAAAGACAGCTCTTTTGCCTCAAGTGTTTAATAGTCACCAGGGAAGCCTGGTAATTAATTTATTGCTTTAATTATACAGTGTGTTAACTGTTCCTGTCAATGTCTTTTTAAGATAAGAGTTTTGTTGCATGAGTAGTTTGGGCAAGAAGAAAAAGGGTTCTTCTTATCTTGCCTGCGCTGAAAACATAACATTAGCAGGAAAATGAAGCCCTCACTCTTCCCCTAGTTTATAGAGACATTTTAAGAGCGTTTAACCAAGACCAGGCAATGCCTGCTTACTCCTGACTAAATAGGTCCTCTCGCAATATTTGTTATTTGCAAAGGAAATAAATAAATATTTGCGCCTGGTCTAGCTAATTGGAATTAATTATATAGAAACTAAAGCTTGAAACGTGTTCCTTCCATTTCATGTGTACGGAAGAGCTTGTGAACCAAAGAGCTTGTATTTATTTTTTCCTAAATAAATCATTTGCTCTAAAAAAAATCTCTCTCCCTATAAAACCCACTTCACTGGCATTACAGTTGGGGGTGGTTGCTGACAAGATTTATATGCTCTGCTGGAACTAAAAAGTCCCTCCAGACTCGGTCTACCCGCCTAGGCAGCCCTGGGTTATTATCCTACTGCATCTTTAAATCATCCCTGTCGCTTCTTGGGGCTGGGGTGGGCCTGGGGGCTGCTGATCATTGCGGTGACAGTGATGGGGACAGTGATGGTGACATTTTCTGCAGCTGGTGATGAGGGAAGTAAGGTCTGGAAACCATGACTCACTCACCTCCGCCCTGATCTCTGTGCCACGCAGCCCATAGTCCCTGAACTAGGTCGCGTGGATGTAGACCTCAGAGACTCCTTTCTGTACTAGTTTGCACTGCCAGAAGCTGGCGTTAACAGTGTTTGGGCTTCCACATGTACAGGACGGAACAGCAGCCCTGTGGTGAGTGAAACGTGGGCATGGACGGGGAGGAACCCCAATATGTTGAAGGCAACATTGGATTATGGAGAGAATGGTTAATGCACGCACCTTAAGCCATTAATATTGATTTTGGTCAAAAGTTAAAGCACCAGCACTTTGCCATGTCAGTATGGACCTGAGGCTGGTGCTCATGGGCACCACTGTCCTGAAAGATCTCTTTTTTGGCAGTTTTACTGGTGGAAAATGGATCCTGGTTCAGCGTCCTAAGCACCCAAAGGCGAAGGCTCCCTTCATTCCGTGGGAAGTTCCTGTGGTGCTCGGGGACATTATTGCCTTCATACATGAAATAATAAAGTTATTTCCTCAGTCTGGTGCTGAGGAAGACTATCCAAGATGAGCTTTCTTGCCTACGTAAAGAAGACAAGTGACCCATCGATATTCCTTCACCTGCGTTTCTCCGAGCAGCAGTCAGATGAGACATCTCATTCTTTTCATAGCTGAGCCTTCAGGCATTTCCTGGCCTTGCATCACAGGGAAAATACCAGTTATCTGAGCATTATTCAGTGTCTGAAAAGTGTGCCTGCAAGTGCTCTCTGGGCTGCAGCCGCTGTGTACAGGTGGGTTTGGGAGTGTTGCTGTGTGGACGCGGCAGTTTTGGTTTTGGGAGGATGAAACCATCGCTGTAATGGCACAGTCCTTGTCTCACAGCCCTGCAGTCTGACAGCACCCGCCTGGATCATGATATTTCTTTGGGACCAGGGCCACAGGAGATCCCACTGAGTTTTTATGGCACTTCATCTCACTAACAACCAACTTTCCCCACTGATTTTCAAGCAATAATTTCACCAAGTGCTCACCCAAAAACACTGTAAAAGCAACATGACCACGACAGGTCTGGACCCCTACTAACCCTCCTTGTCCCTGACAGGTTTGCTGAAGTCCACAGTTTGAGAACTACTGTATTTAACCACCATCACTGATGTTATTCCTTGCGTGGCGGTTCGCCTGTCACCACCTTTTGGCTGCTTGGCACTGATTTGCCTTTCATACCTTGGCATTACGTTCAGGGCTCTCATGCCAGGAAAAAACTGTGCCAGCAAATGTCAGATGGAAAATGAGAACGCTACTCAAAATCCTTGCAAAGTGCAGCGAAAAGCTGTTTAAAAATATAATTTCGGTGTGTTTCTATCGTACTTCCATTTATTTTGATAGGGTTGCAGTAGAGAGTGGAAACGACATGTGTACGAACATGTCAGTTTGACACCTCTGAAGCCATCTAGACATCAGTGTGAGAATCAGCTCCCAAAGGGGGAAACCTCAGCGTTTCTCCATGCAGTTCCTTTGGTTCGTGGCACGGGGTTAACGGCACTATCTGGGGTCCCATGGGGTCTGGGGTACGATGCTGCAGGTCCGCAGGTCTGCACATGGGATCCTGGTTCTGGGTTGCTGTTACCTGCCATGGTGCCACTGCCACGTCCCCAGTCTCAGCAGGTGCTTTGCTGATGGTGTTAGTGGGGTGGGAGCTTTGCTGGAGATTTAGGGCCACGAACACCGGCCCAGGGTCTGCAGCATCGCTCACACAAAGTACCCCTGCCATGCAATGGGAGCATGACACAACAAATTTCAAAACAGAATAGCGTTTGGAGATTTAATTCTGCAAAGTCCATTACGATTTGAGTTTCTCTCCAAAGGTGTCTCTTCTCGCAGCACACACATGAATAATGAAGCCTCCCAAACCAATCACTCAGCGCTGCCTTGCTTGAGAGGGTTTAGCGAATCGATCGCTTGTGTTTGGAGACATTAGGGTCCCTTCTGTTCCCCTGCTTCCCCCAGGACTGGTCCGCTGTCCCTGTCAGTCTCCTTCTCCCCATCCTACAGCTGCTGCTCTGGGGCTTGGTTTTGATAAACAATCTGGTGCCCGCAAACGGAGCCCCAAGAAAACCTAGGCTTGGAAAGTAACATTGAAAAATGATAAATTTGAGGTTTCCGTACTAACAGTTTTGAAGATGTGCCATCTCCATTCAATTCAGCACTCGTGCAGTGATAGCACCGCTCACGGCTCTTTATGGTCCCAGATTTTATTTCCTGGGCACGGTGTCATGGAAGCAATGCGATGAAATCGTCCTGGCCAGCTGGGAGAAGCCCCAGCGGTGTTTAATGCTCGGCCTGTGCAGGGCCACAGGGCCACATCCTGCCGGGGTGGATGTGCCAGCAGTATTTTCTGTGCTGTTTCAAAGCCTGGCAAGTTGAGAAGCTGCTGGAGCTGCTGCCCCGCTCCCCAGCCACCTGGTGAGCACCGCAAGGTGCTGGGTGTGACGTGGCAAGAGAAGAGCAGCTGAGGGGACAGCTTTGCTCTATGTGCTGTCTTACTTCAGGAAGAGGACAATTTCAGGCAGCTTTTCAGCACGCAGGGGCATGTGCATGCTTACCTGAGGGTGGGGGACCGATATGGTGGTGTGGGTGATGCAGGGGATGTGGGTGATGCAGGGGATGAGGGTGATGCAGGGGATGAGGGTGATGCAGGGGATGTGGGTGATGCAGGGGATGTGGGTGATGCAGGGGATGTGGGTGGAGCAGTGGGCAGGCAGTGCCACCTAGCGCTGCCACCCAGCTCTGTCACCCAGCTCTGTCACCTAGCGCAGGGCTCCGCTGCCCAGGGGCAGACATGGCCCAGATTTGTAAAAACCAAAGCCACCTGCTTGGTCCAGCAGGCCTGAAAATCTGATGGTCTGAAAATCAAAGGGTTTCGTCACCGAAGAAACAAATAAATAAAAAAGTTCATTTCTCATTCCTTCTCTGTGCTTTATTTTTATTTATTAATTTGTTTTATTTTTTAAGAGGAACTCCAGAACAGTTGCCCTTTTTCAAAGACAACTGTGACAAGCTAACGTGATAGACAAAAGACTCTTTCCACGTCTTGCTCAGGTGAAGCAAGGGACTCCAAAATGTGCCAAGAGAAGCCTAAAGCAGCACCAGCAAGGCTGCAGCGTGAGGGTGTGAGCCCTGAAGCATGTCGCCATGTGGGCATTCCTCTCTGCAACACACGCCTCTCATTCCAGCTGCCCTAATTGCATTCAGTCATTTGTTCCACATGCACAAGAACGGACACTTCAGATCAATGCAGGTCATTTATTTGGTGGTAAAAGCTTACCAGGCCGATAAAAGTGCACAGCATCACTCAGAGCACAGAGGAGTTGCTGCAGGTGTCGCAGGGCACAAGCACGTAGAGATCTGTTACACACCCTGCGTTTATTCCGTGCTTGTGGAAGCTCAGTATAATGAATACAGGCAATCTGTTTTTGGATTAATTTTTATTGGTGTATTTCTGGAGTAAACATATTGATTCTGATAAACTTTTCATGTATTTGCATCATTGTAATCAGGAAATGGGGTTGAGTTTTGCAGTGCGGATCAGCCAGCACTGCTGTGTTGGGAAGGGGAAGGTGCCTGCTCTCATGCATTAGTCCCTAATCTGAAAACATCCCGCTTTGATTACTGCCTTTTTTTCCCCTCTTTTCAACTTAATGATACTGCAAGTTTCTTCATTAGTAAAATCTCCGAGGGCAGACGGTCTTTTCTTTGTTCTACATCGCGACACCTTGAAGGCAGCTCTCTCCTTTCTAATGTATCAAGAACTGTATTTGTAACAGATGAGAGATTGGTAAAGTAGCCTTGAAACAGACCTAAATAAAGCAGGGAAGAGTAATAATGCTGCTCCTTTCCACCCCGGATTTCAGCAAATGTTCCTTCCCTCCTCAGAACAAATCTTGTGTGTGTGCCTGCCAGAACTCCTAAGGAAGACAACGCTACCTTAACATGAGAACAGAAGCTGGAGCCTCAGCAGGGGTAAATGAGTTTCCTGCAGGTTTAGAAAGATTTCTCTGATCCAAAGTGGGGTGCTTGAACAGTTCAGATAATGAAATGAAATGAATTTTCAACTGCTATAGAAATGCTGTTCAGTGGACCCAAACCCAGATCACAATTGCTGCTTGCTGAGTAAAATGAGCCTGAGCGCAGATGCTCATTTCTTAGGAGCATCCCATCCCTTTGATTTTAAGGACTGTGTGCCCCCTGTGGGCTTGCTGGCATCCCCGGGGCCTGGACCCGACCCCGCTGAGCCGCAGGGGGAATTCAGCAGGCAGCAGGGCAGGGAGGGCAGCTCCCTGTTTTCCAGCTCAGCTGTTTTCCAGCAGCTAAAAGCTAAGGACATCCACGTGAGACCTTCTCTTTCCAAGCAGAGATGCTCCATCGCCCCATAGGCACCCAGGTGGCTCCTTTCCGAGGAGACACACTGAACTTGGTTGGGAACCAAGTCCTCCAAATAGCGATGCCTTTCTCCCTCAAGAAATTCAGCATATTAGCAGTTATTATTATTACAATTCCTTTTTCTCCTAATCAAAAAGGAGCTAATAGGTTCTATGTGCAGGAGGCATACTTGATGGAAAAGAAAAACCCAGACGCAAACAATAAGCACTTCCCTTCAAGGACTGGCCCAGATTGTCCATTAATTGTTTTAATTTGTCTCATGTGGATTCACATCAAATCTGTATTGGAATCACTTAAAGGTAATTGAGGATAATGGACTTCATTGCTCAGTTGCGGCGGAGGCCGCTCGCCGAGGTGCAGCGTTGCCCTCCATGGGGACACCCTGACCTGGGGCACCCTGGGACCCTGGGCACATTGGGACAGCCCTGCCGCACCCAAGGAGCACATTTTGGGGCCAATTTGGCTTTCCCAAGCATTTCTACTTAAAATACAATACAATGATCCAAAATGTTGTCTTGTTCAGAAGTTGCGTTCAATTAAGATTACGTGCAAATATATTTTTTTCTTAGCGAAATGACTATGCTCATATAGATAAAGTTTCTATATTATTTCATGAAATAATTATTGTAATTAGCCTCACAATTTGAATTTAGAAACCATTTCCTTCCCCCAAACCTCCTTTATTTTTTTTTTCTTTTTCTTTGTCTTTTTGAAAAACTAAATTAATTCCCTGGGAAACTGATGAGAAATTTTCAAACTGGAAATAAATGCCTGTAATAAATCAAGAGATAAGGGAACACACAGAGATTATTCTGCAATTAAAGTTTACGGAATTAATTCCACTTTCAATCCGTAGAGTTTAACGCGATAAGGTCCACATCTTCTGTCTTCTTTTTGGAAAGGATCATCTCTGGAAATCTGGGAGGAAGGAGAGCCCAGCGGAGGCAGACAGAGCAATCACGATTCCTCCAGCCACCAACAGCCAAAGAGGTTTCAGCACTTCTTGCACATTTTGACATTCGAAAATATAAATAAACATAAGGCACAGCAAACACGGGCAAATTGATTGGAAATTTGGACAGGTGATTGGAAGTCGAATGTGAATATTTGTTTTTTACCCCAATGAATGTAAATTTCATTAGTTGATAATTAAAAGAAAATTATACAGACATTACAATTACTGCCAATGGCATAAATTATGAAGCTATATGGCAAAACAATTTAGGAATTCACATTGCACTTCTTATTGTCAATTTGGTTACCAAAGAAACCAAGAATAAATAATATACTCAGTGACTATGCAAATGAAGCCTTGATGTGTTGCTAGGCTGTTAAAGCTAATGTCATTGTATAAAACAATAATGTTAAACATTATTAGTTTTTTAATTATGTCAGTTAATTAGAATTGTTCCTGTTAATTGCCTATGATTCATCTCCAGAAGAAAAATGTACAGCTAACAGCTTTGGGGTGTTTTTCCTCAACATATCACCTCGAAAAAAGAACCAGAGTTTTGCAATATCGCACCAAAAAATAACAGTATCCCCTATTCAGCCTCGGTAGTCAGAGTGGCAGTAAAGGGATGTCAATGGAAAACGAAGGAAGAGGAGGGATGGTGACAGTGTGGGGACACCTGGCAGCAAGCAGTGACCTTCGGACACAGCCACATGCTTGTTTCATGTGGAGGGACAGGAGGAGATGCTGGGGACACCTGCCCAGGAGGAGCTTGTCCTCAAGCCCTAAGCCCCCAGGGCCCAAAGACGTTTCTCTGAGGGTGGTGTGACTGCTACAGCTTGGCTCCAAGCCTTTGGTTCGGTATTTTGTTATTGTGTGTGACCCTGCATCCCCGTATGTCAGCTCCCCGGGTGCAGGAGATGTCCCCAGCCCAGCCCCAGGGGTGTTTTCAGGCTCTGAACTCGTGTGCTAGGGCCATAAGGCTGCTGCATTCCTCTAGGTGCAGGCAGGGAGATCTGTGCCCATCCGCTTCCCTCGCCTCATCCCTCCTTCCCCATCTGGAGAGAATCCCAACAACTCCAAGTGTATTCTCTTGTAAACAAAGCCAGCTCTCAGCTGAGTTAAAATCATCAATAAAGAGAAAGCTTTAACAAACAAAACTGTCAGTAATTGATATCACTTGCATTTTGGTTTCAATTTTAAGATTGCTATCTGAGTCTTCGTCCTTCAGAGAGCAGTTCTCATGATCCTTGTGTGTGTACGTGCGAGTGAATGGATATTTCCAGGCTCTGGTCTCCTTCTTTCATTATTTTTTAGGATAATTCATTTTTCTTTTACTCCCTGTTGTTTTATCTTCTGGAACCATTCTGGTAAGCATGCCTCATCCTGCCCCAATCAGCACCACCTCAACTTTCCCACTTTGCTTGCATCCATTGTCACAATCCTTGGAAAAAAAAATGGGTGATTTACTTTGCTGTATGTGATGGAAAATGTTTACATCACTTCTCCCCAGTTCTGGGCTCTAGAACCATCACACGGAGGGCAAACTCCAATTGTCACGCTGAAGTTGCAAATGCATCATCGTTGTTTAAACAAAGTTAATGCACATAAATGCATTGTATGGAAACAGAATGCAATTAGTATCTCACATTTACAGAAGACTACAACACAGCTTTCTTAACACCAGAAACGAAGGGCTTAATAAGTCTATCAAATTATAGCACCATCTTTCTGCTTTGTAATGCTGGATCTGGCTTGTTAATATTCCATTCCCCCTCTGACAGCCCCTTTTCCAAATGTTGGATCTGCAATTTCTCTCTTTTTTCTCCTTGTCTTTATACCTTTCAGTCTAAATACAAACAGAAACAAAGATCCTAATTATGATCCACAATCATTATTCTCTGAAGAAGTTCCCAGTAATTAAATTTTAAAGAAAAATATATTTAATGAGCTTTTTACAGTTTCATCCAAGCGATACGTATTCAAGTAGATAGTGATTAGAATGAAACAGCTCTAATTTGAATGACTTGATAAAAGCTCCTACTTCACTCCTATGTTTTTAATAATTGTGTAATTACATAGAGAAGTATTCCTGTAAATAGCACTTGTTTTGTACAGAATGGGTGACATAAAAATGTGAGGGGGTTATCTAAATCTTCAGTACTTTGAAGTGGCATTTTCCTGTGTCAGCTAAAAAGTTAATGTGGGTATCTCAATGTTAAAAATATAGAGCAGCGTAGAAGCCTACGTGTATATTTTTTGTTCAGAATTAAATAATAATAATAATAAGTTCCAGTTTTGTTTGGATTTAAAAATTCTAGTCACGAGGTGTGGAGGTGGGATGCTCCCCATTTCTTGGAGCCACTGTGCCGCTCTTCTGGGGAAGGCAGCCCGTCCTGTGGGCTCGCCATGGGGAAGTCTAAGCAGAGGACTTGTTATTGGCATTATCTAGGGCTGAAATCCTACAAAGTCCCCATTAGAACCCCAGTGGAGGCTGCCCAGCACATGCCCACACTGGCACAGGGTCCTCCTGTAGCCTTCAGCTAAACCTGAAATACTTCAGCAGAAGAGATTTAGTAGAAAAAGCCTCAGTCGTATTAATCTGGGATACTTTATTTTTGAAGATGACTGAGAAGTAGATACGAAGAAGGTGTGAGATACATAAAGCTGTGAAGCATCAGAGGAGTTTGCAATTAAGAGGAGGTTGAAGAGCCTACGGTACATCGAATTATCGAGCTCAATGCTACAATTCACCTTGTGAATGAGACATTAACGGATGAAAATGAAAGCAGGAAGCCTTAAGGTGAAAGATTTGTCAAGGGCTCATGATAGACGGTGCAGCTGTAATTTTAATTGCATTTTGGAAATACAAAAAAATAAATAAATAAAAATAAAAAATAAAAAAAATGCAAAAAATCTGGTTGAAGCATAAAACAAGTAACTCAAAAATACAGAACAAAATGAATGCTTAGCTCAACCCACAGCTGCACCAAAATTAAGAGCTCGGTGAGCCCTCTCACACTAAGCTGATGCTGTGCCGAGGGTGGCTGCAGGGCTGGCAGAGAGCAGGTATATATATATATATACACGCATTTATAAAATGTTAAACTTTGGAGAAGATTTTTTTTTTATTTTTTCATAACATTCTTCTGCATTTTCACACTCTCAAACATATGGTCTGATTTTTTGGGTGGTCCTTTGGGGACCCACGAGTTGGCCTTGATGGGTTTCTTCCAGCTGGAGATATTCTGTGATTCTAATCCCTGGGGGAAAATCAGAGGGACAAGAAAAGAGCCAATTTCTATCACTCGGGTGGCAATCCCACAGAAGAGAGCCTATGAACCCTGTACTCCATGGATTTCCATTTACCTCTGTCCCACCAGGGTGTCAGCAGCTGAGAGCCAGCTCCCATGGACTAAAGCCTGTCCAGGACCAACTGCACGATATTTTTCAAGTTTTCCCAGCTTTGAGGAGCAATGCTAAATGGAAAAGAGATTTCTAAAGCCATGTTAATTTGGATTCACTCGTACTACATTTATCTACATCATAAAGATACTTCAGCTCATTTGAAAAAACCAAAGCACCACCTCTCCAGTTCTCTTCCTAGCACGTGCTAAGCCTCAAAGTGGTAGTTTTCACTGATTGAGTTTCCTAAGTAGGTTTTAATAATGGTGGCACAACTAATTTGCTCAGATATGAAACTCAATCTAAGTGATATTATCTGGGAGATAATTAAATAGGAAAAAATTTAATGTAACTCGGATTTTTCAATCAAGGCTGCAGGTGACTCCCTAAACATCTCTTTTTCCCGCTGCGTGGTTATTGCATTTAGCAACTCCCTCACCACCCTTTCACAGCGTATTGCTCTTCTTTGAGCTTATCTAGCAGCACCGACGTTGTGGGATAGTTTGGGTTTGTTTTAGCTGGAAATAAATCCCTGTCCCCGGGGACACGGGCTCACCTCGTGGCGGCACCCACCTCTGCCCATCGGGCAGACACAAACGGTCCCCAGGTGAGAAGTGACTCAAAAGATTTTTGTCTTTATTTGCAAATGTGGTGCTCTGCTAAGACAACACTGAAATCCAGAGCAGATGTGAGGCATTAGGGCAAATGCAGTATATTTAAGTGCTGACCTACCAACCTGGTGTCCAAGAGGTTTTGGCACCTTTGCCGGGCACCAGTTCCTCGCCCCGTGTCCCCGAGGGCACTGACCAGACCCGCTGGCCACTTGGGGACACTGCTGCGGGTGGCTGAGCCTCCCCGGCCCCAGCACATCAGGTCACCGAGGGCAGAGCCCGTAATCAATCACTGCGAAGAGAGACCTGTACCACGTGCTCACGGTGCTTTCGTTTTTCATTAAATCACAATAAAATACCACTGGCCTATGGCCTCCTGCGAGACCACTTTTAATGATTTAAGCGTTCGCTTTCACTTGATGGCCAGCTGTGAGAACAGGCACTGCTAATCTAATAGACATAGATATAGGCCCGCTCACTGCTAAAGTGGTGAACTACAAGGAGAAAAGTCGATGTGAGCAACAAAACCTGATGGAGGGCAAGACAAGACCCCATGCTGCCTGGTCTCCCCTCGTAGGCAGGCTCCCCAGCACAGCCGGCAGGTGCCTTGGCTTTTATTGCACATGGGGGACAGCCCTGAGGATGCTCAGTGTCCCCGGCAGCCGAGGGGGACCTCAGTGTCCCCAGCTGCTCCTGGTGGGACGCAGGATGGCTCCCGGCAGCCCACTGCCCTGCAGCAGCGGCGCGGCCACCTCCGGGCTGAGGACGCGAGGCCTGGCGCGTTGCACAAGAGCTCCGCGCTGAACTTAAGTCGTTAACCAAACCCAAAGCAGATTTTTTTTTTTTGTTAAGCTAATTCAAAACAAAACCAAACCAGATTTCTAAATGGACTAAAAATAATTTCCTCTCTTTTCTCAGACACTTGTGATGGGTTTTTTTTTTCTCCATTTCCAGGGCCTTAGCGCTCAGATTTCTCTTTGCCCCAGGCGGAGAAGGCTGTTGTGCTGATACCCAGGGAACTGCTTCCAGCTTTTCCCCAGCTCCTTTCCCTTCTCGCCTGTTTTTTTTTTAATCTTCCTGGTCCCTTCTGATAAGGTGTCCTGGGATCTGCTGCTCCAGGTTACTTTGCACTGTGCAGCAAAGGGGGGTAAGCCAGGCGCTGGCACGGGCTGAGTTAATGGGGGGATAAGGGGGAGAATAAAACCTCTGCAACCTGCTGAGCGAACCCAAACTTGCTGAACTGCTGCAACATTAGTGAGCGAGAGATCTTAATTAAATCCTTTGTAATTAGCTCTCCCAGGAGTGAAAAAAAAAAGAAAAATGCCAAACTGGTGACTGCAAACTACCTGTGGCGCTCACCCAGGGCACGCTCCTCCCGCAAACTCTGCTCCTGGATGTGGGGAGGGCTCGGGGTAGGCTGGAAGCCTTCAGGTTGCTTTTAGGGCCACTTCTCTGTCCTGCTGCCACCGTGGTGGGCTGGAGGACTCGGGGATCTCTGGGCAGGATGATGGAGGAGCACCGGTCCCCTGCAGCGAGGCGGCTGGCCAAGGGGGAAGCAGCAGTGGCACATCCCTTGGTCCAGATGGGAGGAAGGAAGCCCTCCCCTTGCCTGAAGGGTGCCTTTGATGTTTTCATTTTTGTCATTTCCAACATATTTCTGGGGGGAGTTCTTGTTCTTCTTCCCCATTTCCTTCCTGGTGGGTGTCACAAGCCTTTTCTTCGGTCGTTTTTGTGGTTTTGCTTTTGACAGCTCGTCGGCTCATCCCTGTCGGTTTTGCTCGGCACAGCCCCGGGACACTGCTGACCTGCAGGCAGGGCCACCACCACCCCGCAGCCACCCCAGCCCTGCAGGCCACCCTTTTGCCCCAGAAACCTCATCCTCCTGCAGCCCAGATCCTTAATTAGCAGTAGGGTCCCCTCTTTTTGCCTTGCAGTATCCATCTGTATAAACACCACGGATCTTCTTCCTCGGAGTGCTGGAAGACAAACGCAGAAGGAGGTGAGGGGCACTCAGTGCGAGGATCAGCACACGTCCTGAGAGCACTGTGGTGAACGTTTCGTTTCCACGGGCATAGCTCTTTAACTAAATCATGTATTCCTACCGCCTTGTTAGCTGTCTCGGGCAGTTCCTTTCTAACAGAAATCCCATCTTTCATTCCAGATGTTCAAAGCTGGATGTCACAATACCTTTCAAGTTAATCAAAACCAGCTTTTGCAATTAGCTCTCCGCATCAGACAGGGACGGGACACCCTTTAGAAACAGGTTCTGATAATAAAACCATTAGGCGGGTTCTGTTTCCAGTAACGAAGATGGCCTGCGATTAATTCCCCTCCTAACAGAAACAAGGTGAGCAGATGGCTCGACCCCAAAATAGAAGCACTATTTTTGCACACTGGGAGACCGAAACAGGCACCCTGGGCCGGGCACAAACACATTTTCCCATGTCTAACCCATCGAAGGCTGAGGATGGGACCAGGGTGATGGAGGCACACACACGAGCACTGCAAGCCGGCACGGCCGTGTCCGCTGGTGTGTCACCTTCGTGGGGAGACCCCAGCGTGGTGGCAGCCAGCCCTGTCTCTGCTGACATTTCCAATCTCTTTCTATCCTTAGTGGGTTTTGAATCAATTTTGCCAGGTTTTCCTGATGCAAAGAGGTGCCAAGGTGCCAGGAGAAAGCTTGGGGAGAGGCGCTCTGGGGCTTTTTTAGGGGATGGAGTTTATAACGGGGCATTGTGTATGGGGACGGGGCCTGCCCATGCAATTCCAGCCCCTTCTGCCCCTGTGTCCCCTTTTCTGGTGCCCTGATGCCCCGGGCTGCCAGCCTGCCTGCTGGGGATGTCGGTGGGAATGGGGCTCTTCAATCTCCACCACATGCCACCCTCCAGCTCCCTGCAGCCCCTCGCTGTGCTGGAGCATCCTTCTGGGCTTCCCCTGTGCCCAAGTCAGCCCGTGCCCTGCTGCTGGCCACAGGCTTTGAGGTCTGTCCTGAATATCCACGGATATACGTGACACCGGGAACAAAAATCCCATTTTCCGGCTCCCAGTGCGGCAGCGGGTGCGAGGAAATGTTCCCGGCTCTCCATCCTGCGCTGTCCTTCGGTGCAGCAGGGGGAGCTGGGGAACCTGAAAGCAAATAAAAATGTAGCACGGGAAGAGCCTGCAATAGGATTGCAAACTCACATTCCTCACCTGCTCCCAAAACAGACATCCGTACACATCCCCGAGCCCCCTCACTTAAAATACATAGCCACGAACACCTCAGTGGGCATTACACAGCAGTGAAAGGAAAAACAGAGGGGTGAGGATTAAAACACACACAGTTCCACTTTAATTCCTTTTTTTTTCTATTTGTTTTTCCGAGACGGGATGAGTCCTGGCACAGGCTGCCCGGCGAGGCTGCGGAGCTTCCGTCCCCGGAGGTTCTCACAGCCGCCTGGCCGCGGTGCTGGGCAGCCGGCTCTGGTTTTATCCCCTGGAGCAGCAGAGTTGGACGCAGTGACCCCAGAGGTGCCAGCCCCGGCGACTGTCATTCTGCAGCCTACATTTGCACATATATGGATTAAAAGGATTGCTTTTAGGGTAAAAAATTCACACGCGAGCGTACGTGGGATTAAGAAACTGGCTTGCGGCTGCGGCCAGAGCCTGCTGTAGGTGGCCAGAGGGCTTTTTCTTTCGCCGTTCTCTGAAGCTTCTGCACATGGCGTTATCGCTGCGCGCAGCAGCAGCAGCTGCAGCCCCCCAGGTCCGGGGCCAGGCACCGAGCAGCTCCGCTGGGGCCGCACGCAGCCCTGCCAGATCCCACGCTATGGGCTACGGGGCAGCCCTTCTCCTCCTGCTTGGCCTGATTCTGCCCCTGTGAGCACGTAAACAGCTCCGGGAAATTCAGGAAGGATTTGGAGAGGTGCTGGGGAGCTGCTCAGGGAGGGGAAAGCCAGTGGACGTGGCAGGCGTGGGGACCGAGGGGTTTATTCACCACATTCCCTGCTCCAGACCCCTTCAGGGCAGCCTGCCTGGCGCAGGTGAAACCAAGGAAGCAAAGCACGGTGCAGGGCCCAGCACTGCTGCCCACGGGACGGACATCCAGCCCTGCCCTCTGCGTGGACACCCCAGCAGGTCTGTGCCGGACAGACACACTGTTATTTGCAGTGTCCCCCCTTCCTTATAAATTCCCCCATTAATCCCTTTTAGAAGTGCCTTTGAGCTGGTTCTCGGGTCGAGAGTAATGAAGGTAATTACAGATGGATTCTGAGTTGTGACAGAAAACAAAAACCCACCAGCAAGTAATCTGTCCATTACGCATTTCTATTTCCATCCTTTATTTCCACGTATCCCCCTTGCTAACCCGGTTATCAGAAGCCGAGTTCACCGGATTCAAGCGCGGCCAAAGCAAACAGGCCAAGAATTTGGGAAAGTCATTCATCTTAATCCAACAATCGGGTGATAATCCAATTTATTGGCCTCGAACGCTTTGAATTTTGTCAGCTAAGCGGGCCCTGCGAGGCGGCGCGGCGCTGCCTCGGCGCCAGCTGGAGCCCAGCGGGCAGCGAGCGCCGGCCCCGTGCTTTTCGGGGTGGCGACAGCTTTCCTATTGATGGGGCTGTTGTAAGTGTGCACCCCCAAAGCACCCTGTGTCCCAAACATCCCCCAGGACGGGTGCAGGTTGGCATCGCTCGTGTGTACGCATCCCCCATGTGGCTTCCTCTGGGCGAAAGGGCAGTGGCCATGCCCGTAGGGGGGAATCGGGCTCGGGGGTGACCTGCGGCTCTCGGGAGCTCTGCCCCGTT
This sequence comes from Nettapus auritus, assembly GCA_011076525.1. Taxonomy (NCBI): domain Eukaryota; kingdom Metazoa; phylum Chordata; class Aves; order Anseriformes; family Anatidae; genus Nettapus; species Nettapus auritus. The sequence continues at coordinate 1,106,018 of CM021797.1, read as the reverse complement.
GGGCCTCCACCCCAGCACGGCCCGCCGGGAAGGAAAATGTCGGCACTGTCACTGCGGCAGCTGACGGTGGGTAAACAAATCCCCCCCCGGTCCCCAAGTTGAGGCTCTAGTAATTAGCGGAGAAGTGCAGGGTAATAAGCACAGCAGGACGTCCCTCAAGGTACTTTGGGCTCCCACTGCGTTTATTTGCCAGTATCAGGATGGAAATGTCTGCCTGACTACGTTTATGGAGGCTCTGAGAACTGGAACGCCCCGGAGAGGTGGCAGCGACCCCGGAGAGGTGGCAGAGACCCTGGAGAGGTGGCGGAGACACCAAAGAGGTGATGGAGACCCCAGAGAGGTGATGGAGACCCCAGAGAGGTGGCAGAGACCCTAGAGAAGTGGCAGCCCCTCTTCCTGGCAGCTCTCCTCTGGCCATGCCGCGCTAGGTGGCACTGTGGCCTGCTGGCTGTCCCCGCTCCGTGCCGAGCCGTGCTGCTGCTGGCGGCTGTCCCCAGCAGGATTCGGCCCCTCGTGGCCCTTCTTCGTGCTGCTGGGTTTTTCCATACCCCCTGCCAAAAGGCTGGGGCACCACAAGCACAGCCGCTACTTCCCAGAGCACCCCGAGAGCCTTTGAGCATCCTCGGGGCGTTCGGCATCCTGAGAGCCAGGAAGATGCCGTGAGGAGAAGGCAAAAAGTGGCAAGAAGAAAGGAAAAGGCCGCTAGTATGGTCATCGTGAGGCTGGGCCACAAGTACGTAGGACTCCATCAAAAGCCCAGCACAAGAACTTTAATTCACGGGAAGAGGATGCGGGGTGTGGGGGTCCCCAGCCCGCTGCCCTTGCTCAGCCCCTGACCCCGGCCGTGGCCCCGTCCCCGGGGCCAAGGGACCTGTGCCAACCCCCCCAGGCCTCGTCTCCCACATGGCTCCTCCGAGCTCAGCCCCAGGCCCCGCACCAGGCTCCTGAGCGGTCACAGGTCGTAAATCAAGGCGGTAATAATGCGCTCTCGGAGGACAAGGAGCATCATGTTGTGGCTGCAGGCAGGAGCGCGGGGCGTGCGGCGGGTTTCCAAGGGCAACTGCAACAACAAATAAAATCAAAAGGTAGAAGAAAGTACGCTGGAGCAAACGACCCAGCCGTAATTGGGTTCTTATTGTGTTTGATCGCGGCGGAGATGGTCGCCAGGATTGATCGCTCCATATACTTAATACCTTTTATTTGTTTTGGGGGGCAAGGTAGGAGACGGCTCCATGCAAAGAGGGAATACAGAAATTTTAGCTGCGATGAATAAGCAGAGCAAATGTATTTCCCCTGCTTCTCCCTTAATTTCATTTGTGTCAGTCTATTTGCCGTGGGAAGTCTGCCCGAATCCCAAATTATTTTAGTTAGTTAATCTGCCAGTTTATTCTGCAAACAGTCTCTGTAAGTCCCAAATAATTGCAGTTAATCTGGCCAGCGCCAGCCTATTCTGCGGGCAGCCTATGCAAATCCAGAGCACCATCAGTTAAATTAGGTCAGGGCATTTTAATAAGCCGAGGTCAGGCTCTGCTCCGGCTCCCGGCACAGCGGCAGCGCCTCTGCCCCCGCACGTCCCTGGGGCTGGTGCACTTTTCTGGGGCAGTCTCGCTGCATTTTCCTATTTTGCCCTTGTTTCCTGCATGCCTGGACGTGGGCTGCCGCAGGAGGATGCTGTCTGGGGACAGGCAGCGATGATTTCTGTGGCTGCAGTCCCCGTGGTGTCACTTTGTGCCCCCAAACCGCAGCCACCCAGGTCTTGTGCACATGCTGGCTGGATTTTAACCGTCCCAAGAGGATATAAAGCCAGGATAATTCTGGGAAAACAAGTGCAGGAATTGATATTTTTTGGTGATAACCTTTTCTTGGGGCTGGGCAGATGAGGCACTGTCACAAACGAGGTGAGAGCGTTCAAGCATCGGTGCTTGCAGGACTTACGGAGCCATCCTGTACAGCACATCAAACTCTGGTGGAAATGCCCCTAAATGCTCAGGACCCTCTGGGCTTCGTGCTGTGCTTTGGGCCAGCAAATTTGAAAACTCACCCTTTTCTGACCTGCCCCTCTGGACGTGCTCACCGCCTGCAAAGTTCCAGCTCTGAGCCTCCGTCAGGGCCAGGGCTGCTACTGCAAACGCGGGCAGAGCCTTCGCCTGGCTCAGGAATTAAGGAACATTGGAAGAAGAGAACAAAGCGATATCATTTGGAAAATGACTTGGCAGTTGGCATGAATCCCAACATCTCCGAAAGAACATGACCATGACAAGCCCTTTCGACTTGGCTGGACGGTCTGTTTACTTGTAATGAAACCAATTGGACTAAGGAGATATTGCAGAGCTGGAACATCTTCTTGTGCATAGGTAATTGGGCAAATCCAGCCCCACCAATTATTAATGAAACGTTTGGTGCCATCTCTCCACATAATGCCACGGAGGTTTGCATTGGGAACTCGTAGGAAAATACACGTTTATGTGCCCAAACCCACCTGTGGGCTAGCAAAGACCCCAGAAGAGATGGTGTGGGGACTCCAAAATGCAGGGAGCACAAGGGGCCGTTTGCTGAAGGGGGGCTCGGGGGCTGCGGGTGCAGGCACGAGGGAGCAGGAGGGCAGGGGCTGGCTCCAAGGCCAGGCAGATGAGGGAGGGCAGCGAGCCAAGGCCTGGAGCAGGAAGGAAGTGGGAGGAGGGAAGCAGAATATTAGGAAGCATAACTGGAGCAGGAAGGGAAATGAAGGGTGAACGAGTTCAGCGGAGTCACATAAGGTTGAACCTGGCCCAACATAAATTAAGATGGAGCTTCGCTCCAGCTGCTACAAGCTCCGAATCTTGTATTTCCAGAGCTGTGAAATGAAAATACATAAAAACACTACTGGAGTCACTCCGTCCATAAATTATGATTGTAATTCAAAAGCTATCTAAGGTGACTAGGATTTCCATTACAAAACCAAACCACAAGGCTCTTCTGGGAATGCCGTCACAACTAATTCAGCCAGGCCTTCTTGGGAAACATTTTATAAGGTCCGAAATCTTTTGTTGCAACTGGAAGGAAAAGTGTTTGCCTTTTCCTGACGCTGAACGAGCTTTTCAAGCCCAAACTTCAGCAGTTTCATCGGAGGCTCGCTGCAAAACTCTTTTTTTTACTTTAATGTTGTTCAAAGTCTAGCTGAAAGCTTGCAGAATGCACCATCCCTATGGTGTCCGGGTGCTGCATGCTTCGCATGGTTCTTTGGCAGCCCTGCTCTTTTCCTGTTGAGGATTTCTGGGGGGACTGTGAAAGTGAATATTGCTTACCCAGAGAGGCAGCTACAACGAGGGGGTGAAGCTGGCATCAGCCCTAGCAAGCCCTGTGAGGATAAGCCACAAAACTCACTAATAGAGGAAGAAGGCTGCAGCTCGATCCAACGGGGAAAGCATTCTTCTTTTTCAAATGGTATTTGGATGGCAGGCAGGGTCCCTGTCTGCTCTAACTCAGAGAGACACTGGAACAAGGGCTGGGGCGAACCCGGCCAGCGCTGCCCCTGTCTCCCCACGCTGCTCCCCCTTCAGCCTGGCTCCACCAGGCCCTATTTTGCCCCCATCCCCACTGTCCGTGCCTCCTGACCCCCAGGACATGGCATTTCCTCCTGTTTTCCTCATCTCTTCTCCCATCCACGCACCCCAAGGGCTGCCAGGGCGTCTCCGGTGGGTGCTGGCCGTGTCTCACGGCACCAAGCCGTCGCTTTACCTATTTATTTGTTTATTCCTCCCCGGCTTCGACGAGGCCTCCCCTCCATATCTATAAGGAATTATCAAATAAAACACACTTCACATTAAATCAAAGGAACATTTCAACGGCCAGATTTAATAACATGAAATAAAGTCTTGTGGAAACCCACACACAGCTGTGGAAACCCCAAAATAAATCAATTTTCAAGTGGCTGTACAGGAGCCAGGGAGCAATTTTTTCAAATTGCTTTTTTCTAATATAACAAACTCCTGCCCAAGGTTGTGCTGCAAATGGGAAAAGAACGTGCTCATTTTCTTATCAATACGCTATTGTAAAAAATAATAATCAGCCACTCCAACATCACTATCATGGTTTTTACATCTATTCTTCTGCTTCCCCTAAGTAGAAGGCAAGTGGAAGAATTAATTAACACAAGATTGAATTAGGGCACATTGATTTACAATGTATTTCAGACAAGTATGTGTGATCAGAGAAGAACATATTATAAACAAAAGTAGGGATGTGTCATTAAGGCATCTGATTTTCTTCTGAAGCTTTCCGCGTTAACCCTGAGTAGGCAGAGGCACCGCAGGCACAGCGAGCCGTGGCCGCATGGCCACAGGTCCGAGGGTCATGAAACTATTTCATATGTAATTATTTGCTGTTGGAGCCCTGGTATAGGATCAGACCCCATGCACCAGATCTGCCCGCTGTGGCTCACTGACACCTTCAGTCGTAGGGGACTGGCGTCCTAGGTTCCTTGAAGTGCCAGCACACTTCTTGGTCGGTCTCTCCAAGAATTCGAGTTGTAAGAACTGGAGACGTACCAAAAGGCTAGGAAATGGAAAACAGGGTTTCTTGCCTTAAAATAGACAAAAAGGAAAAGAAGAAAGAATAAATAAAAGAAGAAGAAGAACAGAGATGCTATGGAGCTGTCAGCTTAGCATCAAGTCCCAGAAAAGTCCTGGAGCAATTAATCAACGAATTTTTAAGTATATGGAACAAGGAGATGAGTAACAACTAATATGGATTTGTCAGGAATAAATCATGTCAAACCAATCTAATTTCATACTACAGCAGGGCAACAGGCCTTGTGCGTGTAGGAGAAGCTGTGGATGTCATATGTCTGAGCTCTGGCGAGGTTTCTGATTTAAGCATTCAAGGGAACTTAGTCTGGATGAGAATGTTATGAAGCAAACAAAGCCAGAACTGGAAGCCCATACCCCAGGATGATTTCCGACATTGACCTGTCGGAACGGGAGTGTGTTCAGCCCAGAAGGTGGCGAAAATGCTGCTCACGGAGGTGACCTGAGTCAGGGGCTGAATGAACATGACCAGGCATGGGTGCTGCTTGCTTTTGTGTTTGTAAAAAGTCTGCAGAGAAAAAACAAGATTTCATCTCCATGTGGCAAGGAAAAGAAAAGAAAAGAAAAGAAAAGAAAAGAAAAGAAAAGAAAAGA
>CM021797.1:1030612-1100849 GCA_011076525.1 Nettapus auritus | reverse complement strand
AAAAGAAAAGAAAAGAAAAGAAAAGAAAAGAAAAGAAAAGAAAAGAAGCCAGAGGCACAGGCTGAATTGATTCCAGAGTTATTTGGGGATCTGAGATCTGCTCTGTACCTATGTTTTGGTGCCTAAAGCACTCATGGTTCCCAGCGAAGGGGGTGGATCACTGGGATATCCCCAAGGAGACCCTGTCTGCCACCAGTAACCCGCCGGGCCTTCACCGTCCGTCACGCTGAGCTCCATGGGGTCGTGGTTTCCCTGCACTGGTCCCTCACCACCGCCCTGCCCTGTCCCGCGAGGTGACAGCTCCCACTTTTTCCCCCGCTGTCCCTTTAAAGGGCTGCAGTTTTTCTCCCACGCTGTTCTCCTCTAACCCAGCTTCCCAGGAAGTCTCCCTGCCGCCCAGCTGAGATTAATGAAGTCTGCCTCCTGCAAATCCCCTGGCTTCATTCCGCCTTCCCTCCCTCTTTCAAGGCACTGGAGCGCCGCTTTCACCCGCTCGCTTTCACATTGGAGGCCGTGACAAGCCCCATGCTGCCGGGCCAGGCACCGTGCAGGAACATTTCCCCTTCTCCAGCCCTCCCCACACCTCGTGGAGCAGTCACCATGCTCAAGGCACTCGGTCCATGCCATGCCATTTCCCCCAACCCACAAAAACCCACCCGGACAAGGCCTGTGCTCCGGCCGACACCGCCAGGAGCTCACCAAAGCCCCATCCGTATGCTTTGGCCAGCTGTAAGGGACGTAAGCATACGAGAAAACCTCCACACCGTGCTTTGTACCTCCCCTGGCAGGCCTCAAGTTCACATTTTCCTCCCGAGCATCCCTGCCCAGGCCTGGTCCCCGCTGTGTGGCCACGGCCGCCCAAACCCCCTTACTCTGCACAATTCCCCAGCGCTGGAGCGCCGCACAGACATTTTTCTGCCCAGCTGAAGGCCGTGGATCACATCCTGCGAGACTGCGGCTGGCACTGGGGGATGCCTCGCAGATGACATAATTGGACGCCCAGACTTGTTTGTTCTTCAGACCTTTTTTTTTTTTTTTTTTAATTTTTCCTACATTCTCGGTTTGTCTCCCCTCGCACAGAATTTATGTATTTATTTTACACTGTTTTCTCAACCGTATTTTATTCTCTTGTTTCTTTCAACACCCATTGTCTCACTTGAGCATGCAATTTCGTGTTGGGCAATCGGGCCTTTGCACCACAGTGCTGGGGCAGACTTGGAAGGGAACCACAGCAACCTGGCTAGCCTTACGCTGGGTCTGCGAGCGCGGGCTGCAGCGGCTGCTGGAGGGGAGCCCTGTGGGATGGACCGGTGGCCAGACCTGTGTTTTAGGTCTGCTGGCATTCGGAGCCCCCATCTCAGTGTTGTCACCAGGGTATGGTCCATACACACATACAGTTGTCTTGCCGTGTCTCCTTCCAGCAGAAATGTCCCCATTTCCATGCCTGGACCCAAGGCTGGGGTGGGACCCGCAGGGTCCCCTCCTCACCCCGTGGGCTCTTCCTGGCGTCCCCTCACCCTGTCCTGGCTTCCTGCAGCAGGAAACCCCAGCTTGGGACGAGCCTTTGCCTTTGCTTGGTTGGGTCTCCAAGGGCCAGGGACACGCAGCCACCTAATGCTTCTCATGTGTTCCTCCTCTCGGAAGGGAAAAAAAAAGGAGAAGAAAACTACATCGCGAAGCGCTTCATTATCCCCCTCCTCACACTCCCACCCCTGGAATTTGTGGTTTCTTTAACTAGGTCTTTTTTCTCCACATAGCCCACATGGTCGCCAGTGCTGTGATACATCTGTAGGGGAATGTGTTAGTCATATTCAGCTTTTAATTACATGATATGGTATAATGCTATTCACATCCCGAGAGAGTTGTTCTTTCTACTATAAATATAGTCTCTTACATGTTTCATTTATGAAGCAATTTCTGGAGTAAAATGGTTGGAAATAGCCTTACTCATGATAACATTTTCTGCCTACAAAGCCTTTGTGTGATGGCAGGAGCATCACGATTCGATGTGAAATGCTTTCAGTGCACGACTTTTAAAAGACCAGTGAGCTTTTCCAGCAAAGCCCCATGAAGTGAGTGGCTGTGGGAGCCTGCTCCTCGCCCAGACCTGCCAGCCTTAAGCCCAGGAGCTGTGCTTGCATCCTGGCCCGCTGTAATGACCCTAATCCATGAGTGCTGACGACTGCCAAGGAGGTGTTTTCTTTCCCTCACATTAGGCAGGTGGTCGGCAATGTCTTTCACACAGGGAAGCACGACAAAACAGTGCCACCTTAGTCGTTTGGTCCCTAAAATTCGGTGTTTCCACAGCCATTGTTAGATAAGAGACTTCATCTCCACAGCACCACACCTCTGCTTCAATTCAGCTGCTGAAAAGTTGAGTGGAAACAGCGAGGTCAGGTCAAGCTCACTCCTGGTTTCTGTGGCTCTAGAGAAATCAAGGGATTTGGCCCAAAAGTGGTTGTTCTGCAGACTGAGGATTACGTAGGTTAAGTCCACCTCATGGGTCTGCGGGAATTGTGTATAGTTTGGAAGTATAGCCACCATTCAAACCCTAATGAAAATTAACTTAAAAAATAATTAAATATGTGTATATATATATAGAAAGAGTGTGTTTTAATGCATTGTCTTGCAAACCTATCCCTGCACTTAAAATATACGCTGCCTTTGCATCCTGACCAGGCGAGTGCTTGGCTGCAGCGGGCGGTTTGAGCCCTCAGCAGAGCCTGGGAGCCTCCCCGGCCACAGGCGGTGCTGGGAGGGGGAATTACAGCCCCAAAACTGACTTCATCCCCTGCCTATGTTGTCAGTTTGTGACAAATATCGCCACTTTGCTATTGTCTTCCAGCATAAGTGTACGGCCTGCACTCAGAGCGCACAGGCTGCTGACGGCGTGCCCTCAAAGAAAGCCTGCAGGCAGACATCAGTGTTTCACTTCAAGAGAGGTTTGATAACGGTTTGTATTCAAAACTCAACAAAATCAAGATTTTCAAGAAGATTTTTCCAGGCCTGATTGAAAATCTATAACAAATTGGCACTTTTTCAGGGTATTTTAGGCTTAGGGGACAAGAAAAGTACACAGAGGTGCATTAAAAACTCCAGCAGTTAATCCAAAGTGACAGGGCTCTGAGCAGCCAGCATGGGGACGTTTGGTGTGGCAGAGATCAGGGTCTTCTTCCACTTCACCTTTGTGGCCGTGCCGAGAGATGTCCTTTTACTTTACACAGGTGCCTGGGGGATGGTGACACACAGCGTCTCACCTTTTGGCCCTTCTGAGGAACAGGGAAGCATCAGGATGTGGCCCGAGCAGGACATGAAAGGGTTTGGCCAAGCAGCAGACCAGGCACTTCTGCGAAAGCAAACGCACTGGGCGCGGGCTGGAGGGTGCCGGGGAAGCTTTGATTTCTCGCCGCGGACAGCCCACATGCTGGTGCTGCTCTTTGTGCATCCTTTGCACTGTATTATGCATAGCGCTGCCGGAAGCCGACGTTAATTTGTACCAGACCCTAATGGCCACGGATGGCTGGGACTGATGCGTCAGCAGCACGGCTCCTTGGGTCCTTTTCTTTACAGAGAGGGGACAACTGTGGGGACACAGCTACCAGGACACTGCCACCGGCCACCAGACCCACCTGAGAGCCACCGGCCCCAGCTGAAGGCTGGTCAGTGCGGGTGCTCCGCGTAGGTGAGACAGGAACCGAGCCCTAAGCTGGACAAATCCCAGAGCTCTAGGGACTAAGACCAGATTTAGATAAAATAAGAACAAGCTGGGGTGCAGAGCCAGGAGTTAAGACAAATGTGAGACAAACCCTTTGAATCCGATTCTGACTTCCTTGTAAAACTCCCACTGAAAGCCAGGGACGTTTGGGGCAGAGCATTTGTTTCCCATTAGGTGGAATTGTTGTCAGTGTCCCTGTGTGCCTCAGATCCAGCCAGGACAGGGCTCAGGAGCTGCTGGGTTTGGGGCTGCCCACGTCAGAAACAAACCCGTTCAGGGCACAGACACCTATGGCCATGCTGGGCCGATGGGCACGTCACGCCTATCTCTCTCTGCTTTCAATCAACCTACAGCATGGGCCTTTTTTTTTGCCATTTTAAAAATCAATGCTGAGAAAATTAGGTATTTGGGATCAGGGATGAAAGGAGAAAGCTGCCAGATGGTTTAGGAGAGCATCACCTCTAGGGCTGGGATATTTCCTCCTGGGACGGCAGCAGTGTTTGACATGAGTGGGGTCTGTTAGCAGCTCTGTTCCTTCTGAGCCCAAGCCCAGTCCCCAATTTTATCCTGAGGTGACTCTTGGTTTCAAGAGCCCTCGCCTGAGCGAGCGGTGCTGGCAAGTGGCAGGGTCTGGCTCTGCTGTTAATGCCTGCACTGGCCCTAAACCACAAGGACTTTGTAAAATTTCCTTTGAACCTCCCTCCAAATTAGCAGGATGTAAGTAAAGGGCATTTTTTGTTCGTACTGATTGCCCAGAGACCTGGTCCCAGCACCACAGGGTGGCAGCGGCTGCTCCCCGTACCCCATGTCCCCACATCCCCCTGCCCGCCCAGCCCCAGCCCCTGCAGCTGCCCCGCACCACCCCTGAGCCCCAAGCAAACTTCTGCCTGAGTGGCGATCTCCTGGCCTGATGTCTCCCCTCCTTTTCATTTCCTGAGCTGTTTTAAGAACTTACACCTGTGCAATAACCGAATACCAGGTTAAAATTGATACCAGCCTTCCAGGAGGCTGCTTGACCCACCCGGGCTTTAACTGCGATCTCTGAATGGAAAAATTTTAGACCTTAACACATAATTTCTCCCGTTGGAAGTACACCACATGTAACTGACTCGTATGAAAATACAGGGTAAAAATCAGCAAGCAATAAACGTGTGCCACCATCAGGCTTCCTTAACAGAGGACTTGCCAATAAGTAGCTTAAAAAGGGAGTGAGGAGAGGATAAAGGGCTGGAGGAGGAAGAAGAAGGGACTGAAATGATAACAAACCAAATGTCCACCACTAAATTTAAATACCAAATCACACCCGAAGCGGTGCTGCAGGAACACAGGCTCGGGGGGGCTTCACCTGACAGGAGCAGCCCCGTGCAGGTGGTCCTGAGGTCCTTGGTGTGAGGCCTCACGGGGAGCTGAGCTCGGACCACAATGAAGCCGGTGATCTGTCCTGTTATGAGGAAGCCCTGAGGGTGATGCTGGGCTGGCTGAGCACTAACTGACAGGGACGAAACTGCTCAGGACCACTCAGCCCCCATAATTCAAAAATTATTGTATGAAAGAGAAAGACCACCATGGAATGGAGACAGACTGCCCCAATGAAGGAGAGGGCTTGGGGAACAGGACTCAGCTCTCAGATATTCTGGTGGCTTTGAGGTCCCCTCTGTGTGTCACGGTGACCAGCAGCAGGGAGCTGGCACTGCAGCACAAACCTGCACAGCCGGCAGGCGTGGGGCTGTGCCCAGCACCCAGCCGCGGTGCAGGATGTGTGCCGTGAGGGGGGAGCTGCCCCTCACCACCACGAGCCCGTTACAGGACCTTGATATCCCCACAGGGAGGCGGATGAAGAAACTTCCTTATTTTCAACTTTATTGTTTTTGTTGGTTTTGTGTTTTTTTTTTTTTTTTTTTTCCCCACGAGTTTTCCCAAAGAATGGGAACCGAAGGACACGGGCGCTCTGCCGGGGCCGGCCAGCCCCAGCCGGTCAGAGCCACCGCCGAGACAATACCCGGGGCTGTGCAGGGCCAGCCCGGGGGGGGTCTGCAGCCGCCCCCGCACGGCTCCCAAAATAGCAGCCCCGTGGCCTGCAGCATCCCGGGCTGCCAGCTGGCACCACAGGCCAGAGGCACGGCCCCGTTCCCCCACAAAGGGGTCTTGGAGACATCGCCCCTCGGCCACGTATCTGGGCCGAGCCCCCGCCGCCCAGAGCATGAGAGCACGAGGGCCTGGCAGGCGGTCTGCAGATTTTTGGCGTGCCTCCATCACGCAGCCCCAGCTTGATTGGATAAGGCTATTTAAAAAGAGCTAGAATGACTAAACACAAATTAGAACGAGGATGATATAATTTCGCCTGCTAACAGTGCATCAGAGGGATGCGGGAAGATGCTTGCTCAATACATAGGAAGGAATGTCTATGAGAAATTAGTCAGCAGCAGCAAAATGAATACACAGTTTTCTCAATAAAAGCTGACTGCTTATTTACCCATCTGGGATGAATTTATATGCTTTGTGCAGAGGAATGAGCAGCAAGGGTCTGATTGGAGCCTGCATTCCTGCGCAATATGTCTAATTTAGCTTTCCATATTAGTTTGCCCTCATGGTCTGAGAAGGAGCTTGAAGGTAGAGCTACTGTGGCAGCGCAGCAACGGGCTTCGCCCACAAATCAGGGGAATCGAGCGAGACAGAAAGGTCTGGGGGGGCCAAGCCCACCGTGCCGTGCCTCCGAGGGGACAGCTCGGCAGCCACAAAGTGCTTGCTGGGGGATGTGTGTGTCCCAGGGGAGATGTGGCAGCACCCCGAGGTGCAGCAGGGACTGCAGAGGGAGATGGCCGAAGCAGCCGGTCCTCGCGGTGAGGGTGCCCTGGGTGTCCACGCCATCCTGTGCTCAGGCCCCGTGTGCCTCACTCCCAGGGCCAGCCAGGATTTGGCAATTCCCTCCTTACATCTGCAAGTTTTCAGACGAGGGGGAGAGGTGGTGAGCATCTAAGCCTACATTTCCGAGCAGACACAAGCCCTGTTGTGATGCTGCACTGTAAAAACACTTGCTCCTTCCCTTGGTGGAGCAGCAGCCTCTGGCCCAAGAGCATCGCTGCCAAGCCTGCAGGAACACAATAATCAGCAGTGCAGGGGAGAGACGAAAAGTCTCCATGTTAGCTTTTTAAAAATTCTCTAAAACTAACAGTGAGATTTTTATTTTAAAATTTAAAGCTGGTCTGTGACAAGGTGACTGCCATTTTTCATCTTTACGGACATGTTGGTTTGCTAATTAACCTCTATAACAAATAAAAAATAACCTCCATAATAAATAGCAAATAGCTATTTATTCATCTCTCCTGGTAACCCCCATCTCTGAGCCCTGCTGCTGAGTAACCCCTGCAGGAGATGCTGCATTTCGGTTTGCTCCCAGGATCGGGGAGCAGTATTTCTAACAGCATTTCTAACGCAGGGATTTGCCTGACCAGGCAAGGCCGATGGTTAGTGTTTGGGTTGTAAGAATGAATAGCTGACTGTAAAAATCTAACAGTTGTTGGCAGATCCTCAGCTGGTGTACGTTATCATACCTCTATCGACTTCAAAGATTATCGACTTCAATGAGGCTAAGACAATTTACAGCGATGGCAGATCTGCCTCTAATTACGCCGGCTCTGATGCTGTAATATCCTGAGCTCCCTCCGATCCGACCGACTTCCGACTGACAGCATCAAACGCTGCTGGGGGCCGGGGCCGGGGCCGGGGCTGGTGCTGGTGCTGGTGCTGAGCAGGGACCACAGTCAGCACCGTCTCCTCCTGCGCCTTCCCGCGCTGGGGCTGGGAAGGGCGTTGTGCAAAGTTCCCAAGTGCGTGGATGTTCCCCTGTGATGTTTCAAAAGCAGTATTAATTTTTTATTTCATTATTTATTTTTTAAGCCTAACTCTTTTAATCCGAACCACATTTTTGCAAACAAGCCGCTACATATTTGCTGTGTTTTTTTTTTTTTCCTGAAATAAATCCTGCGTGCCAGACCCTCTTCGGATGTAACTCATTGTAGCTCTTTTGCAGCTGAAAGGAGCTGGCCCCGCTCGCACCAGCCCAGCAGGCAGCTTTTGTGTCTCACCCCCCACCAAAACCCGGCCCCTTCCCCAAGGGAGCAGCACGCTTTTTGCTGATGGGCAATGTTTCTCCAAATATTATCCTTCCTCTGACAGCAGAGAAGCTGCAGGGACAGGCAGGGGTGGTTGGGACAAGGGGCCCCCAGGGTCCCAAGGCTGCCCAGGGTGGGGGGACAGACCCGTAGGGGGTCACCAAAGGGCTGGCGGCTCTGGACAGGGTCTCTCTGGAGATTGAAGAGATCTTATTTATCCTTATCATTCTGCTCCAAATCTGACAGACTTATTTCTCAGCTAAAATAAGTTCAATTGACAACGGATAACACTGGCTCAGCAGTCTTGCTTCGGTTAATCTCTGATTAATTTTAATGATCTTTCAGCCCCTTTTATTCCACATAATTCAGGAATTTCACATAATCTTTGCATCTAAGTGTGTCTCTGCTGTCTTTAATCCACGCCGATATTTTTTTTCTCTTGGCTTTGCTCCACATTCCACCAAAGGCTTTGGTTTTCACCTGCTCATTCTGCGCCGTGCTTTTTATTATTATTATTAATAATTGGTGCTGCAATGTTGTTATCAGACAGGGGCAATTTGTGATGGTATAATCCTGCGCAGTTGCAGCAGTGTCAGGTGTTAGTTCCTAACTGCAGGTACTTAGCTTGCAGCAGTGTGGTGGTTTCAGCCCATGGGGCACAGGATCTCCGTGGGGCTCAGCCCTTGACCTCTCCATCTCCTCTTTCCCCAGTGCCCTTCCTGCATCTGCAAAGCATCTGATCTGCTTCCTGGAGGGGCTGGTGTTGTGTTCTTCTTCTTTTTTTTTTTTTTTTTTTTTTTTTTTTTCTTTCTTTTCCTATTAAATTTAATAATCTATACTGAAAGTTACTTTCTCTGCCACTGCCCCATATTGTTTGATTCACTGCCTTTTTATATTGCCTAAACCAGAGATGGTCCCAACACTCTGAGTGTTAAATATCTCTTCCTATACCTACATGTGCAAAATTAAGGATTTGCCTTGATTTAACCCCAGTATTTCCGTCACTTTTTATCCTGTGGTCCTTCTGGGTGCTGAGCTCTCCTTAAATCAACCTGGGAAACAGGAGAAAGCCTCAGGTGGCTCTTTATTCTTTGTGGTTTTGGTTTTAGGACGATGACTCCTCGAAGGATGAGGACACACAGCACGAGGGGATGTTTTGGCCCCTCTGTGTGCTTCTGTTTCAGCGATTTTGTCACCAAGGTCACTCTGCCTTGCTGGGGTTGGGTCTCTGCCCCGCTGGTGGCACCAGAGCCAGCGCAGGGCAAAAGCCCACATGAAATTCCCCATTTCAGCTTCAGCAGCGGTGGCTGTTGGGCAGCCTGGGTTCAAGGCTTGCAGGCTGCAGCTCAGTAGATGTTTTTGTTTCCACAGATATGATTTGTGTCTCCGACTTAGAGCTCCAGACCTGCTCAAGGCTGTGGGTGATGCTGCTGCTCCCGCCTGTGGCTCCGGGGCCGCTGGCAGCTCTCCAGCCTCCTTCTAGCCACTGCTGCCTGGACAAAGTTAAAAACCGACAACAACAAGAGAGTTCTGGCCTAGTTTGCATGATTTAATCCTCTTTCGACTCCTTTGAATCCCAGGCTTACAGTTACTTAGCGCGTTTCAGTGAGGAGCACATCTGTGTGGAGTCTGCGTGGCCTACAGCCTCCGCCGCACCCCGTCCCACCTCAGGGACCTTTCCCCTGGGTGTCCTTTCAGAGGAAGAGCAAAATTTAATTCCAACACCACCTTCCAGATGTTGTTTCCTGAATATGTGAGAACAGAAAGTTGCTTCTATCAGTAGGAGGCTCCTACACGGTGGTGTCACAAAGGAAAACTGCTCCTGCTGGGCACTGACTGGGTTCAGGCGACGCTCGCGGTGCTGAGCTGCTTCAGCACCCTGGGGCTGCATCTCTTCACCGTGAACCCACACCTGCAAGGCCTGGGCCTTTAACATTTTGTTCTTTCAATCATTCTCACAGTAACAGAGGAGCGCGAGGCTGGGCAGAGCTTTGTGCTCCACCACAAGCCTTGCATCGCCCGTGATGGGCAGCGTCCAGCCCAGATGCGCTGGGAGGATGGGTTTGGAAGGAGGCTGCTGGATTTCTGTTATAAATAACAATATTGGCTTAGCGGAGTAAAGAAGATAAATGAGTTCTAGCTAAGGATATACCAAAGGTATTTAGCACTTCTGGAGGGATGCCAGGACTGCAAGTAGAAAGCCATAACGCAGAGCCCGAGAGATGCTTCCTACCCAGCACACACCAGCACCGCTCGCTGCTCCCCCCGTGCTGCTCTGTGCTCTGAGCAGCTCACACAGGTCCTAGCACACAGCCACCAAAACAGCCTCTTTGCCGACAAAACGGCACCTCACAAACACAGCAGGGCCTTTAGGCTGCCTGCAGGAAGGATTCCCAGCCTCACTCACACACCGGGTTATGCGAGGGACATCTGACTGCAATCTGATTAACACTAGATTACAACAGAGTGGGTTTTTAAGGGTTTAAAACCAGATCATGCTATAGAAAGCTATCTGATCGTATCAGCAGCAGCATTTGAGAAAATCAGAGCCTAGAAGCAAACTGAGAGTTTTCCGTTTTTTTTTTTTTGTCAAAAGTGCTATTTATCTAAAGAGAAACTTCTGGGCATACAGGGGTTGGAGGAGGGCTGTGGGTCCCCCCCAGCTCAGAGAGGGACTGAAGCCCCTGCCTCCCCCCCCCAGTGACTCCCCCCCAGTGCCGTGCAGCGTGCCCAGGCCCCAGGCCTGGGCTGGAGCCGTGGGGACAGGGTGGTTTCCCTCCCAGTGCTCCCACTTGTAAGATTTACAAGCTTCAGACACTTGAGATGTATTTACTGGCTACCAGCATAATGAGAGCGTAATTGCATGTGATATCAAGCCAACTTTCCTAGAGCTGTCAGCAACAGGACGGGGTGGGATGTCTCTTCATCCAAGCCCTATCTATACAGAAGGCAGAAGAATAAAAACCATTCTTCCAGCCTTCAGCTCTTCTATTCATTTCGCCTTTCAGAAGAACTGCGGAGTCCCGTTGCTTTATGAGGAAACAAAAAAAAAGGCCTGAGCTCCTCATAAATGAATTACAGCATGAATGTCCTGCTGAAAGCCCTCTTGCGCTGAGCGGCTGCTTGCTGCTGGCGGCCGCGGTCCCAGCCTGGACCCTGCGCCCTCCCACACGGTTCCTGCAGGCGGCGGTGCCGGTGGTGCTGCGGGTGCTGGCGGACGCTCCCCGGGCACGGTGGGAGCCAAGGGGGTTCGTAGTGGCCATGGCCATCAGGTGGTGGCCCTGTGGCCTTGCTGTCTCCACCGGGGATTGAAGGAAGAGTGTTCCTGCCCCCGCCACTGGAAATGGTGAAGAGGTGCCGTGTTCAGTGCATGTCAGTGACCAACTGTCCTGGTTGGGAAGAAAACTTGGTTAAACACATTGCTTCGGGTGCAATATTCCACCAGACTAAGCTGTGTGGTTCTGCAGCCATGGAGAATCATTGCACAACAGTGTACGTAATACAGCTCCATTCATTGGCAAAACAAACGGTGCTACCAGTGAAAAGCTTTGAGAGAGTCAGGTGTTACGTACAACACATTAAATCATGTCCTCACATTTTGCTACCAATGGCTGTGAGCGAGGCCGTCCATGTTCCCCTGGTGAGCAGCCCAGTGGCTGTGCAACCCAACAGGAGCATGAACCGTAACAGAATGGTCCCAAAGGCACCACACAGGTAAATAACTCCTGAGTGCAAACCCGCAATGGATTTCATACACATACACTGATATTGTACGAACGTTGCACAAGCCAGGCCCCTTCACTCCTCAGAGTGCCACCCGAGGCCACCCGGACCTCGCTCGTGGTGCTGCATGTCCCCGTCAATGCTGGCAGGCCGTGGTGCTCGGAGCTTGTGTGGTTTCCGGCTGGGTTGAGCAGGTCCAACGGTGCCGACCAGCAGCGCATTGTGCAAAAAGGAGTGTAAATACCGTGACTGTGGGTTTAGGATTACACATCTCAGCTCTTTGCTCCGGCACCAACCACAAAATCACAGCAGAGAGGCTACGAGCAGAGACTGATCCGGCCAAGGTGGGAGCACGGCACGGCACACATGTAGTTGGTGTTTCTACAGACACTGCCTCAGGTTTTACAGATTTGGTCTGTTTTTTCCAGTTTTCTGCCTACACGAGGCTGCTAGTTTGGTTTGCGCACACGCCGGCACAGCCCCGTTTGTTCTAACAAGTGCTTTGTATTCCTCAAGCGGTTTTAGGGTGCGATACGGATGGTTTCCTTACGGAACACAAAGCTCTACATGGAAATGAGAATGGAAATGATCTTGCCTTTTTATAGTGCCTTCCTCCTAGAGGACTCCAAAGCGACTTACGGCTACACCAGCATGTACAGAAGCGCCGTGGGGAGCAGTGGGGTCAGGAACGAGCACGGAGCCGGCCCCACACGGCACAACGGGCGCTCTCCGGGGACACGCACGCGGGACGAGCGCGCCCGGCGTCCTCCAGGCAAGCCAGAGGCAGAGCCCGGCCCCAGCCCGGCGGCAATGGGGAATGAAATGAAACCAAGGTGTCGGAAACGGTTTATAAAAATGGCACATTTATTGCTACAGAACGGTCATGTACATGACGGCATCGAATAACTACAGATGAGAAACAGGTAATGGCCTACACCAAGCTGTGTTTGTTTTGCTTTTAATCTTCTTGAAGGAACTCCAGCACACAACCTGTTTGGACACTTCTACAAATCAGAAATACACCAAAAACATGAAAAAATCGAGGCACTCAGCCACACATTGAAAACAAGGTGTAACTGTTCTTTTTTTTTTTTTTTTTTTTTTTTTTTTTGATCTTTTTCCCTTTTTTTCATTTTTTCCCTTTTTTTTTGTTTTTTACTGCTGCAGCTATGTGTACAGTCGCAAAATTCCCCCGTTGCGACCTACAACTAAAAAAAAAAAGCTACCGTACAGTTTCATCTCAATAACACATGGTAAAATAACATCTTTTAAATAGTAAAATAAAGTAACAAACTTTTACTCAGAATGATTCCAAAAATCTACAAAGAAGAAATATTCAGAATCTGACAATTTTTTTTTTTTCTTTTCCGTAATATTCATGGTATAAAAGGATTGCTCCTGTGAAAAATAAGCCAAATATATTTTTTATTTTTAAATTTAGTTTTTTTTTTTTCCTACTAGGGTGTACTACAGTCTATTTTATAGCAAAAAGAGCACTAGACAAACGAAGCTTTATAACAAAAAGCCAGGCACTGATACATGGTAAATCTCTGCTTTTTTTTTTTTTCTTATCTTCACTTAATTGCATCACAAGTAACAAGAATGAAAAAGGCCACAGTTCATATATTTTCACCATTACATAAGTCTATAATACTTGAAATGAGTATGGTCAAACCAGCACTGCACAAATATGAATCAACTTCAAGTCCCATGAGAAAGAACATGTTCTTAAAAAACAAACAAACGAAACAAAAAACAAAACAAAAAGGTAGGGCCCCCCAAGGGCCCTGGTGCCCCGTTGTGTTGGAATTCATCGTATTCCACCTCTAGGTTGGTTTTTTTTTCCAGTCAACCAGTGGACTAATTTTTTTCTTTTTCATTTTTTTTTTCCTTTTTTTTTTTTTTTTTGTGCTTGTTTCCGCTGAAATCTCTTCATTCCTGGCAATGTATTGTTCACTTTTGGACACGGATCGTATTCTGCCTATTGGATACAAAGACTGAAACCCTCCTCTCCCTGACCGCCCGTCTTTATTCGCCTTCCCCCCCAACCCCCTGAAAAAAAAAAGAAAAAAGAAACAAACCAAAACAAAAAACCTGAAAAGCAAAACCAACCAAAAGAAAACTCGGAAGACTGAATCAGTACAAGTTGCATCACTGGTAGGACTGACAGTTGTATAAACATTAGTGTTCCTTGCAGCTACACAGAAGACAAATGGTAAAAAAGTTCTAGATGAACAGATTCCCTATTCAGCATATTCATAAATTACTTGAATGTGGAGGTGGATCGTTGCGTTAAAAGCCGCTGCTTCGGTATTTATTTCGTAGAGAGGTTCTTAGCCCGGTTTGTTAGCACAGGACAGAGCTTTCTAAAACCTTCACTGCTTTAAGTATCGTCAGCTACATCTCCCCTGACGGAGGCAACTTGAGATGCACACACCTTACCTGCTTTGGGAAAGAAGGGAAAAAATTCAGGAGCACACGCTTCGCGGTTTGCTTTTGGGGTGGGTTTTTTGGGGGGTCTTGCCTCATCTGGAGTGGAAGCAGGACAGGATCTTCAGCTCTTCAACCCGGGAAGGACGAATGCTTGTCCTGCTAAAACTACGGACCGTAAGCCTGAGTGAAGTTCATGTGCAATGTGCTCCTCGCGCGTTGGCCGCGCGCAGCAGGGCCGTCGGGCACAGCCGGGAGCTGCTCCTCAAGTGAAGCGCACGCGGACTGCGAGCGGAACAATAAAAGCGTTTTCTTTCTTACACGTTCCACAAACTACACTCGGCATTTATTTTTCTGTCCACAGACTGTTTGAAATAAACATGAAGTTGGTCTCGTAATTATGATTACTATTATTTTGTTTTACATTGTTTATCAGAAGCACAGTTCCTAAAAATCTCCGTGAATCGAGAGGCTCCTTTCAGCTTCCTTACAAGACCACATCTACAGACAGACACTGAGTGGGCTCCACCGGCTCTGACATCTCCTGGAAAAAAAAATATGGCTTGTTCATCGTCACTTTACTCTCGGCGTGACAGCACGCACGCGAAACGGAAGCCTCCACCCTGCTGAGGACACCAGCGGCCAGAAGCAGCGGCTGCCGCCACCGTCGGGTGGGATTCCTCTTTATTACCCCACTCGCAC
Source organism: Nettapus auritus (assembly GCA_011076525.1). NCBI lineage: Eukaryota > Metazoa > Chordata > Aves > Anseriformes > Anatidae > Nettapus > Nettapus auritus. The sequence continues at coordinate 1,086,167 of CM021797.1, read as the reverse complement.
GGAAACCAGGCCTGTCCAAAGTCCGGCGTTGTCAACGGAACAGGCGTTTGTAACTCTGAATCAAACCTCAGCGCTTTCTCCTCTACTGCTCTGTGTTTTTTCCTAGTGGTTTAATCCACCTCCACATTTGAGAAACTTATCAAATGAAACCATTTCTCCGTTTGCTCGCTACTGAACGTATTTACAGCTTTCAGCACGCACGCAGCTAATCAGAATGGTTATGGGTATGTCGAAGGTGAGCACGTGGTAGCTATCGTATTTGTTCTTTACGTCTTCAGAAACAAACATAAGATTCAGGTTCTCGCATCTCGCTATTTCATTTAAATGAGACTTTTTTTTTTTTTTTTTTTCAACCACACAGATTTTTCTTTTTTATAAACAAAAACGGATACAATGTATTAAAACACATAATAACAAGAGTCTACATGTAAAAATATAACTTTTACATACACAGTTCCAAAATAATGATACGTTTGCCATTTGTTGCATAAAATTTACAAATGTATTTTTCATTACTCTATAACTGGCAAAACAGGAGAACAGATGGAACATTTAGACCGTTTGATGGATTTATGGCATTTATTCAGTGTCGATAGGTGGAAAATCTACTCGAACAGGGAGATTTCATTTAAAATACATGCCAGGTTTGTGTGGCTGTAAAAATAGAAACTGGAATTAGAGACAAAAGGATGCTGACAAATACTTAACTAGGAGCACTATCTGTTAATTGTACTGTACACCAAAGTCAATCGTTATTAAAGATTCACTATGGAAGTTGGTTCAATTGTGCCCAGACTTCAAAGCTAGTTATCGGATGAGTTGCTGTGCCATAGTTTGATCTATGTTGCTATTAAATATGTTAAGTAAAAACTTCATTCATACTGGCCAGAGAAATACTGTACTACCACCCCTCCTCGAGAAAGTGCAACTTAATGCTTTAGGACTCATAAGGCTTGTTATAATGCTGCATGATGACTGAAATTGGCATTTTACAAAGAAAGGAGGAGGCAGCAAGTGGTCTACACTTAAATAATCCACTTAAAAACGAGAGAAGAACAACGCAAAGAAGTCAATCGAATCTGTCACACTACTTGCAGTTTGCCCCCCGGGTGGATCCCCCCCCCTCCCGCCCCCCCAAAATCTGACCACGTATTCAGAAACGCCTCACTGCACACTACTTAGGCTACACACATAGGTAACACTTTTAATCGGTTCGTTAAATCACAGCCACTTTGATTATGTTATGCTTCTGATGATATAAACATTGGAAGGCACAGTGGTAACATTGTAGCATTCTAACCTTGTACCTCTGAAAATCCCAGAAAAAGGGTCGACCAGAGCAACGTCACCATGCGACCAGCTCGCCTGGCCGGGCTGGGTGACGCTGCCTGGGGATCTACACACGACGTGACTTTTTTAAGTCCTGTGTTCCCAAAAAGACCGAAGAAACAACTCTCTACTTAGTTATGAATGAGAAGCAACGTCAGGGTCAGCGTTTCGTTCCTGCACTACCCCTCCAGAGACAGAGTTGGCACTACAGGTTACAATAACAAAAACAGGGCAGGGGGACAGAAATAAGACAAAAAAATCCTTATTTACAGTAAAATCTTCTTTTTAAAAAAGTTAATCAGTACTATTTTTTTACAGGAGCAAAAAAGTCTGAAACAAATGAACAAAAGCTTACCATATTCACTAAATTTTTAATATATATTTATATATATATTTATATATATATATTTGTCATAGGTCTATAAGATCCATCTGTTCCTCCTACCCTAAGGAATGGCTAATGTCATCGCTTCAGTTTTCATTAGGACGTTTGCTGGTTTTGTAAATATCTGGGCAGCAGAGCTTCCCTTTTAATATCCAGTAAGTATAAACACTAGCTGTCTAGCACACCAACAAAAACGCTCATTTTTTTCTTCAGAAGTACACTTTTTCATTATTGCAAGTTTACAATTTTTAAATTAAATATTTTTTTTTTTTTTTTCAGACTTACAAATCACTTATATTTTTATTTTTATTTTTTTTTTTTCCAAAAGAAGTTTAGGCACAAATGCATTGTCCCACAGTGTGGAGAAGATTGCCATTCAGTCTCTAGGCTGTGCACTTACAGCTCGTAACATACTGCGTTAGACATTCTGAATGATATGTTAAAGAGAGTCGTCCCTCAAGTTGCACTTTTTTGTTTGTTTGTTTGTTTTTCTTGTTTTTAATAATCGGGAATGCTGAAATCTCTTGCGTCTGTGATTCTTAACTACTCAGACTTGTCTTATATTACAAAAAAAGGGGTTAAGGAGAAGTGTTTATGTGGGTTTAAGATAATACAGCTGTTAAGGAAGTGGTCTCTTGTTTAAATGAAGAAATGTGGCAACTTGGACCTGCGAAAGAAGTAAAAAAACTGCATCAGTCACGCTGAACACACATCACTGTATCCTCCCTAAACAACCGATCCGAACGTGGCTGTGGCCATCAAGCCCGAAGACTTGATAACCACTTTCTAAGGGGTGCCCCTCGCCCGCCTGCCCACCCCCCGCAGCCCGGGGGACGCGCTGCTCCGTGCCCGGGGCTCAGCTCCCTGGGGCCGGGTGTTTGGGGAAGGTTCCCGACACCTGGGCGCCGCTGCGAACAAAACTTGCCTTTTTTTACATCTGTCCCATGTGATTGGAGGCATCTCCCATCCCAGGGTGGGGCCCTGCCAGGGAAAGCGGAGGAGGATCTGAAGAGACTTTCTCTTCTTCCCTTCTTTTCAGACAGGCTGCTTTAGGATTCAGGTTTCTTTCTGTTGAACGGAAGCAAAACACAATTTCAACATGTTTTTATATCAGGCTGGTCATTGCACGTGCGTTTAAAACAATTATCGGTGATTTGGTAAAGTCAGGCTGCAGGAATTCAGGGGGCTGAAGGAGATGATGCAGCCCGGTCAGGTCAAGTGCTGAGATGCAGGCAGTGCAGCTCGGCACACAATCTCTGCAAATCCCTTCGTGTTTGTGCTTTGCGAAGGAGCGGCCAAGCTTAATATTGAATTTGGAGCTTGCTAAAGAATGCAAAATGTACCAAGAGTGACGAGGATCGCCGCCAGCATCTGCAGTGCCAGAGCCAAGTGCCCCACGGCGACTCTGGGTGCTCTGTGGTGCTCAGCGGTCCCTGGGGGCCAGGTCCTGTCCCCTCTGCGTCACCCCTGGGCAGCCTTCCCTGAACTCATTGTGGTGCCTTTTGTCCCAGGAGGGACGTAAGGAGCTAGGGCGGCACTCACCTCGGACTTGCTGCTCTAAGCTGAGGATGACGGCCACAGCCTGGTGCAAAATCAGGAGCTTCGTCTGGGGCTTGTCGCTCTTCAGGTGGAGCTGCACCATCCGGCCCAACTCCTTGAACGCCTCGTTGATGTCGCGCACGCGCAGGCGCTCCCGAGCGTTGTTGGCCATTCGCCTCTCCTTTTCTCGCTCGGCTTTCTGCTCGGGTGTCAGGTCCTCGTCGTCGTTATTGCTGGGAGACAAAAGGAAGACAATTATTTTCTAATGATGTGGAGGACAAGCGGGGTAAAAAAAAAGATTTTAAACAGTTTGTCCAAAAGCAGGGCTACAAATCAGTCAAACACCTTAAAAGTTATTCGTATTTGCTGTTCCTCTTCCAGTGAACCTGGGCAAAATTCAGTCCCCTTCAATTTTACACTGAGTAAAGTTTGTAACCAACCTTTACATTCTGCAAGGAAGACAATTAAAGAGGTGGAAACATGCGTTTTCAGTATTGTATGTTATCAGGGTTGATACCTCAACTTTTTAAGTCGTGACAAATGGTGAGAGCCCGTGTGGTCGCTGCAGCAGCGACGTATTTGCTGACAACAAGCAAAAAATCCTTGTCATCTAAACCAAAGAGATTTTAGAAAAAGCTCCCTCCGCTACCAGTCACTGCGCAGAGCCCGGGCACCAAAATGCCTGTGGGCAAACGGCCACGGGAGCAATCGAGGGCTGCCGAGAGCCCTACGGTGAACTTGTGCCTCGTTCCTGCTACAAAACTGCTTTCCAGCCAGATGAAATAATGATTTTAAATTGAAAACACATCAACTGGTGAGTCACTGCCACTATGTAATTTGAATTGGTTATGCAAATGGAGCAATAAATTCTCAGCAGCCCTAACAACACGGATTTAGATATATAACTAAATATCGGGAGTAACCTTTGAGAGCTGCGAGCATGTTGAAAGCAAAAATGTTAGCCGACAAAAGCATCAAAGCACGTATAAATATGCATAAGCGACAGCGTAATTGTTGAATTAACAAGAACTACGACCACCTTACAGCAGCACCAAGGCCCTTTCTTCTTACCATGTTGGAAAAGGACATGAAAGCCTCGCTTAGGGTTACCCCAACACCTTTATCAGAGAGAATCTCAAGTGTCGTATGTTTTCTCCAGCCGTAAGAGACGGGAATGCGACTAACAGTTTAAAAATCAGTGTGTGCAGGCTTGAGAGGCCAGAATCTCAATGCTCCCTGTGGCAAAATGTCTGCTCCGATGTTTCTTACCTTGTCTCAGCTTTTACACAGACAAGCAGACGTGGAAGGAGAAAAGGCAGCAAGACACGGCCACTCACAATCATTAAAAAAATCAGAAACAAAACAGAGTTTCAGCCTTATTTGCAATTTGGCTGGGTAGTTTGGGACTCAAGTGATGAGAAAGAGTATCTGCGCTCCTGAGCTGTACCTCAGGCACGGTGAGATGCAGGTGAGACAAGGGAAATTTAGGATAAACGGGACAGCTGTGGCCTGTCCCTCGTTAGGTGGTTCATGTGTGCTGTGCCCATGGACACGAGCTCCCAAATGATAAAATACAGCTAGGGTTTAACTAACACTTTCCAAACACTACAGGTTTACAGAAACTGAGGACATGGTGCGACAAATTTATTTCAAAGGTAAAAGAAAATACGGTTTGTTAGTTCAGATGCAGGTGTGATCGACTTTTAGGCCCATTTTTAAAAAGATGCCAATCCATACTGTATTCCCGTTTGCAAGCAGAGGCAGAGAGGAATAGCAGTATAATTAATGCCTTTTAGCAAAATACAATTTCTTTAGAGATTGTGGAGAATGTGGTCAGCGTCCAAATTTGTGAATTGTTCGAATTTGAGGAAGTCCTGGAGTACAAGTACCAGAAGTGTACTCAGTACTGCCAGAACAGCCGTTCTGTTCCACTCAGGCTGTGGTTTTACCTGCCAGGAAAAAACCTCATAGTTTCCTCCTGTTCTGTTCACTTCATCAAAATCCAGTAAAGGAATTAAATGAAGCGACACTATTATATACTGTTACCTAGATCTTGACCTAGTAATTGATTTGATATCCTTCTTGTCATCCTCTAGTTTCTTGTCCTCAGAAGATTTTGTGTCCTGGAGGTTTTCGTCTCCCTCGTCGTCAGATTTGATTTCGGAGCTACCTGAAGAGACGCTCTGCCCTTGCAGTCCAGCTGGCATGCCTGGGAGGAAACACACAGACGAGCTGTCAAACACCGCTTACCAAACGTCGGAGCGATCTGGGGCCAAGTCCTCTGTCCCTGCTGCCCAGCGAAGGGCGACCTGCGTGCACAGCCCCAGACAACTGGCACTGAGCGAAGCGTGAAGGCCCTAAAACAGGTTTCAGCCAGGGCTTTGAGGTCTTGTTCTGCTCCTCAGCCTTTAGGAATAGTTCACTGACGCCTAGCTGCAGCTCCCTTTCTTCAATCACTACCTAAGTTTTCCCTCATCTTAAAAAAAAACATCTTTACTATGTCATTCCTCCCCCGATACACTAAATACCTCTGCTGCAACGAATGAGCAAAGTCCTTGTAAACCACCCCAACAGAAATTTTGGACTCTTCCACAGTTCAGCTGGAAGATTAGCAGCCTCTAGGAATAATGACAAAGCCCGGCTGTCCTAAGATGGCTTCGCTTTGCACCGAGGCGCGGAGCCCGATCCCCACGCGGCGGGGCCGTTGCCGGCGCTACTCACCCCTGTAGGGGTCCTGGGGCGGGTTCAGGTCCGGGGACGTGGCCGACTGGACGGGCAGCTGGGGCACCGGCACCTGGTTTGGCACGAGCGAGTGGCTGCCGCGGAGGCTCACCCCGTCCTCGCGGTGGGCGCCGACCTGCAGGCGGAGGAGAGAGGTGAGGTGAGAGGAGGCGACGGCCCGCAATGGGGCCGTGGGGACCTGCGGCCCTACAGCCCTGGGGTGCTGCTGCTCCCCTGGGGTGCCGGGGCGCTGTTGGCAGGCCAGCCCGGGCTGGGTGCCTCGCCAGAGGGCGCCGTGAGCCCGCAGAGCCGAAGCCCGGCCGGGCGTGCGGGAGACCGAGCGGCTCAGGCAGGTAAAACGTCAAATTGTCTCCCGGGGTGCCGCAGCCGAGCGCGCCGCTTCGCGCCCATCTGTCTTCTATCATGTCCGCCAACAGATCTGACAATTATCTTAATGCCCATATGCTTAATTGCGGGCTTCTCAATTCCCCCATCGCTAGCGGAAATCCTGCAGGAATTTCAATTTGGCATCCGGCTTTTCGTTTCGGGGATCGGCTTCGCTGCCATTTTTTCCCCGTCCCGCCGGCGAAGGCTCTGACAGCAACGCCGCGTCCCCCGCCTTCCGAGTCCAAATTAGCCGCATTTCATGAACCACCGAGTCCCGAAGCCGAATTGGGCGCCAGGCCTGCCAACGCCGTGACTCCGGGTAATGTCCCCAGGAAGGTTTTATTAACCACTCCAGTAGTGCCATCATCGGAGCTGACAGCGCGATGGAAACCCCGCCATCCACTGCTCCCACCCGCGTCGCTCACAGACGGAGCGGGGCCGGTACCTCCCTGAATAAAGGAGAAGAGCCGAGCATCCGCGGAGCAAAACTGACAGGAAAAACTACAAAAAAAGCCAGGAAGGGGCAACGTTGGCGCTGTGAGGGGCACCATTTGTCTGCACCCTGTGTCCAAAAGTACAGACATGAAAATTTTCTCCTCAGAAGATTGAGCACACGCTCCCGACTTCCTCAGGTGGGCGCCTCCCGTAACACTGGTGTGAAACGGGTTTCCGTGGCTGATAAACTCAGCAGCCAACTGTAAATCTCTCTTTATTCTCCCCAAGTAAAGTGCTCGGGCAGATAAAAAAGATCGAGGAATGTTTCTAATCAGACTTACAAGATAATATAGTATAATTGTTAACAGCAAGTCGAGACCGCAGTAGGAAAGATAAAAGGGAATCCTGCCAAGGGGAACTTGAGAAAATCTTTTACTACTAGACGAAATGCAAATAACCAAAAGCAAGTGTAAAATAGCACAGACAAAAACTCTCTCCGCGTTGAGACGCTTTAATTTTAAAAACATGACGCGCTAAGAAAAGACTGGAACCGGCATTGTTTGGTTATAAGGAAGAAAGACTTATAGGGGGTGTGCTCGGAGGTCTGCACTGCTCCTTCCTTAAATCTCAAATGATTGAGCATAATACGGTCAGGATGGCATCCTTCTGAGGAGAAAAAGTGTTTTTCCAATCTGCTGTGACAGGGCTGTGCTCCTCCGTCCCCTTGCTCTGCTGGGCCTGACCTGGGGCCACCAGGTCTACCCATGGTGTCGGGCCTGACTTGTCCCCACGGGGTGCGGGGGTCTGGCCCAGGTGACCCCCAGCAGTCCCCCCCATCTGAATTCTTCTGCGATTGTACAAAAGACGAAAACCATTTCATTTTGAGGTCGACAAAGAAACACGTGACAGCGCTTCTGCTCGGAGAACAACCACCGGCCTTCAAACAGCGCTCCAGAGCGACTGGAAGCTGTAAAGGCGCTCTGACAGACGCAATGTCTCGCTCCGGATCCCTCCCTTTTCCTGCAAGCCTCTCTGGGCCCCAGCCATGCTCTGTGCAGACAGACAGACAGACAGACAGCCCGACCCGGAGGCTGCCAGCACCCCATCCTGCTCCTGCTCCTGCCCCGGAGCAGCCCGCCTCCTCCGGTGGACCACTGCCACCACGGGACTCCCCGAGATGCCTCCAGCTGGGTGGTCCAGCCTGAAGTTAGACAGCCTGGATATCTTGATTATTCGGCCCGGCTGCTGGGAGATGACCTCTTATTTATCACATCGAGAAGCCGAAGCGGCAATAAGGATCGAAGGCTAACGGTACGGACGGTCTTTAAACTGAACTGTTTGAATTCAGACGCAAAATTAGACGCCATAAAGTCACCATCGCTTAACCGCTGATGTATGGACAAAGTTTTATTCGTGTCTTTAAAAGCAGTTCTGATTAAAAAAATAAATATTTGTAGCAATAAATAAATAGATGAATCAACCTTGCCTAGCGAGTACTTTTGTGTGAAGAGGACAAGGAAGGCGCCCAGGGTCACCATGCCACCTGCGGGATGCGCAGCCACCCCATCCTGCGTGGGTACCCAACGTGGGTCCCCCAAACGACTGCTAGGACAGGAAAATTCAGGCCCCTGGTTTCCCTCCAGAAGGGGCTGGCCGTTCACTTTTCTCCTTTAAATGTCATCAGCTGTTTCCACAAAGCCACCAGCAGCTCGGGACCAGTGAGAGCACGACCACGTGGCCCAGTTTGGCTGAAAACCCCCAGCTGGGAGGGAAGGGACAGCACTTACAGAAACAAAACCGGCCCTACTGGAGACCCCAGGGGCCGAAAGCAGCCAGGTCCACGAGTTGGGGGGGACACACAAATGCTGCCTTTCCTGTTCCCCCTCCGCAGCCAGCAGTGCCGCCGGTTTGGCTGTTACACAAACAACGGTCTTGCCCCGAGGTGGAGCAAAGATACTCATCGTTCCCCCTAGCCCAGGAGTGCAGACCTATAAATAATTCCTATCTTCAGAGAATCAAACCCACTTTGAAGTTCCATTCATATTTTCTTTCTTTCCGTCTCCTTCCACAGCCCCGACTGCAACACTCGGCAGATGGGAGTGGAAATCAAACCAAACCCAAACAAACAGCGAATCCACGACGCGCGCGGGCGGGACGAACGGGCTGGGCTGCTGATGTGCAGATCTCTGCCCTAGCTTCCTCTTTGAAATCCTAACCTCGCCCACGTGCAGGTACCGAGCGTACGTGTGCGTGCTCAGAGAGCAAGTGCAGCACGCTTGAGAGAAGTCAGCCTGAGGGAAAAAAAACAGGAGAAACCTCAGTCTTGTGGGGTTTTTTGGGCTATTAAAGGTCAAAATGGGTTCTGGAAGACAAATATAAGTAGAGAGAAGGCTGATCCCAGAGGTGGGGGTAGGTAAGGATGAAAATTGTCCCGTGGGACTTTCCAAGGGCTCTTTGGAGGCGCTCACACACCAGGCTGACAGACCCGGCAGGAAATCCTGGCCAGAACGATGTCTGCGGTCACACTTGGTTCGTCTTTTACAGCATTTTTCAACTCTTCAAGAGCTGGAAGAAGGCTAGACCTCATCTCCCTTTAACTCGTGCTTTCCTTTTTATGTATGGTACAAGATACTCGGCTCAAGTGCCAGGTTTTTCTGGTTACACTGGTCCGTGCGGATTTCAGATTCCCTGCGCTATCTACATCTTCATCAGCGATGGGAAGCTCTTAAAAAATGCCTGGAAATCCATTCTGGAGGACTCAGCGTTTCGTGATAGAGATGGGTATCTGTAGTTAGCAAGGATAAACAGCGCGATACCGGGATTTTCAGAAGCATATTCCGCGAGGAGTACGACACGGGGAATGTTGGCTCTCCGGATGATGTCCCCAGAGCTGATGTCCCCTGCAGAGAAGATGCGATGTGCCTGCGTGGTCCTCAGCTGCCCACCGACCGACACAGGGCTCTGACCTCCACGAAATGCCGACTGCACCCGGCAGCCCCCAAGTGCTGGGTCCGACTGTGAACGACCTGAGTGACCTCTCTGTATCTTTGTCGTTAACTCCCCGAACACGACACCACAAAGGAGAAGCCCTCACCTGCCGCCAGACGCTCTGCGGATCGCAGCTCCGGGCCTCGGGCTGCGAGGGCTTGCTCCTAACTAGCTCCCGTAACGAACCGAGGCGACGAGCAGCGGGGCTTTGTACTTTTCAGAACTGATGACCTCGTGTTATCCAATTAGATAAATAAAAACACGCGGCGGGCAAGTTGTAAGGTGATGCATGTTAACATGTGTTCAATGTTGTCAGAATTTATAAGTCTGACAGAAAGCAGATTTGCGCAAAGCCCTTATAAACCTCCAGCGCTATATTAAAAAGGGAAGGGCGCAGGGCACTCTGACACAAATGGTCTCTCACTGTACGTGTGTATTATTGGTCCGAATTATTCACTCTTATTTAACTGCGCTGAAGCCTTTCATCTCCATGCTATACAATAATCGCTTCCATATGACCGGTGGCTCAGCTATAAATAAGATCAAAAGCAAAAGAAAGGATTTAATAATAAAAAAAAAAAGGAGTAAAAAAAAAAGACATTAGGAGTGGCATTAAATCAGGAAAACAGCAAAGTTCAAGGTTTTTTTTTTCTCCATAAAAAAAAAAGCAGTGCCGGAGCGCGGCGCAGCTCGCCAAGCGTCTTATGAAAGGGCTTTTTTGCGAGGCAGTTGTATGCAAAAGCCATTCCACCACGGCTCCCAGTGGAAGCCCAACGTTAGAAAGGAGAAGGAGCAAACAAAGCAGACGAGCACCGCGGCCCAGGCCGGGCCGAGCGGTGGCACCAGCACCCACCCATTGGGGTCCTCGGGAGGGGAAGTTTGGCTTGGCACGCTGCTCTCACTCGACGTGCGGGGCCGGCTTTCCTTCCAGCAAGGCCTGCGGGCTCATCTCCTTCTTCCAGGGCTCGGCGCCGTGCCCGAGCTCCCAACCCGAGCGTGTCGGAGCCCTCAGAGCCATTCGGGCGCTGCCCTCGCAGCCGGGCTGTGCCCGGGCGCGCCGGTCTCCCACACGACGTGAGATGATTGAAGTGCTTCAAGGGAAAGCGACCGCTCGCAGCCTATTCCGGAGACGAGCGCGTTGCCGTGGCCGTTGAAGTCGCTGCAATAATCCTTACCGATTTCTGTCCAACGGAGGCGATTATTCATTTAAGCGCCGGCTAAATCCGGAGATAGAAAGGGGCCGAAAGTACGGGATTAAGAATATTAACTCTTCTTCATCGACCCGCCGGCGAGGAAGAGGAGGAAACCACGCTTGGGGAAGCACATCCCACATGGGGGGGACAGCACCACAAGGCCCCGCGGTGCCGCTGGCGCAAGCGGGCAAGCGGGAACGAGGTTGAACAATGAGCCTAATTAGCTCCTGGGGAATGAATGAAGCCCTTGTGCCCAAGGTGTCGCTTCAAGATCGGTCGGCGGTTTCTCTCTCCCGGCCAGGAGGAACTTTTACGGCCCGAAAACGGTTGCAAAATATGATAAGGGCCGTAATTCGTGGGGCAGCAGGAATGTCGGCCAATTAGGCAGAAATGGCGCTATATAAAAATCTGACGCCGGTGCCTGCGAGGTCGGATTTTGTTCCAGTAAGGTCATGCTGCCCCCTTTCCTTTTCCACCGTACGCGATACCTGTTAGCTAAAAAACACGGCGAGGCCAAAGAAACGGCAGATGCGACGGCTGCGACGGCGCTAAGAATGGAGAAGACGAAAAGACCGTCAGGAGAAACCAGCCAAAGCCAAGCCTTGCCTTTTAAATAACGCCAAGCCGCTCGGCTCTTTTTGTTTATGTACGAATGACATAACTGAATTACTTCATGAGCTGCTACTTTAATTCCTAGGGGTGGAAAATTCCGTCAGTTAATTTAATGTGGATGTAAAAAAAATACACACCAACATGCTCCCTTCCTGTGGGCCCTCATGTGAAGCTTGCAGGCGAGCTGATGGACTTCTAAGTGCTGTCTTAAAAATCATGTGCACCAGTTTGTGTTTTATAATGATTTTAATCAAGCCCTTCATGCGCTGCTACAAAAGAAACATGTGTCTGCTAAGATGCCCGTGTAAAAGTTCGCGCTGAAGCGCCGCTTGCTCCAATTTCATTTGAAATGTTACCATAAAATCCCTCCGATCTGCATAACCTCTGAAATAACAGGAACTACCGCCAGCCAGGAAATTCACGGGTAAAGCCGAAAATAAACGCTGAGCTCACGGCCTTGAGAGCTGGAGACGGGCAGCTCCTGTGAACCAACGCAAGCTCCGCGTTTCTATCTCGACGCGCGACTTCTGCCGTCGAGACCATTACGGAGGCACAAATATTATGAGCAGCTTGAAAACAAAGCCTCCATCGCCCGCATTTCTAAGCAGCCTGTGCCTCTTCGCAGCCAGTTCGCAGAAGCCTCTTTAGGGGTGTCCGGGCTTGTTTTGTGCTTGCTTTACAAGCCCGGCGAGCGGGGCTTCGTTTTAATTACCACCTTGGCGAACGCTCCCGCGTGTGCTTCGCTTCAACGGCACCAACAGTCCCGACGGGACGGCTCGTGGCAATAAAGCTCAGCGCACGTGTGTTTGCGGAACCGGGGGCCTTGCGGGATGGGAAACCTGAACCTGCTTCTCCCCCGCCAGAGGAGAGATCGCCCCCTTCCCCGTGCCCCCCCGGTGTGACCCACCTCGATGTGCCCCGCGAGGGGCAGCCTCGGCAGCACCACCGCTGGGGTGAGCCCGTTCGTTGCTGCGCTAGCACCAAATATCCACGGCGTGGGTTAGTGTGTGCCCCTTGCCGACGCCAAAGGAGCGCTTAGAAAGGGACGTCGGGGGCCTGCTACAAATCACCGAGTGCTTAAACGCTTTCCTTACCGGGCCGCTTAAAAATTAAGGGAGAGAACGTAAAGGAAGAGCTTGCTCCGGCAAAGGGCTCGTGGAGCCGGCAGGGCTCTGCTCGCAGCCCCGCAGCTGTAAATCTGGGCTAATCCCACCAAAATCGCAGCACCCCGTCCACGTATTTGCAGCGGGAGAGCAGCACCCCACCTACCCTTGCCTTCTTTTTGTCAGGGCCGCTGGATGCCAGCACCAGGCTCAAGTTACCGCGGGGCCGAAGGCAGCGAGCGAAGGTGGACGGTGGGCAAGGAGACTTCCACCAGCACATTCTGTACAAGTTTCCGGTCCATACCTCCCACTGCTACTTTATTTACTGCAGCTGGCCAGCGTTTTATAGCCTGTTTCATGTATTAAAATTCAAATGTGGAAAACATTACCAGTATCCTCCTTGATTTTTTTTTTGGGGGGAGGGGAATTTTTTCCCCCTTCAACTTCCTTTTCAGCGTGGAATGTATCAAATGGTCAAAGGCTAACTTCAGACTGACTCTACTCAAAAACTATTTCCTTTGTTCTTCTGTTTTTGCTTCAAAATTCATACCAGTTTTCCAAAAGCCATGATCAGGCCGGACTCCTTCGCACAAGTTAGAGTTTCAGACAGTGAGTAATGCTGCTGGGGAGCTCGGCAGACTGGCTGGTTTTTTTTCAGGGGAATCGTGCCCGTCTTGTTTTTTAGAAGCAGCCGTAGCTGGGTTTGAGCTCCCCTCCTCAGCTCACTGCTTTCCCCACGTACTGATTTTACACAGGCTGCGAGAGAAACGAGCAGCAACTCTCCTCCGGGCCCCTCCGCTCCCCGTTTCCAAGCCACTTCGGAAAAAACCTGAAACCTGCCCAGGTTTTTTAGAGCCGGGATGCGATCGCTGCCATTTCTCATCGTTGCCCTGTTGTTGTTGTTGTTGTTTGTTTAAATCTAGCTTCACCTACATCTGGTCTTGAAGCGAGGAGCACATATTTATGGAACAAACCGTCTCTGAAGTGATGCCCTGGGTGCATGTTGCATCAGTTTAACATATGCAAAGCCAACAAAGCTACAAAAATTAAACTATTTTCTCTTGATTGAGAGCAGATATACAGCAACAGTTGTAAGTCACAGATCTGGCTTTTAATAAAGCCAGATTTCTTCATTAAAAGCAGTATTGTTTAAACACTGGAGGAAAAAATAGCTTTGTACAAAGTCAAATCTTAGATTATATGTATCCCAAGTGTATTTAACATATTACCTGAGGCCAAGCTAAATTACAATCTAGAATTTCCTTTTGTGAATTCGCAGCAACTGCCACAGAGAGCAAAACAATGTCTGGTTCATGCTAATTTTATTGGGGAAGGGGAAAGGAGATGGATTTAACCGAGCTGCTGAAAAAGCATCTTTTTACCTCTCGGAGCCTTTTGCCAGACCATTTTCAGTTAACACTTTGCATTTTTGGGGGGAATCTGCAAATGGCACAGGCTCAGTTGTGGCTTTTAATGAGATTTCACCCATGACAGAGTCACTTCTAGCAACGTTTCGTTTAATGAGGAGCAGAGCCTATTACAAAGCCACCCCGATTAAAAAAGTACATTAAAAAACAAACATATTTTAGTTTCTCAGGTATTTAGTTAAAGCAACTGATGTTACCTTTTAATAACCCGAAACGACTTCGTTCATAGCTGAAAATCGATGGGAAAATATTCAGCTTACGGCAGTGTCTGGGGACAAATATGAAGGGGAGAACTGTCAAGAGTATCTGGAAATCCCACTTCTCCTTGGAGGGGGAAAGCAGGAGGTGGACAGGATATTCTCATTTCCGTATGAGGCAGCAGATCTCAGTCAGCAAGGCCTCGGGCTCCAGCCCGACCCCCGAAATCTTGCCCCTGCGGGTGCTGGGGTGTGCTGGGGGCGAGGAGACGTCCCCTCCGCTCGGCTCCGAGCCAGGCTGAGCCGCCTGAGAACAGCCACGGGACGCGGGAATGGCCGTGCTGAATAGAGCAGGGCTCTCAGTAACGCTGGGGCTAATTATTTTCTAATCACCTAACTGACTATCACGACACAGCCCGGCACTGGGGGCATCACCAGTGTGCAGCAGCCCGGAGGACGCGGCAATTATCAAATAATTGGCCACCAGAAGAAGCTCCTTCCTTCCCCGAGCAGTTGCCTCATGCTCTGCCATCAAAGTTTTTCTTTCTTTCCTTTTTTTTCTTCTCCTTGTGAAAAAAAGGAGGAATCCTGTCTGAATCCTGTCAAATAAAACTCTAAATGTTTGCATTTTCCATATGATGTCTAATCCTATTTGGAATGCTTCTGAACATTTGGCCTTGATTACATCTTGGAGCAATGAATTTCACAGGTCATTGTGTGTTGAATAAAAAGTATTTCTTTTTGTCAGGTTCACTGAATGTCCCCTTGTTCTTTAATTATAAGGAAGGATGAATAGAAGAGCTAGATTTACCTTCTCTATGCTATCCATTATTCTACGTACCTCTATTATGTCTCCTCTTATTCATCTCCTTTCTAAACAAAATCACCGCAATCTGTTCAACCTCCCTTCACACGAAAATCCTTCCGTGCTTGCAGTCGCTCTTGCTGTTTGTCACCGAACTTCTCCTCATTCCACTACACTTTTCTAAGAAAACCAAACCAGAACAACTCCAGGTAAGGCATAAAAACATAGAGATGTGTGTGTGTAAGTCCCCACTCGAGGCGTATACTGGCATTCCGTCAGTCTTGGTGTCCTTTCTCGAGTTCCTTTTCAGTTCAGTAGGTCTCATTTATTCATTCATTCATTTATTTGTTTATTTTAATGATTCGCGCGCACTGGAGAGAAATTTCCAGGCAGCTCTCACAGAGGCACATGCTCTCCTCCCAAATTGAATAGAGCCCAATATGTACATGGTTAATTGAAATTCCTTCTTCTAATCTGCTCTGCCTTACCCTCAGTACGTGGGATGAGACAGGGATCAAGCCTAGTCCTCCCACAACGCCATGGCAGCTAACTGGCCGTGGATCTGTCAAGTCCCTTCCTATTCCCACATATTTTCCCCCAGTCTTAATTAACCTCAATAGCATGAACTATCTGAAAATGCTGCCAGCTGACTCTTTCTCCCATTCCGCATGTAAGCAAGCAATGCTATTTCGAGAGCGAAATTTTGAAGTATAAAAAAGTTTGCCCTCGAATCCTGATGAAAATCCCACTTCTAGCTCAGCTCTGCACAGACGCACGCTCGCCGCTTTCTAATCCAGAACTGCCGTTCCTCACTTCCTACAGGACCCTTAGTTTTTCATTAACTTTGTTTAAGGTTTCTGCAGGCTCGAATGCGTGGCGTTAGATGGTTTTCCTTAGAATACTTAAAAAAAGAGATCGAGGAGACATGATTTGCCTTCACATGAAAGAAAGCTAGCTGCCAGATACTTCCTTTTCCAAGTGCAAGATGTTTGTCCTGGAGACATAAGGGTGTGCGTAAGGCCCTGTGGAAGTGGAAATCCCAACAGCACACCTCGGACACGGTCAGAGGCTTTAGCCAGGGTGACACAGGGACCTGACACTACGCATTATGGCAGCAGTGACAGAGCTGGGGCTCCGTAACGCAAGCAAGAGCCAGCGGCATGAGGGAGGAGCAGGCCGCTGAGCACCGACCACTCGATGTCACTTAATCCAGAGTGAAACACAAGGCACAGTGCGTGTGCGCAGCTCAGACTCGGAACCACTTTCTCTCCCCGGATTTTAGCACAGATGTAACACAAAGCCAGGATCAGCTCCTGCTCTTTAAGCCTTCTCCAGCCCTGCCAGCCTAAAAACTGCACCCGGCTTCCCGAACATGAAATGCAACGCTCCCGAAATCTTAACAGCAAGAAAGGAAAAGCACTTCCAGACCGGTGTGGGGCAGTGACCCTACACTGCGCAGGCTGGGAACCAAAGAGAACTTACGAACCCCAAGGTTTCACACCTCCACCCGCAGCTCCGAGACCGTGGCCGGGAGAGGCAAGGCAAACAGCGGCCATGCAGGGCCTCGCAGCCACCTCACGCTCACGCGTTAACGAACCAGCCCTCACGCCACCCTCGTTCCTCCCCCCGAGCCGTTCCCCGGCGTGTTTTCTGTCAGCGCTTACCATGAGCGAGTGCCGGTTGGCGGAGAGCAGGCCGGTGCCGTAGCCGGAGCCCAGGCCCGCCATGGCGCCGTTGTGCGAGGGCCCTATCAAGCCGTGCATGTCGGCGTGGCCGCCCGGCATGGCGGTGGCGGGCCCCACGGCGTGGTTGCGCAGCACGTGGATGGCGTCGTCCAGCCTCTCCAGGCGGTCCTCGATCCGGCTTTGCTGTTGGCGTGCGAGAAAGAAAGCGAGAGCAGCGTCAGCAGCCGCGGGGCCCCGCAGCGGCGGAGGCGGGCGCAGGGGCAACGGGGGGGCACGGTCACCCGCAGCCAGGCCTGCCTTCTCAACCCCTTTTTTCTCCTTTCTTTTTGCTTTTCACGTTTGTATTTATTCATTTATTTTATATATATATTTTTACAGGAGTGGTTTTGTTTCCTTAGGGACATGTTTCAAATAGCGTTGCGGGGAAGGAGAGAGCATGGTTAACACGAGTGCAGCTTTGATTTTCATGGGCAAAACAGGTTCAATGATTCCTCATGAACATAATCATTACAGTACATATGTTGCCCTCTATGTCTTTGAAAAGTTTTAGTGATACTTAAAAAAATAAAAATAATAATAATAATAAAAAAAAAAAGAAGTAGGAGTAAAGGAACAAATATCCCTCTAATTTGAGTCAATCTCTAACCGGGATTTTCCTCCCCCCATCCAGGCACAGGATCACACACAAGGAGAAACTACCAGGCCACACAGTCCCTCGCACTGCTCGGGTTTTTCCCCTACATGTACACACCCTAGGATCACTTTCCATCTCTGCTGACAGCAGAAATAAGCACTCGTCCTTGGCCGGTACACCCCATGGCACGGTGCTGGGGACGAGGGTACAGCCCCGGTGGCAGCCAGGTCTGTGAAACCCAACCACCTCCATCTGCCCGGGGAGCCTCCACCTCTCCTCCCTGCTTCTCTGACCATCCCAAACGCCACCTACAGCACCGGGGAGCTCTTTGAAGAAACCTGGCTGCTGCTGTACTGCGTTACTTCCTTCCACTGTCATTTTTCTCTTCAGCCAAAACAACTCCAAGCCATGTTGCAGGCAGGACTAGGAAGGAGAGAAGCAATGGGGAAACAACCACCTCTACCTGGGCTTCCCACCGCCCGCCGCACCAGCTGCTCCATGGAAAGAGTGACGGGCTCCTGCAGGAGCCACCAGCTCGGCGTGGGGACAGCCAGCCACCGCTACAGCCCCTGCTCTGCTCTGCTTCCTCAGCCCCACCGCTCTCCTTGCCTGTCCCCAGCGGGGCACCGAGTGCTTTGCTCCTTGGTGAAATAGGAGAGGAGCTCAGCAGGACAGTCCCAGAGCTCTGCGGAGCTTCAGCTGCAAAAACAGACATAGCTCTATGGATCTTACGGATCTCTCAAGCAAACCTCCTAACCAGCCCACTGCTCTCCAAAAACCAAGGTAACTAAAAAACCCCCAGAAGACAGATAGCTTAGAAAACATCACAGTCAATCATGGGAAGGATTTCCATGCTTGGGCAGAAAAAATAGCCCCGCTAACTCCTGAACCTGGAAATTTTCCAGTGAAGTCCACAGGACTGCTGCATCCCCCAGCACCAGGTGGGTTAGCACAGTGCTCTTGGGAAATACCTGCTTTCTCTTTTTTAAGGACACTTTAAAACTTTAGCACCATTGATTTTACACCCAACAATACGTCAGGCATCTCGCAGCAATTACTGGAACCTTCTAGACTTCCAGTTGAGACCGACAACCAGCTGCTAAGGTTGAGACAGAGGATACCGGATTCGTTAAAGTTCTCCTCTGTCCTAACGTGTGACTTAACCTTTCCATTAAAAAAGGTAACAAATCTTATTGCTATCCCTTCAATCCCATCTGTCACACGAACATTTATCACCAGCTCGGCCCCTGACTCTTCCCCTCAAGCTCAACCCTTCGTGTTCTCCCAGGAGACCATCGCTGCCACACTGGCCGCTCTCACTTCCCAACTCCACGGGCCTGACGGACAGTGACCACGCTCTGTCCTGCTTTCTATTTCTCTGCAACACATGCCACCTGCCTCTTCACCGTTCCCTCTTTTCGTATGCACTGTTCCCTTTTCAGGGTGTTTCAGTACTGCATCCCCCGCCGTGCAAGCGAGCAGGAGATCCTGTCCAGCTGCAGCTCCAACCAGACTACGAGAGCTAGAGCACGGGGCACCCTGCTGCCAATTTAGGGGTGGCAAAATCAAGTCCGAGGGCATAGCAGTTGCTAACGAAATGAAAACCTGTGTGAGAAGAATGGATGAGAAATGGAAAGAACAGCAAGTAAAATACTGAGGCAGAGGAGGTCACTAATCAAAACATACCAAAGAGTGTAAGGGACCTTCATAATTGGGAGATGATGACGCTTGACCTCCATTTCTAGACCAAACAGCTGTGCCTGCTAATAGTAAAATTGGAATTACCATTAGAACTATGCAAACAAAAATGTCTTTCAAACTTTTTGGACAGTTTTGTAGACATGTAAATGCCGTATTCCAGATAGACTATAGAGCAGACATATGGAGAACTTCCAAAATACACACGGGTGAAAAAAAGGTATTTTGTAGCAAAGCACGTAGATGCAGGCCACAAAGTTCCCCCAGGCTGCTTCTCCACATAGAGGGCTGCATTGATTCCGCAGCTGTACCGACGAGCGGCTGCAGGAGAAGGAAACGTCTCGCTGGGGAAAGGAGAAGCAGCACTTCCACGCGGTGCTGCGGGCAGCTGGGCCTCTGCGCGAGCCCCGGCACATACTAGCCCATTATCCTAACCTCACTTCAAGCCGTAGTCCGTGCCACTGATTACGTCATTCCACCATCAAATTTGCAAAATCTTTAAAAAAAAGAAAATAAGTAAAAGCACTGCACACAACATGCTATTATATTCTGATAAGGTCGGCACTCTCCTCGGCCAGATTATTTGGCTTGGCAGGTTCAGAATGCCACAGGTCTAACCAAAAAAATAAAAATAAAAATCTGGTTTGCATCCACTGCTCTACATCTGTTCCTGCTGCAGGAATAAAAGGTCTCCTCGTCTCCAGCAATGCTTTCTACAGAAAAAAATTGCCCTTGCAAAAGAAGCAAAGCAGACACGGGGAAAAGAAGTGTTTTTTTTTTAAGTATTTTTTTTCCAACAGCGTATATATATAGCTTAGACCATTTATAAGGTTCTTTCTTTTAAATGAGTCATCTTCTGAACGATCTTATAAAATGGGCTGAAGAGTTTGAGATGGAAATATTTGGATTTTAATCTTAATGTCTACGCTGAGTGGCACTTGCTTGGACTAAGATAGGCCAGGGTGGAACTCATGGCACGTTTTTTTAGGCTCTGACAGCATGATTTTTTATTTTTTTTCTTATAAAAGTAAAAATTATGTCAGTTCTAATTAAAACTTAAATCTTCCCTTTTCTGGTCCCCATGGAGCTTTTATTTGAGATTTTGCTACAGCACTGACTGGAGCAATGAACAGCAATCTTTACTTTCAAAATCATTTTTAACTAGCCCTTGATATCCTTGAGGGAAAGTGTCTCGCATGCTAAACACTTTCAGTTCTTATTTAAATGCATTTGTACTCCTTATTTCTCTTTATTTTGACACTTGCTTCTTTCTATTTATTCACTAAAACTTGCAGGAAGCAAGGCAGCCCAAATTAGCACAATATTTTTCCTTTTGGTTCGGACCCTTTCAGGGGGAACAATGGCAACGCCTCGCTAGGAGAAATGCAGCTCAGAGTGCCGGGGTGTCGCGTAACACCTCAGGGGTGATTTCAGGCCAAAAAAAAAGGGCAGAAAAGGGTTTTCTGAAGCCCCAAGGCTGTGACGAGACAGGCAGTCCTTCCGCCGGTCTCCTGCCAGGGGTGGTTTGGAGGGAGGGATATTTGCTGACTGAATTCCACCTCAACGTTAGTGCTCCTTCAGAGCAGGTCGGTGAGATGGAGGTGGACGTGGTGTCTTCCTCGTGGACCTCTGCCTACAGAGGCCAGGCCGTCACCTAGCTCCCTTCTCCTTCCTTTAGACGCTGCATTAGCACAAGCTTCCCTGCCACCTCTCCTTCCCCAGAGTCCCATCACTGCAGCCAGGTTAGGCCCGGGCCTCTGCGGTGGTGCCGCCATTTTAAAGCAGCACAGAGGTGCCTGCTGTGGTGCTCGTACCCCACTGAGGAGCGCACCTCACACCAGCACTACCCTACACAAACTGCCTTTTACGAGGGCCTGAACACGATGCAGGGCTCATACGGAAAGGAGTCTGGAGTCTTGGGCTACTGGTGATACAGACCTCGTCACGAAGACAGGGTGGAAAGGTCTTCTCCAAGGCGTTAG
Organism: Nettapus auritus; assembly: GCA_011076525.1. NCBI lineage: Eukaryota > Metazoa > Chordata > Aves > Anseriformes > Anatidae > Nettapus > Nettapus auritus. The sequence continues at coordinate 1,065,047 of CM021797.1, read as the reverse complement.
TGTGGGGGCATGGGAGGAGAAGCCTACTGCTCTAGTCGAGAAGTCTCAGGGTTTATGAAATCTGAATTACATTTAGATAAATATTTAAAACTCCCGATGCTCATGAGAACTACCCAGGGCCTCTGGATCTTTTCAGCTTAGGCTTTTTTTAATATGAGTGGTTTTAAGTTAAAATATGTCAGTTTTATAAACAGAGTATAAAATAAATCAATGGGATTCGTGGGGGCTCGGTTTGTCCAGAGACACATTTTACGGATCAAACCCCAGCCAGCCTTCGCTTCAGCCCCGAGAGGGGACGGGGGAACGTCCAAGGAGATGCACTTGGCCCCGGGGCGAGGCTGCCATGGGGCACGGCCACGGCACGGGACAGGCTCCGCGCACGGCACAAGGCACCGGCCACAAGACCCCGAGGGCACTGCTGGAAGCTCCATAAGGATGCGTAAAAACACTGCTTTACTGTACAGGCATCCACCTACGAGCTGCGACGACCTTCTCTCTGCCCTGGCACTACAGCATTTGGGAAACCTCTCTGCTCGTCTCTGGGGGACCACCGGCCACCTGCGTGTGCTGCACGTCGCTAAAGCAATGGCCCGGTGCTGCTGGCTGGATGCACGTCGCACACCCAGTACCGTAGGAGCTCATTTAGGCATCTCCTACCAAAAATAGGTTGAAACGTTCAGTAAAATAGAATTGTAACAACAATACCTGAGAGAGAAGGGGGAGAACCAACAGGAGTTGAAGGATTTGATGAAAAGCTGTTGTTGGTGTGATCTGGAGAATAGATCTTTAAAAGATGATACAGAATTAATCTAAAGCCATCACAAACTGATGCAGAAAGAAATATGGAATTCTTATGCATTCAGTTCATTTAAATGAAAGCAGGACAGGTTAAAAAGCCTCTTATTCAAATATTAATATTTCTACAAAGACAAAACTGTATTAGATGCAGGAAGCTAGACAACAGACCCCTTTTGATGGGAACAGACACTAGCCAATTAAGCGATGGTTTCTGATTGTCACACAGATCTGCCACGGTAGATGTACACATTTTCATTGTATAGACTACTTCACGAATGACTGTCATTGACAGGCCTTCAAGCAAGCCTGAAAATTGCTTTTTTGTTCTGCTGAAATCCCTTAACGGCCAAAATAAAGCAAAGGGCACGGGGCACGTCGCCCTGGCACAGCGGGGAATCTGCAGCAGCAAACTCCAGCTACTCGGCCGCTGCTCCAGCGAGAAAGCCCCTGCCTGCCCCGTGCCCGGCGAGGGTGCCACCGCCCTGCGGTGTCCCTGGGGCCGCTGCCACGCACCGCTCGCCATCCGTGCCATTGGTCAGGGCACCACTTCAAAGTGGATTCTGTACTGTATCAGTTAGTTCAGGCAATCTGGAGTCTGACTTTTCGTCTTTTCAATGAAGCATCGAAGAATATGCGAAAAAAAATTAACTCTCATGAGAACTCAATGGAACCCACTCTGCCCAGAAAATAACTATCGTGGTCCTTATTAACAGTCAGTCCGTGCCAACAATTACCAAACACCGAGGCACGGCAGTGCTTCCTTCTGCTCGAGCGGGAAAACTGCCGTGCCCCAGGTACCCCGGTAAGAGCTGGTAACTCCTGACTTTAACAGCAACCACAGCAACTGAATAGGTGGAAACTGCCGTGAAAAATAGAAAATCTGAAGGCAAAGGACATTTAGAGCGAATCCTGTCTGCAGATCGCTCGGTGGCACAGAAGTAATCCTGCTGCCGATTTCTGTTCAGACCTCCCTTGCCCGAGTAAATGACGTGTGTGAAAGACTGAAAGACACAGCTCATTGTCACCCAGTGAATGGGAACAGGCCAAGGTTGCCACTCTTTCCATTTCTAGTCTAGCATAAAATTAATTCCAGAACTTTGTAAACACCATTTTGCACTGATTGTGAAATATCTCGGTTGGCAGTGACTCCCAGTGGGTGACCTCTGAGACCAGGTCTCTCCCGTTTGCTGCTCATCTTCTCAAACTCCAGGCGTCCAATTCTGATTAAAGCTCACACTTTGAAAATGGTAAACGTGTATTCCAAAGTAAATATTTCCTTACAGAGGCAAGTGCTTTCCCCAGCGCATCACCAGTCTGCGAGCTGCCTGCCGCCCCACTTCCTCTGTTTGCTGAAAAACAAAAGACTCAATGTAAAAACAGACAGAAAGACATCATCCGTTTCTATTCCTGGTCCACTTACTCATAATTTAATTGCATTTTAATGCTAATTACATCAAATTAATCTTTAATTGCCATTAATTTGTTTGCTAAGGTAGATATCAAACACATTCACGCTTTGTTTTTTCAGATAACGTATAAACTCGAGATGTTGTTTTTATAAAAAATATATCGCGTATTTGACAGTACTCGGCCATACGGCTTTATTTTCCTAAATAAAAGGTTGCTAGATGAAGATGCTCAAAGGCACGGACATTGTGCGAGTTCCTGACACTGAAGCCTGGGCTCAGGAGTGTCTGCCCGCCCTCCATCGCGTGCTCAGCCTCGGTGCCTGTGCTCTGGGCTCTTCGAACTTTGCTCCAGCAAGGCTTTTCTCTTCCAAAACTTAAACGTCAGGGCAATGTTCCACACTGAAACCATCAGAAGCTACCACAGAGGGATATTACAAAGGCGGCAGAGATAAACTCCCCAGAGCCGGGGATGCCAGAATTCAGTCTGCCAGTGGAGCCTAATTTCTCTCTTCTGCGTCTGTACCGCGAGCCAGGCATTAATTACACGATCGCTTATTGCTCCTCCACACAGCCCCAGCCCTGCTCAGCGCACGGCAAGGACAAAGTGCTGGTAATAAGCAGCTACCCGGGGTTTTGTTTTCTCCCCATTCACTCGGTGACCCCAGTCCTTTGTATACGTTTCAAAGCATGTTTTAAAGACGTTATTAATTTCCACAGACTTCTCCGAAGCGCTCCTTCCGACTCTACTTAACACACTGCGCGAACCTTTGATTAAATCATTTTTTTACCATCTCTCGAGTGATAGGATCGCGCCTTTCATAGAAGCAATTTAGGGAAAGAAAAATCGTGGCCTAACAGTCCACCAATTTCTCACCCTCGGGTGATAGGACGGAAACGTCTCCGTTCACGGGACAAATTGAAGGCAAGAAAAATTAGGGCGGAATGTTCCACCGGCTTCAGCATCTCTGTGTCCATTTATAAAGGCAAAGCAGCGCTCCGACTGACTGCTGTGCGTGATCAATACTTCTGCTTTGGGCCCCGCAGACTGCAAGTCAGGCGAACAGAAAATGAGAAGGAGGCAGCCGGTCACCCCCCACGGAAAGGCCGGACTGATATCTGGCATCCCAATTAACGCCACCTTTGTGTTTGGTAACTTCTGAATGACTGATTCGGCAACTTTTTTACTGAGGGGATGCACGTGTGTGTGTATATTATACTTTTGGGGCAGTTACAAAAAGCATCTTCCTTCCGTGTTTCATGCACAATGCACAATTTTCTATCAAATGCAGTACCTGTACATTTCATTTGACTGCATACAACCCTGTTTCAGCTCTCCTACAGCAGAATCATCTAAAGAAGCCCCAGATATTACGGGTGTCCCTACCTCTTTCACCTCTTTTACATAAATTTACATATTCTTATTAAATTCTTATTTCGATTTTTATTTTCATTATTGAAAATACATTTATATGGCACTGATGGCCTACTTGTAAATCTCATCTCAGTTTGCAATTAGCTATCAAGATATATAAAGTTCTAGGATTTACTCCGCTGAGCTGCCAGGGAAAAGTCTGAAGTTATTACAGCCCCAAATACTATCACAGAAATGCGAAAGCACACCAGCAGAATGCATGGCCTCCGTTAGAGACACAACTTATCAGGCTAATTTAATGTTGTAAATCACAACCTACAGGTTTTGCAACCAGGCAGATGTCCAGAAATTCAGTTACTTCGCTCTAAAGTGAACTGTGAATCTAAATGTAAATCATGCATTGTTTTTTCCTTTTTCTAAGTGACCCTAACTACATTATTCTAAAATTAAGTCCTACATTTGTCTGTCTGAAGGCTGGTTTCTCCTAATGAGATGAGCTGTACCGCTCCTGCGGGAGAAGGAAGCGCAAGGACTGCAGCCCTGCTCCAGCGTGAGCTGGGCCACCTCGCCTCTTAGCTGCTGTCAAAAACAAAAGAATTCCTTGGATATGCCGAATATTAGGCTTTTCCTGAAAGACTTCAAAGAGAAATTACTACAAGAGGCCTGGAAATCATACAGGGAGAGCCACAGGATGGGCAGGAGTGTGACAAGTGTCCTGTTGCAGACAGGGTGCTGCACGGGGAAGCGGAGCGTGAAGAGCGATGCAGCTGAGGTTCGTGACACAGGGAAGGCGAGCTGGGCACGGCCATTCATCATTCTGAAAAACTGAAAGACTCCACCGATGCTTTGATGGAGAAAATGGGCAAAGGGAGGTAGCTGAGGCACCTTCTGTGTGGGAGACCAAGTGAAACATAACCAGAGATGTTGTAGAAGTCTTCGTGTCCCCAAAATAACCAGCTTTACTTAAATATAGCCAACCTTTTAATGGATGTGTTTGTTTTTCACGTCACTGCTTTCCACATAAATTATGTCTTTTGGTTATTCTGGTAATAAAAGAGACACGACTGAAAGCTGTAGGTGATTAAGAAAGCTCCATATTTGAAGGATTAACAGAAAAATATGGTCTTAAGAAGAGCAAGCACCATCTACTGCAAGAGCCCAACTGTTTCAGAGGCAAGAGCACCAAACATCTGCCCAGGACGAAGAGAAAATGGACGTCAAGTGTATGGAAGTGCATGGATTCACTGCAGAGAGAAGTAACACACAGCGCTGCTTTATGCAGCGGATGGCTAGGGAATATAACCACGAGTTTCTATTAATATCTCACAGTTGTCGGTCCGTCCTTTTAGCAGCGGCTTCAATGAAACGCTATTTAAATACAGCCGCCGACGCCGTGGGGGCCGAGCGCAGCCAGGCTGAGCTGGCAGTTTCGGTTTGCACGACGACGGTCATGTTGAAATAACTGGGATGTTTTCCTGAGCTCCGCATCGCCGGTGCCCAGAGCAGCACACCGAATGGAAGAAAATTCCTAGGAAAAAGCAAGGAAGTGTATTTGGATGAGGCCAAAAATACCTTAAAAGAATTATTTTAATGGCTTGGAAGCTAATATTAAAGCTCTTTTTCAAGCTCATCAGATGATGATGCAATAGCAGAACGCAAGGGAAAAAATAAAAAAGGTCGCAGAGGAAATGCTGAACTGATTATTTTCATCAGCTTTGTCCACAGGTTGGATGGTATTTTAAGAGATTAGTCAGAAAAATTGGCTCTGACTGAGATGTCAATATAAAGGCTTTAAAATAAATCAATAAAAATATAGAGGAATGAAATGACATTTCTATGAGCTCTGGAGGAACTCAAACACAAATTTCTCTAACTTCTACCACAGTGTAAAGCTTGCTCAGACTGACCTAGCACTGGAGCGAAGAGGGTGCAGAACATCACAGCAATACTGAAAACAAAGTTCTGTGAGTTCAAAGAGCCACCCAATTTCAAATCTGACTTCCCCATGAGGAAAAATACCAAAGAATAATATAGGAATGGATAGATACACTATATTGCAAAGCCAACGACGTTTTCTGGGGGGAAGCCATGTCCTGCAAACCTAAATTCTTTCCAACAGATGAGGAGCAGTGATCCCGTAAATATGACGGATTTGTGCTCTCAGAAAGCTTTCAACAAAGCCATCTCCCAAAGGCTCTTAAACTAAATGGTTCTCAGATAAGAGGGAACGGAAGATATTCTTGCGGATTAAGAAGTGATTAAGGGAGAGAATACAAGAGTAGGAATTAATAGTTAGCTTTCTAACGGAGGAATATTACCCCCCAAATCCCCTTTGTGCAGATCTGCACTGTTCAACGCATTCGTATGTGGCCTAGGGAAAAAGAAAAGTGACATGGGCTGAGGTTGTGGCGTTTGGTGAGATCCTGAAGATGAAAGTATTATTTAGGATAGTAAGATATTGTTGCCTGCAAAGAACAGCTCTTGTAACAAGTACGGGGGGAAAAAGCCTTACGCTATGAAGGGACACAGGTGGGTGCTTGGTTCCCTCAAATGTTCTCCAGAAGGAGAAGACCTGAAGGGACACGAGTAACTCGCTCAAACCCCGGCTTGGCCATCAAGCAGCCCTTCACTGCCCGTCAGGAAGGCCCAACAACCAGCAATCGCTGGGCAAAGAGCAGAAGTGAAGCAGAAACCTGTCATGTCACCCCACGGACCCAGCCCACAGCTGTGGAACAAAGATTTGGGGAGTCCGTGACAGAGCCTCGAGGCCTAGCGAGCAGCAGGGCGGTGGGGTGGTCCCTCCAGGGCATGACCACGATTAATGTGGATTCTCAAGAGCCACAGCAGGGCACGATAGGGGCCACAGAGTGACAAAGAAGAGGGAAGAAAGGCTATCTGGTACTTGTGACAACAGGAGAACATGTGGGGACCACATAGGGCCTGGAGGGAGCAGAAAGTGAAAGGAGAGCCAAGCCACCACATGTCACCGTGCTGGGGACCTCTCCCAGCCAGCCTGGTGCTGAGAAGGTTGAAATTCCTAAAAACGTGCATTGACATGAATAAACTGGGGTGGTGGTGGTGACTGCTGGTGCCCATGGGGCAGCTGGGCTCATGAGGGAGCTGGTATGAAGCCATGGCGGGTCCTCGTCCTGCAGCAGGCCGAGCGGAGCCGTGCCAAGCTCACACGGTCTGCACGAGGGGCTGGGACACTTCGTGAGGAAAAAAACACTTCAGCTTCCTCAATACTCAGCTCAGCACCCAGCTCTGGCTGGAAATGACAGGGGAAATATCGCATGTGCTCACTCCCTCCTTTTATACCCTTCCCAAGGAAGTGTCCTTGCCGGACAGGCCCATGGTGTAGAGCAGCCTTGGTCTGAACCAGGACAGATGTTTTCAAGTTCTTATGCAAAACACCGAGCGACTTAGCGCTAGGAATGCTACGGAACGCCCTCAGAATTGGAAGGGCACAGTTTATCCTGTATCCACTGCAGGCTGTAACGGGATGGAGTTGCCAAATGCAGGCTCCCAGAAAGGTTTCAATTAATGGGGGACAAAGGTTTGGGGGAAGAGCTAGGGAACACTCAAAATTTTAGGGAAACAAATTAAACCAGGTAGGTGAATTTCACCTCCACACCACAGGAAGTGAGCGTGGAGCCACGGGAAGCCACGGAGGTAGTTTTGGCAGGTTCACGGGGGGTTGATAGCTGCAGGAACAACAGGTCCCTAAGCACGTGCCTGCAGAACCAGGCGGGGATGTCCCCTGTGACACGACACGTCTGGGTGCAGGTCTCCACCGACACAAGGCATCAGCAAATTTTGGCACGATGCAGGAGACAAAGCTTGGGAACGGGACTGCAAGGCAGGACTTGAAAATGCATCGCAAGAGCCGTCACCGCTCCTTGGGAGCTATTCCCCCACTCACCGAACTATTAATGTACCGAAGACATCGTGAAAGACTGCAACCTTTGATGGATTGGTTCTAACGACGCTGAAGAGCGTGTTTATTGTTACACTTAATCTCCTAAAACTTTCTCAGCATGTTTCTACGAAGAACAATTCTGTGCTGGAAGGCAACCGGACAGGATGATGAAGTACAGCCTTTTCACATCTTTCTGGTGGGACTCGGATTGTAAATCTTAGATTATTGAATAAACTTCCAGGAATCTGTATCTCAACGAGGATAATTATATCGAGCAAAGTATCTAGTGTAACAGATAGGCTGCAGCCTTCCATGAGAGAATTCCAGCCAGACTTTTTATAGGTTCAAACTCACGCTGTTCAATGGAACGGTGCTTTCTGAAACAGAGGGCTGGAAATTGTGTTTCTATGTAAAGAAGAGTGGAAAAACTTGCACCATCTTGGTATTCACAGCTGATGATCTCCCCAAATTATGGGGAACTGACATTGCTGGGTAGATGTCATATCCTTCTTACGCTGCGCGACAGTTCGCCACCCTAGTGTAACTGGAAGCTTAACATTCTTGTAAAATATACAGCGCAGTATTATGTGACTGCTAGGGTAATAAAATTACTGTGAAACCAGTGCCTCAAGGGGAAATGCACATAATGTTTCTCCTGGAAAAGCTGCATGTCACAGTGCATAATGTCATACAAACAACATGTCATTAGAACTGAAAGCAGCGAGCAGGATTAATGCGGGCATCAGATGGATACGATGGAGCGCCTTTAGCATACGCTGTACGAGTCGAGCTCAATAACTGGTTGCCTAAACATTGCACTGCCTCAGACCTTGGAAAATAAAAGCCAACGCTTTGCATAAAATTAACCACTGCTTTCTGTCGATGCCATCGTGCAGCCTCGTGAAGGAACGTTCCCCCTGGTGCCTTTTGAAGCTGCACCACCACCAGGGAACTCATCTACCCAAGCCCTGTTTGTGGTGGTTTGTGCCCCGCTGGCATCGCAAACTGTCCCAGGGATGACGAGACACTTAGAGGACATTTGTGGCTGTGTCCCTTTGCTGGGTGATGCAGCAGCCACCCTGCCCAGGCTGCTTGTCTAGGAAAATCAGGGCACAGAGGGGAAGGACAGCATGCACACAGCCTTCAGGGCATGTTCACCGATTTGGGAGGAGGACAGGACTTGCATCCAGATCCATCAAATACTTTTGCTGCCCTCAGACGCAGCTCACCGTTACTACTCAATTAATATTTACAACTGCTGAAAGAATTGCACGTTTGGATTGCAGCTCTTCTGACCTTTCCTTGCACGCTGGACTTTCAGGAGAGGAATCCAGATGAAAGTCTGGAGGAATTTTTTTTTACATGGGAAATTCAGGCACTGAGGCATATGGGCAGGAGACAGGGTTCTCATTCCTGCCCATTTGCATCCCTCTGCAATTTTTTTTCTTTCCTAACTGTTATCTGCAAGGCGCCTGCATCACTGCTGTGAAATGGCAGAATTAAGTTTGACTCTATTAGGCTCCTTTTGAGGGAGAAAGAGAGAGTGATTTTTGTGTGTCGCGCACACAGAAGCAGCAATACATTGTAAAGGAAGAACTCTCCATGGAATGGCAAGATTGAGCACAGAAACACTACCCTGAAACAGGATACGTTTTTCTCAGACAGTGACAAATTAAGAAGAGACCGTATTTAGTTTTTTCTTTGTTCAGGGACCTTGAAAAATATGATGCCCATGTGTTAATGTTTGAACCCACCCTCCATTCTTGCTGCATTAGTCCTGCTCACAGTCATTCAATACAGAATCATGTGTGTAATCCGAAACATGTGTCCAGCGATGTGTTCCCTATTTACCAATTATTTAATTAGCTTTATTTGTTCTTTGAGATACAGGCAAAGCTCTATTTTTTTCTTTCCTGTATTGAAGTCCGAACCGGTATTTGCCAACTCTTGAGGAAAGCACACAAACGCACGCTCTTTATTTGCAGAGCGTGTCGGAACGGAATCAGCCATGCCAGCGGAGGCTCCCCTCTGCTGCCACCTCCACGTCCCCCACAGCACGGGGAAAGCAGGAGAACGCTGGCGCAGAAAGCAGAGGCGGGAGGGAGCAGGGAAGGCCCGGGCAGCACTCACCCATGATGCTGTCGGTCCCGTTGGCAGGCGGCGTGCACGACGAGGCGCTGTAATGATTCGTGCCGCTGCGGTGGAAGGTGGACATCGGAGGAAGACTGGAGTTGATGTCTGCTGAGGAGTGTGATGGGTAGCTCTGTGCCAAAGAGGAGTGAAAAAAAAGGAAATATTTTAAGTATTTAAGTGTAAATGTTACGTATTTAAGTACTGACAACATCAAGGGCAACAGGCTACTCGTGTTGCTTCCATTTCAGGTGCTGCTGGGCTTCACCCAACCAAGACGAGCCATGAGGTTACAGGGGAAGGATGTTTTTCTAGCTCAACTTGACAGCTCCTGGGGAAGATGCAGCACATCCCTATCGAAATACCCACAGGGAGGGTTCACAACTGCTGGTGGTACTGCAGAGACGTAATGAGAAGAAATTAAGAAAAAAATGCTTTCTGACAAAGCAACGCTTCCTGACAGGGACAGCTACGGGTTGGAAGAAAAGGCTTCCAAGAGATGAGGCAGAAACCTTGTAATGGTTTCAAAAGATCTGACTATGAGGCACGCAGGCCTGGTTCTGCAGAACTTGCTAGGAGGAAACGCGCTGGCACACCAGGTATCAGCTGGGCCACTCTTCCCTCCTGCAGTGTGTCTGTGCAACAGATGACCAAAATGTGACGGATCGCAGTCTCCAAACAAGCCCGGGACAAGCGTCTGGGCAACACACGAAGGGTTTGGCAGCTGTGCGGCTGCATCAACACAAACCTTCATTACTGCGAGACGACATCGCTGCGGTTCCACTTCTGCTGGAGTTACATTGCCCCAACCCCAGCTTACGTTCGCGCTGTTTGTCACTGTTAAATAGCTGTGTTTTCTTTAATCGCTGTGAGATCCCGTGTGCAGACAAGGCCTAGAACATGCCCGGCTTTTATCTTCATCACAGCCGTGTCCCCAGCAGACAGAGGTCCTGCAGAAGACCTCCGGGTTTTGGGGACTGACGCAAAGCTCCCTCCCTCCACAAAACTGGATATCTGAAAGTTTTCGCAACGAATAAAATGATATAACCCAACGCTGATTTATTTATCTACGGAAAAAACTAGCGTCAGCTCTGGCCAAAGTCTGAATGAGGTGTTCAAGCTTTTTTCAGGCTCGCTTGTAAACCACGCCGGGACTTCGGCCACAAATCCCGTTGGCAAAGCTGAATTTGTCACGAGTCAACGAGGATCGCCTGGGTCAACAGGCTGAACGTGAGTGACTCCATCTCCCCGGCTCAACTTCTGCCCCGTGACACGCAGGGAAGAGCTCTTGTGTGAGTCTCTCATTTCTCAGGGGAAGACATCAAACCGCTGTTGCTAAATATTTCAGGAAAAACGTGGGGTCTGAACACAGCCAGGAACTGCTCTCTGCATTCAGAGCACCTATTTAGAAAATCACCGATATGGCTGAGAAATAAGAATAAGAACAGCTTTTCTTTCTTCTTTCTGCTACGTGCAGCTTCTCTACAGGTCGCCGAGAAGTTAAGGACATTGGGAGGGAACTGAACCGAAAGCATTCAAAATTTCCTCACCGTGCTTTCCTTAAACTGCCGACCTCTCACTCATCCACTACCAGAAATTATGTCTGTATTTAAACTATCAAAGGCTTTCTTCTGTCTCGATTCTACTGAAAATCTGGAAGATTCTGCCCGTCCAGATGCCCAGAATGGGTGATTAAATGAGCTTGGTCAGCACTGAGCACCTACAACTGGTATCAGTGAGAGAGCTGGGTCCTCACTGCCTCTGAAATTTAGGAAAAATAATTAAATCTATTTAAAAAAAACACATTTTGGGGACTAAGGGTGGAATTTCTATTCTAATTTTACATTGTGGAAATCTTCTAAGGCTTCATAACCCCCCCCTATGTGTTACAAACCCAAGAAATTCAGAAGCAAGGACAACTTAACAGAAATACAAGAATGTTTGCAGACTTGCCCAGCGAAGTTACCCAGCTCCTGCCTGAATCCTGAGCTGATACCAGGAAAAGCCACCTCATTCTGATGGATGAGCACCAGTGTAGATACCAAATTAGATGAAATTGGGTTTTAAAAGTTATGCTCAATTTTTATAATATATGCTTGTCACTTCAGAGCAACATTAAGTTTGCTTAGTGCCTTAATTATGCTTTTTATAAGGACATGATTAAGCAGTTTTTGAGGCAATTCCTTTTGCTTTTGACTTCCTATTAATTTTACATCGCGGTGCGCTCACCTCATTAAACGTGAGACTTTCAAGATTTGTTTTGCAAATTCATTTTCAGTTTGCAACAGCGAAGTTTGGTTCTCCTTACTCCTAAAGCGCTGTTTCTCCTCGACTTCACGGCAACAGACTTCCTTTTTAATGGTCTTCAGGAGTAAAAAGCTCAGGTACAGAATGGAAAAACCTCATGTTTTATGCATTTTGAGGAAAAGGGCTTCACTTCAGCAGCCTGTTCATTGGGTTATCTCCTCCTTTACTTAAAAACAAAACCAAAACAAAGGGCTGAACTGATGCAACCCAGTGCCGTTTCTACATATCCAATTCAGCCGTGATATTAGGAGAATATCCACTAAGCTGCACTCAAATCAGATTTAATTCCCATTTTGTTCTATTCCAATACAATAGATGGAATCAGTCCCAGCAACTTCCTCGTGTGAGAGATCAGGATGTACCAGAGAAAATGAGAAAAAATCCCTTTCTGAAAACAGCAAATGTTTGCTGGATGGCTACCTGTGACCGGCGAAGGACAGCGGCTGCCCGAAATCAAAGCCGGGCCGCTCCGCCTCGCCGCGGGGGCTCAGCACCAGCCCACGCAGAGGCTTTTTCCGCTCTTTTCACTTCCCAGTTACACGAGGAGGGGTTGGGATGGGTACAGGGGCCGTGACACGGCAGGACAGTGGCAACGGGTACGGTACAGGCTGTGAAAAGCATACAAAGGAGCTAATCGCCAAGACGATGCCTTGGTAGACGTGGCCGCTTCACTCCTGAGAGCTCCCCATGTTGTTTTACAGCTCAGCGTAAACGCTTTCTTCCCCCAGAAGTGCTTAAATATAATACTTGGGTGTTTTTTCGCCATGTTTCCAGGCTGTTTCTGCAGATCCCTCTCAGCAGCACACCCCGAGGACGTGCCCGTGCTGCGGTGGGCTCCCAGGCCGCGCCGCCCACCCCGGTGCCCCCCGGCCCCTTACCAAGCGGTCGTGGGGGTGCAGGCTGCAGTAGCTGCTGGACTGGGGGAGGTGGGAAGAGTTGCCCAGCATGCCCCCGTAGCCGGGCTGGTTCATCCCGCTGGAGGAGCTCCACGGGTCGCTGCTGTGATGGCCATCTGCAAGAGAGGACACCGTGTCACCCCAAACACTTCATCTCCGTCCCAAACCTTCTGCCTGGAAGCTTCCTGCAGCTTTATTCCTGCACTGCATCATGAGCCCGAGTGCCTCAACTCACTTGGAACAAGCTCCATCAGTCAGAAGTCCGAACTTTGAAATGAAACACTCGGAAGTCAACGCAATCAGGACGGGCTAACGAGCTTTGGAGAAGCCTCGGCTCGATAAATGCTGGGACATATCCCAAACTTTGAATATTTCATCACCCAGAAAGCTGAGTTGTTGGGTTTTGTTGTTGTTTCTTGTTTGTTTGTTTAACGGAGAGCAGCACCACTCGTGTTGTTCCTCCTGGTTCTGTTCCTGCACAGAATTCAAGCGCAGCCCAGCTCGCTGCCAAGGTGCAAAGTTGGTTACAAAAAGGGCTCCCCAAATTTTATCAAAGGAAGGAGCAAGCCGAACGTTGTGCCTTTAACTAGCCATGCTGAAATGGAATTACAGTAACGCAATGAAAATTATTTTCTACTGGAAGAACGCCAAAGCCTTAAAAAAAAGATAACTTTTCCCTAACGAGCAGCAGACCTCAAAGACAGGCACGTGGGCTGGAGAAGTCGCCTGCTCTTTCAAACTCCAGGAGTTGGTCTAATAAAAAATTATGATGTCTCACCTACAACCCTGCCTTATTTATACACTTCAAACACCCAGGCAACAGCGGCACTTCCAGCATCACCTTCCCCTAGCTGTTTGAACAGTCACTTACCGCAGATTTATGTCTTCCATGCAAATCTGAGAGAAGGTATCGTTTAAAAATGCGGAGTGGCTCAGCACTACAAAGGGTAAATATTTGATGGCACCAGAATCCTATTAACTTCCAGCTTTTATAACTCTGTAGGAGCTTCCCGGTGCTCTCCAGGCAGTGTTTGTTGACGCTGAAGCCAACAGCACCATTTTCTTTTCAGCCACTGCTCATCCTTGCCAGCTCAGAGCTGGTCTGGATGGAGATCTCTGCACCAAAAGAGGTGACAAAAGGGACAGTGCTTCTGCTGCCCGTCACGGGACCCCCAGGGATGGGAAGAGTCTCAGCAGAAGCCTGGAGATGTGGCAAAAGCCGAGTACCCAAATTGTGTGCAGATCTTGCCAAACCCTAAGAATTTTATTTATTAAGTTATACAGAAATTCATCGAACTTGAACGTAATCACAGTGAGAAAGACAACGTGGTAACAGTGAATGCATGAAAAATGTTAACCTGTCCCCAAACGAGAGAAACCACATCACTTCAAGAAGGGTGCTCTAATTCCACACACACACACACAGACGTACTCGTAGCACTGCATACTTTACATAAGGTAAAATCCTCCTCATTAGCTTAAAAACAGCGATGCACCAAGTACGTGCCCAAATCTGCGTGCGTTTCTTTATGCATAATAGATGTGCACATGCACTGCCGGGAAAAAAAACGCTTCAAGAAATTCAGGTGATAAGAAGCTGGCGAGTTATTCGTTCTGCCGTTTCACTGCAGGATCGAAACAAGATGTTCAGAGGCATAATGGCCAAACGAAGACTTCCAGGTCTTCATTTTCATGGTAATGCGACAGACCACAAGGTGATATTCCAGCGTGTCCCGACTACACGCGAGCCAAAACACAAACACAGAAAATAGATGCAAAACAGCTCGCCTTTTGAAAGCAGCATCTTACCTTGCATGAAGAAGGAGCTAGGAAAAGTGCTGGCTGCTGGTTTTGAGGATGGATAACCTGGTGAATCCCTATTGTAGTCGGCAGTGCTTGCTGACGGGGCATAAACCTAAGGAAAAAAGACTCATTTAGTGTGCCTTTAGCAGGAAGCAGGAAAGAAATATTGAGTTTTTACCTCGCTCGGTATAAATCAGTTCGCAACACCACATAATTCTTCTCTCGGAACACAAAACCCTCGGTATATGTGTGACTGGGAAATAAATTTGAAGCTTCAAAAGAAAACTCCAGCCTGACATTTCCCAGTTTTAAACAAGGATATTTGCAAGGTATTTGTCAAACTATTTATTTCTGTAAATAAAATGAATAAGCAGATGTACATATGTTCTTCCTAGAGCACCGAGGAGCTTAAAATAAACAAGGACTTGAAACAATAGCGATTTTCTCATCTGAAAGCATACGGACTTAACACATTTAAAAAGCAAAAGGAAAGCAGTGCAAGCAAGTGAAACACTTTATTTCCCAAAATAAATTTAAAAAAATGACATTTAGAAGAGCAGCATTATCGAGAACACCGAAAATTACAAACACATCTTGGGATATTCAATTCCCATGGACCTAGCCCCTTCCAGAGCAGCTTGAAAGGACTGCTCGAAACCTGGACTGACACAGACCACCAACACAGCGTGTGTACACATCGGGGGGAAAACTCCTCCTTCCCTAGGACTTATTCTATTTGTGTGTGCAATAAACTTGGTACATGTGCCAAAAGACTCATTTACTTGCGTTTGTTTACTAATACACCGGAGGTTTCTGTGACTTGCCTTTTATAACATATCTGTTGTGTTTCTTGCTCGTGTCTAGTTCAACCCGGACAGCGTTTAAAAAAAATAAAAAAATAAAAATAAAAAAATACAGAACAAAACGACACACACACGAAAAAAAAGCACACAGAAAAGCAAAAGCTGGTCCAGGCTGCTCAGCGTAATTCATTATTTAGAGCGTGGTTTATTCCCTCTCCACCCCCTCTCCCTATAGCTCTCGATATTCCTCTGCGTTTTGTTCCTGCGCTGGAGGTGCCTCTCTCCAGATGGTCAGGAAGACTGAAGCACTGTCATCTCCTTGATGAAAATGGATACCTTCCTGCCTCCATTTTGAAGCAGGCAGCAGATCACAAAATTGGCAGAGCGCCTACGCCGCCGTTCGCAGGTCACGGCGAACGGGAAGAGAAAATCCAGCAGCGAAGCGCAGCCGCACGCGGCGCCCCAGCAGCCCCCGACCCGCACCTCACAGCGGGGATTAAAAGGATCCCCTCGGCCTAAAATCAAGAGAGGGTTTTAAGAAGGGGCAAGCAGAAGGGCTGCGGGATGCCGAGCCACTTGCCGGCGTCCCTTGGGCCTGGCTGCGGCGGTGCCACCCGTGCCCTTGGGTGCAGGCTGGGGCCTGAAGCGCTGCCCCTCAGCGCGATCCACATGGGGCAGCGCCAGCAGCAACCCCGTACCCGGAGAAACTGGAGCTGAAGTGAGAGCTTTTGGTAAAGCAGGGCCGTATGGCTCAACCCTGGGCAATGGTGGCCCCACGGCCGGCCCTCCTCAGAAGCCGTAGGCCCGACATGCGGCACCACGCCGACCCACAGGTCACGACCCCCCTAGGTCACAGCCAGGTACCCGAGTGCCCGTTTGGTGCTAAAATCTTTATGGATGGGCATGAGGAAAATGGGCATCGTGCTTGGGTGTACCTGGGGTATACCAGGGGAGGAAAGCAGCACAGGTCAGCAGCAGGAACGACACCAAAGGCGCTTCACCACGCTGCTGTGTTCAATCCACAGCAATTTTGCTGTCCTGCTCTCTCCTGATCCGGCCTGTCCCCGGGCCGTGTTGCTTTTCCCTTGGGACAGAAGTCATTGCCTTCCCCTAACGGTTGTGCTGCAGCTTATGAGGCATGCATAAAGTATGACACAGATTGCTGAGAGAAAGAAAAGCAGTCCAAAGGAAGTATTTTCATGGTTTTGAGTTTAAAAAAACACATGAGCTTACAGCCCTCCTCCTTTTCTCTCATTAGACCTCAGCAGCAAGCGACCACAGCTCCCACCTGAGCAAAACAGGAGGGGTGCTGGTCTGAGAAGAGATGGATGAGGAAAACCCTCCTAGATCCATTCTGATTACAGATACGTGGAGCTCCTGCTATTTTAAGGGCAACTGTCACCTCTTCTTCCTCTCCTGCCGGCGCTCTCCCTCCTGAGCCCCACGTCACCCACCCCAGTGACCTGCTCACGACGACGTGCATTTGGCTCAACCCAACGCCATTTTTTCCCTATCTTCCTACAGGCCAACGACGTTCAGATACAACTCCAGTTGAGCAAGAAGTGCCCCAGGACAAGGCCCCTTCCCTGGCAGAATTTGGCCTTTGCACGTTCGATTTCTTCAGGACCTGCAGAGCGCGAGCTATGAAGGTGGAACGACCACCTGTGCACCACGCAAAGGAAACCAGCCCCAATTTCACGGTGCTTGCTGGCTAAATTCCCTACGTTACGAGCTTGGGTCAAGCACGTCAGGTGACGAGAAGGAAACGAAACCACCCGACAGAGACGGGGAGGGCAGGCCGAGCCTAGCTGTCGTGAAACGCCGCGGAAAATAGCCCAAAGAAACGCCAGCGCCCAAAACGTCACGTAGCCGGGTGTAACTCTTCCTTGCTAACAGCCGACGCTTGATTTATTTCTCTGCTGCTTTATAGCCGAATTTTCACACAGAGAAAGCCACTGGATGGAAGGAAATTAACTCGTTTTGCTGTGACAGGCTCAGTCATAAGAAAGAATTTGAGGAGATGTAAGGAAGCTTTTGAAAAAACTCTTGTATTTCCTGCAGAAGTGTCACTCTTTCAACATAAATATTCATTATTTTGAGATTTTTGTCACAGTGGGATTCTCAAGTTATCATGACTTTGGTTACGAGCACGCATGGAAATTCCTCTCGTACTGAAGTCTCCGGATTTGTTTCCCTTTGTATCATCGGGACTGCAGCATTTTCGGTGGGCAATACATGGTGCGGAGGAAACGATTAATGGGATGAATGATAAAATTCTGACTCACCCGTCCCTTTTTGTCATTATTCTGCAAAGCAATGTTTAAAAAAGCCAGAAGCGTGTCACTTCATCGTATCAATAATCTATCCTTAAGTGCTTGCCAGACCATTTTACAGAGGAATTGTGTCTATAACCCCATCTACACAGACATAAATTCTCACAAATAAGCGTTGATAAAGGCAACAACCCAATAACCTGATCCAGAAGAGTGAAAGTTAAATGGGTTAAATTTATGGCTCTGGTAGAAATGGAAATATGCTGCCTACGAGAAGAGAGAGTAACGAGATGTGTACAAGAGTGACTTTCTGATTTGACAGAAAATGCATGCTAGATTTAAAGATGTTAATATTCTTAAAGAGAGCCTGAATTTAGAAAATCACTCTGACTCATGCTGGGAGGTTTGAAGAGATGATGAATAATGATCTGGGAAAAACAAGCCATTCTGTAATATGACATGATGACAAAATTATCACATTGTCTCCATTTTTGGGAGTCTGTCTTCGAGTTCCAAACACCTTTTCGTCTTTCATTCTTCTGGAAAGCTCGTCGTCCCGAGGACGTGCTGCAGAAATCTCACATTTTCCAGTGCTGGGGACTCGGCCGCTAGCTCGCGGAGCTGCTGACCGGGCCTTGCGCTGCTCTCCGCCCGTGGTGACACGCTCAGACCTCAGGAATCCAGGGTCTACCAAACAAACAGCCTTGGGAATGCCTGTAATACGTCGCAGTATTGCTGGCTTGTGAGTAAAGGGCTCTGGCTGGTGCCAAAGGGCACGTCCAAGTACTGTGAGGTGCCTCCAGAAAGCGCGGCCACCTCCCCTGCTCTCCATCGAGCTGTCCACAAGCACCTGGCTGCTGGGGGTTGGAAACCGAGCCTGAGCAAGGCGAAGAGAGAGAGCTTCTCCTCCTCTCCTGTCTTGGTTGTGCTCTCCTCCCCTCAGGCCCTTGAGGGCCTGGCACGCAGGGCGCAGGATCAAAGCACGAGGTGTAAAACTACAGGTACCCAATAGAAGGAAACATCTCCGACGAGAATGAACTCATCAGTCTGCAGACGTTAAAAGCTCCTCGATGCCAGCACAGGAGTCCTTCACAAAACCCCTCGTGCCATCCTCCTCCGGCTTGGTGGCTTGAGGTGACGCTGGGAGGGCTCAAAGCTAAGAGTGTGCCAAGGGTTGACCACAGCCACGTGCTGTCTTGGACAGGAAAACCGTCTTGGCCACAGGTTGTCCTAGTTTGTCATCCATGGGGTGCCTCCGCCGGGCGGTGCTGCTCCCGTCTCCTCTACTCGTGAGTTAAGATTTCCACGTGAGGCCAAAAACAGGGCCAGGCAGTGACGCCATCCCCTGCCTGAGCACTTGGAGGGGAAACACTCCCACCAGCAACACTAACATTTAAAATACTCAATAAAAAAAAAGAAAAAAAAAGCCTTCTGTCCTTTCTAATCACTTGAGGGCCACCCCCCTTGGCCGCCGTCCTCCCAGCCCCGACAAGCGACAGCTCTGCCAGGCCGGGGACGAATTTCCCCGGCTTTCAGTTTTTTACAAAACGCCAACAACACGCTAATTCGGGCTTTTTAGTACGTGTGAGGAGCAGATGCCCCTTCCCCGGGCTGACCTGCTCCAGGTTTCCCGCAGAAGGCCGCCGTTGGGCTCGCAGGTCCCTAATTTCGGCCACATGTTGCTGCCGGGGATGCGAGGGAGAGGAAGAGGGAGCGGGGCGGAGGGGGAGGCGCGCGCTGATGAAAAGAGCAGCTCCACAAGTGAAGCACATTACCAGCCTGCAGTGGAAAGGGCCGGAAGGAAAACCCACCCACCTCACCCTGCGTTTATTCTATCAACCTGCAATTGCGGCAATCAAAACCAGATGTCGGCTCTTCCAGATCTTTCTCGCAGGACAAACACGCCAAAGGCCCGGGGCCTGGCGTTGCCATCAACTGCTAATTGAGACCAGATGAGCCACGGAACGGCAAAGCACATGCGAACCGAGCCCCGGCCCCGTGAGAGGTATGAAATTGCAGGTCCCGCTGAGCCGTTAAGTGCACGGTGCACCAGGAAAAACAAGTGTACGCGGCGCGGGGAGCCACCTGTCCGCGCGCCGCCGAGCCCCCGGGGGCCAGAGGTTGCCCGGGGTTAATGACGAGGCCGTGCGGTGCCCACAGCGGGGTGGAAAGCCCGAGCTGCGAGCTTTACAACGGGTTTCTTGACAAATGTCCCGGGATCTCGTACGAGGAGGCCCCGAAGCGCACGGCGGTGCTCGTCGCCCCGAGCAGGCACAAACGTTTTGCACGGGCCTGGCCCGGAGCACGCCAAGCGGCTCCGTTTCCTCCCGCTGCAGCCAAGCCGCCGGGCGTCCCTCGGTTTGATCCAGGAGAAACTCGCAGCGAAGGCCGATGGAGATTCAGCAGCTGCTGCGAAGCGCCAGGGGGTGAAAACAGCTCGTTTGGGGGTGAAACGCCAAAATCGGGAGCCAACCACTCGCTCTGCACTCTGGGCTCCAATGCCAACACAAAGAGCTGCCCTACGCTCAGCGTACCCCGACCGTCAGCTGTCCTTTTTCCTTCCCCTCTTCTTATCCCATCCTCTAAGCCCCCAGATCCCGCTCGGTTAAAATCTTTTCCAGATGGGACCGCTGAATTCTCCATCTTGTGAACGCCCAAAGTGAAAAAGGGGTCAGCGAAAGGAAAGACTGCGAGGCCGTGTCATCCCCGCGCGGCGACACGCGTTCGGAAACAGCAACGACAGAAACAAACAGACCCGGGGGGTTGCTGCTCAGACTGGGTTTTGGCTGAGGGCAGTGCCGGAGGAAATGGCACCGTCCTCGGTCCCAAGGGCTGCAGGTGAGTTGTGGTGGCCCCGCTGGCAGCTCGCTGAGTTCGCTCGCCAGCATCCTGCGCTGGGCTGCGGGGTGCTGGGCGAGCAGGAGGCAGAGCCCACCAAGCGGTCCTGCGGCTTCCAACAGCCGTTAGGGAAAGAGAAGGAAGAAAGGCAAGAGGGACGGGGGGAGGACACACAAGAGAAGGTCGTGAGGGATGACCAAAGACTGCAGAGGAAGGGACAAAGCAAAGGGGATGCCCGGGACCCCCGGCACCGGCGGGCAGGATGGAGGAGCGGCGTCACACACGAGGTCTTCGGGCCAGCTAAGTGAGGAGGGAGCTGGACGTCTCCTTGCCATCTGGCTTTGCTTTTCTTAGGTGACAGGGATGCGACCACAGGAGAATCAGCTTGTGCTGATGAGGAAATGACAGACCGCAGACGCCGAGGCTGTAAAGGCCGACAGGAGCTGGTGCTCAGGAGCCAAGGGACAGAGGTGGCCACCTTACCTGGGGGAGGTGAGACCACAGTGCAGGGCTCGGGGATGGTCCTGAGGACGTAGGAGTCACCGGAGAGGAGCAGGAGACACGTCCAGGAGGGGAAGCGAGAGAGCGAAAGAGAGGGGGAGTAGGCAGGAAGAGAGGACAAAGAGCCAGGGGTGTGACCGGGGAGGAAAGATGTGACAGAACCGAGAGCACGGAGCCGACAGCCTGCGCTTCCCACAGCTCCGACGGCTGCCGACAGTCAGCGAGGCAGAACCAGACCTCAAAATAATTAAGAAAAAGGCAATAAAGAGCGAGCAGAGCAAAAAAAAAAAAAAAAAAAAAAGTGGGAGAAGAGAAATAAAAGTGATGATGAAAAGAACAAAGGTGCCACTTGGCCGGGCTCCAGGGCGAGTTTTCAGATGTGAATTCTAATTCCCGTTTCATAGGAGATAGCGTGGCTTTAAGCTTTTTTTTTCTTCTTTTTTTTTTTAAAAAAAGTGAAGGACTTCCCAGAAGAGGCAGAGAAAAGGACCATTTCGTGCGTTTTCCCTCTTTCCGGGACCTGCTTTCTGACTTCCTTTTCGGCGCTGCTTTCCCGAGAGCCATTTTGTGCCTTCTTTCTTTCTTCTCTTTAAAAATTTCCGACGCTCTGCTTACAAACGCACCCGGAGACAGGGAACACACCACGTCTGCCCATGTTCTCCTCTCCAACCTCAAGCAAGCAAAGAGTTTCCCACCATCCCTGGCCGTTATCGACCTCGCCCATGACGACCACGTAACTTGGGGCCGAAGCGGATGCCGTCGGTTTGCCCAAGCCCTGCCAGCTCCAAGCGTCCCCACGGTTCGGTCGCTCGAAGCACCCAACCCCGGTGCCTCCTGGAGGCCCCGAGCGCCGTGCCCTCCGTGGAAACGCCTCCGGGAAGGGCAGGGAGACGGGCTGACGGCAGCTTCAGGTGCCCAGACACAATAAAAACAACGAGGAAAGAAAATGTTGGCTTTTAGTGTCGGCGGAGATGTCAGTACCCATTAATAAATCTATCCGCTAAATCTACTCTTATTCATGGGGGACATCACCAAGTTAAAGTAAAATAAATTATCTTTAATTAAATGGAATTGTCGTCTTCCTCCTGCTATCATCCCCAATTATTACATCCTAATCAGCCCTTTTGGGAGAAGGCATGAGGGAAGGCTGAAAGGCACATTTACTCTAAACAATTTCTCTCTCTGTCAAGAGATGGAAATTTTATTTTAATTCTTGTTTAGGGCTCCGATCTTTACCCAGTTTATTTGCGATGAAAGGGATGAAAAGTTTTAAAACGCCGTCACTCAAAGAAAGAAAGAGATCTGCTCGTGTCATCGCCGCAATTTCCTCTCAGGCCCTCCTGCGATGAAAAGCCCAGAGCAGCGAGGAAACACGCGAGTCCTTCAGGTTGACTTCCTCACTGGGATTTCCAGCGGGAGATTTCCATCCCAAAAACCACGTTCTGGCCGAAGAACCACCCCGTGCCCGACCCCGAGTGCCGCACCCGAGGCTGAGCCTCCTGGGCCCAGGGGCACCGAGCAGCGGCCTGGGAGCCCACGAGGCCGGAAGGCGCCCGGAGGAAGCGCTGAAGTCTCCTGGGCAGGTCTGGTTGAGCTCAATGCGACTCCGCCGTGTGAGCAGGGGTGGATTGCAACCGAGCACAGCAACAGCGCTGGAAGCCTGCGGCGGGCCTGGAGAAGTTTGGGTTGCTAGTGTTGAAAAAGCCCTTTGAATGAAGGGTGCTCTCAGGTCTGATTTTCAGACGCGCTCGGAGCTGTGTTTGCCCCATTACCATGACTGCATGTAAATGAAGCACTCGTGCCTGGCCTGGGTCGGCTCCGCATGGCCGTAAGCCTTTGTAGGCGGCCCGGCTATGCAATCACCGTCATTGTGCGCACAAATTAGGCACACGAAACAGCCCCGGCACCGCCTGCGCCACGCCGAGCACCGACACCGGGCTGGGACTCGCGCCGAGGGCTCCAGGTAGCTCGGACAACCTGCCCGAGAACGGAGAGAAAACCCCGCCTGAGTGCTGGGAAAGAGAAAATATCCGAAGAACAAACACCCCCCGTTTTCCAGTAATGGCAGTTGAACCCCAAATGTTTCACAGGACATGCTATCGCCACCACGCGAACGGTGAACCTGGCCAGAAACCTCCCAACGTAATTCCCGAAGTGACCCCTCAGCCAGAATTTACCAAGGATGCACCAACTCTACCAAGTTCTGCCTGGATCACCGCGACTCGAGGCTGCGCTTTTCTAACTGATCTCCAGACCCTGCGCAGTTTTAAGAATGTGTTCTTGTCCCTGCCCATTTTGCCTTCGCTCGCTTGTCGGCCGTGAAGTCCCCGACCACGCTCTGAGCAACCTCTGCCCAATTACGGGACGAGATAAACCTCAGATAATACCGAAATTATTCAGCGGAGAGCAAACGGAGATCACGGCAAGGACTGGAGAAAGGAAGAACCGCTCCGTTCCCATTAATTAATGCAACCTTGTTTTATAAAAAACTGCACTTTTCAGGGTGTAGCACTGTTTTCAGTTAACGCTGCTTTGAATTGCCGCCTACAGAAGTTAAAAAAAAAAAAAAAGGAAAAGAAAGAAACCACAGCTATACAAGCCTGCTGACTTCTTATAAAAGAACCAGTTTTAAACTTGTTTACACTACTGATTCCAAATGAATTCAAGATGGTGGCTAGTTAAAGAAAGGGAGGCCATGCCAAGGATTTTGATCAAAGAACTTCAATTCAACAATGTTCAGTTTTAATTGACCACTAATTAAGCTACATTAGTCAAAGAAAAGTCTCTATCACTTCTGAGTGACGAAGAAAAGAATTCCTTTAACCCTGTCCTCGTCCTCCTCCCGCCAGCTCGCGGAAAAGCAGCTTCTCGAGTATCCGCCTTGGAAGCGTTTCCAGTATCAATATGCCAACAAATTTTTTTTTGAGCGGCGAAAAAATAAAAAAAGAAGTGTCGGAGGAGGGCTGGCTCTGCCAGCGAGCATTCTTCCCTCACGGGGTGAAGCCGTCCCACAGACGGCGGCGTTCCCACGCGGCGAGGACCTCGCGCGGGTCCCCGCCGAGCAAACGGGCGGAAAATCCAGCGGCTCGCAGCTGCTTGGCACCGCCGCGACAGGGAGAGCAGCCATGGAACTACTCGCAGACACGCTCTGGGGACGTGCACTTCTCTACATCTACACACCGCGTCTGTAATTTGGGCTACCTCCGAGAAAAGCCTCCGCGAAAGGGTCCCAGGCGGGCGGCGGAACGCGATGGGCAGCGCCCGTCCTCGCCACGACAAAGCCCTTCATTCCCGCACGGCTCTGGTTGGAGCCGAAGGAAAGCTACGCCTAATGAAAAGTCCGCTGCAAAATTAGGTTCTGGGAACGCATTAGGGAACGAAATATCGGTGTTCCATTTCGTTTATGGCTTTTAAAAGTCTGCACGATCAGATAAATCAGAGGAAGCAAAGAGATGCCAACGTTAGCTTGCTTTGAGCAGCAAGGCCAGGAACGGGAAGGCTGGGAGATGGCACCAGGACGGTCGAGGAGGTTTGGAGGAAGGCAAAAAGTTCTTGATATTCCCGTTCCCCGCTCACGGAGAAGTTTGCACGACGCAGCGAGCGGCTCTGCAGCTCCCCAACGCCGCAGCGCTCTTTGATGAGGGCTACACTCGCGGCCTTAACTTGCATTATATTTTATCCTAATGATTTTTGGCAACAAACTACTGCATTTCATATAATAGAATTTAATGAGGACCATATCTTTTTTTAACATTCTGCCAAATGCTCATTAAAATGCACTTGTTTTTGCAATGCAATAGCTAGCTATATGAAACCAAAATATTAATGCAAATTGGCATTTCTAAGTTTAAAGCGGTATTTGCATAACAGGAACCAAACATGGTGCAAGCTGAAAGCGAGCACACAACACAAAATGCCTCTTAACACCATAATTATTGCAAGGAAAAAAAAAAACACGATGGTTTGTGCACACCATCATGAGCTCAAGGATAAAGCATCTGCCGGTTTGCGACACTTATCTCCCGATGCCCAGTCTTGCCGAGGAAAGAGGGTCTGAAAAGACTGCACTCACTGAGGCTGATAAACAAGATAGGTACAAAACGCGATTTTAAAAAATACGAAGGCCTTTATGCAAATACGACCATAGGAACTGAAAATTACAAGAGGCAGTTGAACGCGCGGCCGCCGGTAGCACTGAAAGATTAGCTTGTTAGCTGAGAGCCACAGGCCAAGCCAAAGGTATTCCTGTTCTCATAAAGCAGTCATTAGCCGTGGTAATCACTATCTCCAAGTAAATACGGTTATGAACCAGACTTTGTACTCTGACACAGCAATATTTCAAAAAATGTGTCTCTACTGCGAGTGGAAAGGAGCTGTTCAGCAAACCAATTACCCCCTACCTATTAGCAAACGGGCGTCATCAGCATGAAGGACATCTCCACGCCGCGGCCAGCACTGGGAGGAACCTTGAGAGCCTCACTCGGGGTGCAAAGAGACAGAGAGGGGGGCAAAGCAGGGGGTCTGCAACTGCTGCACGGCTACAGCTGCCAGATTGGGTTTTAAAAATAAAGCCGAACATTGCTGTGGATCCTTTTTAGAGCTATCAAGGAAGATCAGTCACTCAGAAGGTCGCTCAATGATTTCTTCCATGCATGGTCTGTAAAAAGTTAGCTTTGCCTTGCTACTAGAATGCCTTGTACGCTAGCAAAAAGTAAAAATAATGTAGGGCTCGGGGGTCCTCCAGCCCTTGTTAGGGTGACCTGCTGCCACCAGTGTCCCCAGGGACACAGCCTCCTCAGGACCAGGCCCCATGGCGTGATGGGCAAATCCCCGCTGCTTTAGGGCACCTGGCACTACTTGACCCCATGGTGGGGACTTAACGGCCTACGGCACCCTACCACCTCCAGCTAACTCTGTATAAGGTTACTGGGTGCTTCTGGGGCTGACCACTTTGCTCTGGAAACCGCCTCGTGAAACCTTACTGTGGTTCTGAAGTGAGCACTAGAGGTACCAAAGTAAAGGTTTCCGACCTTAAAATGCTCCCACCTTTGTGCTGATAGTTGCAAACACAGCACACACACACACGTGCAGGTGTGTGTTTATATGCCACGTTATATTTTAGCAGGTAAGAGCCCTGTGGTCTCCTCCAGCAGCAGATTTAGCAGGCCGAGTGAAGCACATGAATGCCTCCGGTGACGCCACCGCGGGCATGTGCATGCTGACGAGATCCCGCTCGGTGCTAACAAAGA
Source organism: Nettapus auritus (assembly GCA_011076525.1). NCBI lineage: Eukaryota > Metazoa > Chordata > Aves > Anseriformes > Anatidae > Nettapus > Nettapus auritus. The sequence goes on along the minus strand of CM021797.1, from coordinate 1,038,749 downwards.
TTCAAAAAAAAACCACCAAAAAAAACCCACAGTTTCCTTTTCTGTACACGGCAGCTCGACAGAGGCACCCGGTACCTCCCAGCACCGCAGGGGTGACCTGGCCATGAGGCTGGGCCTGGTGTCACCGAGCACAGGCCGGTAGCCACACCGACCATCCCGGTGGCCCAGGCCGAGGCAGGAGCCCCACCACCACCGTCCCCTCATGGCATTCAGCTCCCTGATCAGGCCCAAGCACCTTCCACCAGGGCCTAGCAGTGCTCCGAGGCCTACTTGTGAGCCCTGGCTGCTGCCCTACGGCCCTAAGAGCACCACGATCGCCCCTTGGGTCAAGTACGGAGCCAAGGGGCACGGCGAGGGTGGTTTCACGGGCCTGGAGGTTATCCACTGGGTCTTTCTTCTTTTCCTAGCTCAGTAAAAGTTGCTCTGAAAAATGGGTAAAGCTATAAATAAGGCACCGAGACACCGAAAGCAAATTGCCATCCCATGAGTTAATAGCATACCAAATTAAAGACCTCAGTCTCGAGCTTTTGAAGACGTACAACTGCGACCTCAAGATTTTGGCAGATCTCTGCGTGCAATCAGAGCAGCCGAACTTATTTTGCATGCCGACTTCCACAGATCTGTGTGTGTGGCTCAGGCAGCGCGAGGGATTATCAGAAACAGGCTTCTGCCAGCAGTGATCAGTACGGAGCTGTCTCTACATGTGTAATTTTATTTTCCCCTACAAGGTGCCCTCTCTTGGCTTTGGCAGAGCCAGCGGCCCCTCTCCACGAGACAGATGTGTGCTGGCACAGAGCTGCCGCTGAGCCGGACACGGCGACGGGCTGGGAGCTGGAGGGACTGAGATTCCCCCAGTCCAATCCCCGTTTGAAGCCGATTAGCACCGAAGCATTGTATTCTAATGAAGCGCCGCAAACAACATGTGTTCAAGTTCAAAAATGGCGAGCGGTTCGTAAAGCGCTCATTTAAGGAAGCCGCACAAAAAACATGCGCGCCGTTTGTCGTTGTTATTTTTCCTGATAAAAATAGGGGACGGTGAACTTTATCCCACAGCCAGCCTTCAGGTACCAGCCCGGACGGTGGGAAAGAACCGCTACGCCAGCGGCTGAGCTCCAACAGCGGTGGCTGCCGGCACTGGGAGGCACTGGGAGGCACTGGGAGGCACTCTCCTGAGGGGTGTCCCCGGTTGGCACACAGACCCCGGCCGCGTGATGCTGCCGGGGATTGCTGCAGGCAGGCAGCCGCCCCACGCTGCCGTGCCTTGCCTTATTGAAGCTCGCAGCGCTAGCCGGCTCTCTCTTTCAGGTGTTAATAGAAAAATCAATTTTGCATCCCGGCAGCTGGGATCACTTGGAGCCTCGCAGCTGTCCGCATTCCAAAACCGCTCATTCGAGCGCGCAAGGACGTGCTGCAAACGCGGCGCGAAGATGGCTGATCCGTCCCCGCTGCTGCCTCTGCCAGCTCCGCTCCTGGCACGGCTGGCACCGGCACCACGCGCGGCCCCGGCAGCGAGGTTGTGAATGGCAAGAAACAGGCTCGGTTTGCCGGTTGTGCTCCCCCTCTGCCGTAGCTGGAGGGGGTTTTTTAATTCTGGGAATAGCGCTAATTCGGAAAAATCTCGAGTCAGACAGCCCCTGCGAAATTGCGGATGCATTTATGCAAACGTTTCGCTGTGGAGCTGGAGGGGATGTAAGAGAGATGCGGGCTGTATCAGGTGTTCAGAAAGCACGGGGATTCGAGTCGTTCTGCGACTCACAAGCTGCAATCGTCTCCGCGCCTCGACCAACCACCACTTAAAAGACATCTCCAGCTTCACTGCTCCTTCTTCGGCTCTAACCCTACCTATCCTATGCATGGGGACGGAGCAGCCGAGCCGCAAGATTTTTCTTCTGTTTCAACAATTAAAGACTGGGAGAAGCTGGGAGCATGATGGCAAGCACGGAGCCAAGGCAGAGGACGGGCAACCAGAAGGCACCAGGGCAGGGTGGTGCCGATGGCAGCAGGCACACAAGGAGCATCTGCGGGGAGCAGCAATTGGCAAAATTGCATTAAAGCAGCTTCAGCGTTACCTAGCCGGGACTTGTGCCTATGGAAATGTTCCCTGCTGCTCGTAACCCTCCGCAAAACGGAGGCCCGAGACCCTCATCGTGGGACAGGGGCGTCCGTCCCATGCGCAGCCACGTCCACCTGCCTGCGTCTGCTGGGGGGACCTCAGGGGCAGGTATCACAACCCACGACTTCCCCCTGGCTTTGCATCTCTTCTCCAACGGCGGAACATTTCCGAAAGCCTTTTATGCCAGAACGAGCTTCTGCAAAGCAAAACCACGCCGCCAACACGTCGGCGTGCCCCTTCCACCGCTCGCAACAAGAGCCCGAGGAGGCAGCCCTCAGCCCGAGCTGCTCCTCCGCGAGCTGCACTGTAATAACAGGTGCAGTAATAATAATATGCTGGGCAATCAACTTTTTTTTTCCCCTCTGATTTGTCAGTTTAGCTTAATAATGCCATTAGGAACGTAAACATTTCGGCAATTCCTATTTAAAAGTCAATAAAATAATGGGGTGCAGAACTTCTCCTTTTTAATTTTTTAAGTAATACATCTGATTATTTTAATCGCGTCAGCACTTAGCTGAATGGGTTTAAATATGCATGTTACATCGATTGGGTTTGTTTTATTCATCAGAAAGCCATTGAGCAATTCGGCATTATTCTCTTCTCCTCCTTTCAGCTGCATCCGATGCACGAGGCCCTTCCCGTGAGGCTGTGGGCTGCGCCTTCCGGGAGGAGGGACAGCACCGGGCACGGATCTCCAGGGCAAAAAGCCATCCAGCGGGGCTCGGAGCGGGTTCAGCAGCGGGCCGGGCCAGATGCTGCACGACAAACTCCCCCGGCTGCAACCACAGGGCCACTGGGCGAGCAGGGAGCTGCTGTCACAGCCCCGAGGCTCGCTCGCCCCGTGGCCACCGACTGCCCAAGGAGCCCGCCGGGGTTGCCGGGCCCCTTCTGCACCCACGGCCGCAGCAGCGGTGGCAGCGGTGCCCAGCGGGCCCCCCCGGTGCCGCAGCTCATGTGCTTCTCATTACACTGCAGGCGTTGGAAAGAACAACCCGATCCCGCGCGCATGGGTTCTCACACCAGCCCCACTCCTGTTCAGACACCTCATAAAGCCCCGCAGGTGCACGAAATTTCCTCCGCCGCAACTTTTTTTTTTTTTTTTCTTTTTAATATTATTAATTTTACAGCCGAAGCTCGGGTCCTCGCAGGGGAAGGAATTGGAAAGCTGGGTACCAAATTGTGGCCGGAGGATATTTGGGGCGGGCAGGTTTCAGGCTGAGATGCCGCCCGCTGGGTTTCACGGGCTGCTTTGGGAAAAGCTCCGAGCATCTCACCGGTGGAGCCCTGCCCCATAGAAGTGGGCACCCAGCAGGGCAGGACAAACCCCAAAGGCTCCAGGGCCGATTCTGCTCCTCCTGCAGCCCACCTGAAAGCTCCCTTTGGCTTCCAGGAGCTAAGACCGTGACAATACGTCCTCAGAAACCAAAACCAAAACCTAGTTATGAGCACAGAACTTACAAATGAAGACCTATGAATTCAGCAAGTTTCCCAAAACGAGGCCTACCCTCAATTCTGGGGGGAGAAAGGAAATCTTTGGGATTTTTGAATGCCAGGAAGAAAGCTGTATGCAAACCTTACCCCCTGCCCTATTTTTTTTTTTTAATAATAAAATAATAAAAAAAGCAGCAGGAAGGCAGGCCGGCCCGGAGCTCGTGCCCCTCTCCTGCCACCACGTCGGCTGCAAAACTTCAGGGGCTGGTTCAATAAAAAATAAAGCGAGTCCCCCTCAGCAACGCGCCGTCGTAAAACGAGAACGAAAGTGGCCGGCGTGGGCTGAAACGCTCCCTTCTGCACAGAAATTCCCGGTACGAAAGAAGCAAATCCCATGTCTCTCAAGTGCCACGGCAATTTTACAGTAAACCCAGTTTAATGCAAACCAGATTTATGCTGAAACAGGAAACAAACAATTCTTCTGCACAATTTCCTGTAGATCAATTGGAAAGGTATTTAAAGACTGCACCAGCTATTAGATCTTTTGTTAACCCCCCCAGCCCTGCCCACAAGAAAGCAGCTCGGAGGGCGCGCTGTCAGAGGGTGTCAACACCAGGCCGGAACGCGCCGTGTCCCCCATCAATCAATAACCGAATAAAATCCTATTTATAATTGCTTTTTTGTTGTTGTTTAGAAAATAAAAAAAAAAAAAAAACAAAGCAACAAAACCGACCGCGGTCGTTTCCAAACTGGCACGGCTGAGGCCGTGCACTTCGTTTCTGCCCGGCACATGCAAAGCGTGTTTAAAGCCCGGCTTCAGCCGGCATCCTGCTCAAGTATTAAGCCTCCGAAATTCTCGGAATATTTGAGGAGCACCCGGCTTTAAGTCCAACGTGCACCACGGGCAGGAAGCGATGGCATCCGTCCGAGCCGGTCTGCACTACAAAAATCGCTGTTTTTTTTTTTTTTTTCCATTTGCTTTCGGTGCCGCAGGTTCACAACAAACTTATCCCGTCCCCCCGCCCTGCCGATGGGCGACTCGCCCCGTTTCTCCTTCCCCTCGTTCTCGGGAGGGAGCTTCCCAGATTCCCCTCGTGGAAACCAACACGCGGCCTCGCCGCAGCCCCCCCCGACACTGGGCCAGCCGTCCACACGGCCTGGCCCCCAACCACAGCCCCGAAAAGCAGCGAGCGTCCTTCCACCGCCCCTCGGCCCCGAGCTACCTGCGGAAGGAACCCGCTCGTCGTTACCGTGTTAACTTGGGCTAACAAACACAGAGATTTTTTACTCCATTTTTTACGGTCCGGGTGCCGAACGAAGCGCCGCCATCCCCTCGAACAAAGCTGAACCGTAAATATCGCGGCGGAGCCGAATCGCCGAGGAGGACGGCGGGGGGGGGACAAACACAAAGCTCTCTAATTAATTGAGATTTGGAGATTTCTTTCTCCCCGTGCTCCAACTTTCCCTGCAACGCTCGCGGACCGACGCTAGGCTCACGCCATTCACAAGTTCGCACTTGTCATTATTAAGCGTGGTGCGTGGAATTATTGCACTATTTGGCCTAGCCCATTAGCAAGAACGACAGCACGGAGCGTTCGTCTTCATCTAGGAACTTTATGGGGTTGAAAAGCTTTATAAGAAGAAGAGCAGACGGGATGTAAACAGGAGAAACTCATTAGCATTTACTTTTTGGGATCTGATGACTTGACAAATAACTACGGCAAAGCGACGAGTCGCAGAGATGGCTTGGAGCTTGTTAGGATAAAGCAAAAAGAGCAATTACAATAATTATAGGTTTCCCTATATGATTTAACACATGCGCGTGGTGGGAGCTCACGATGCCATCTTCGGATACCATGAAAAGAAAATTTTGCCACTTTGGGGTTTCATTTTCATCTGCAATACTTCCTTCTTTATAGTCCCACGCATTTAAATGTATTGTATGCAGGGGGGGGCAAATAACGCTTTATTAAAACCTCCGGGAGGGGAAATTGAAAAAAAGCCATTTGGAAAATCGGATCTGGGAAGCGATCCCGCAGCCACCCCCTCCCAGGTAACCCTGAAACACCGCGCACGGCTCGGGAACGGGGAGCCGGGCTTGGCAAAAACGGCTCGTGGCTCGTTCCCTGGCTTCCGACGGGATCCAAGCGCTCCTCGAGGACAAGCCGGGTTAGGAAACTGCTCAAACTTCCCTTGGAAAATATTTTAGGGGAGAGAAGCGAAGCGAAAGCTCTCCGTCGGTGCGTCGCATCACCACGGAAATCATCCAAGGCTGCCTCACGTTCACGTTTTATTACGTGCCGCTTCCACTTTTGCTATTGTTTGGAGGTTTCCTAAAAGCAATGCCCTCTGCTAGCAGGCAGAAGGGAAAGATTTCCTACCGACGGCCACGGGGAAATAGTTAAAGGCAGAAAGTGCGCTCCCCCGGAGTGAGCCCTCCTAAAACGCCCCGCGAGCGAGGGGGAAAAAAAGCAGGCTGCAGAAAAAGCCTCCTGCAAACCTTGCGCTGACGGCAGTTTCGGTTTTTTCCCCAATCGTTTTTTGTGAGTCCTGCACCCAGCCGTGCTCTCCTCCCAACCGCAGCCGGGATTCGGAGCGCTCTGGGCTCATTTCTGCGTGTTTGGGCTTTTGTTTATTCCCAGGGAAGACCTGCTTCCGCCGCCTGCGCTCGGTTCAGGGAGTTCAAGCCGAATTTAAACAAGTCATTGACTTGTCACTGGGAAAGACAAAAAAAAAAAAAAAGGGGGGAAAGAAAAAAAAAAGCAAAACGGCACAGGAGGAATTTAGGACTGTATCTTTGAGGGCTCGTGCCACAAAAGCAGCCCGGCTCCGCTCGGCAGGGAGACGCGCGGCCCCCCCGACCTCTCGCCGCGGCGCTGGGAACGCTCCGTGCGTGGCATCCCCGGGCTCGGCGAGATGCCTGGCACCAACTCAAGAGCCGTACAATGCACAACCCGAGCCAGAACAATGCCGGCCGTATTAAAAAAACAAAAAACAAAAACAAAAAACACAACAGAACGCAACAAAAATCTGTTTGTCAAGTGCACGGCTAAAGAGTTTCTCCCTCTCCCCAGCGCTGCGGTGCCGGAATCGGCCGCCCAACTCCCGCAACCGCGGCGTTTTGCACGGCGGGACCGAGGGCACGGCCACCGCCGGGGGCTGGAGCGTGCCGGCCGCGATGCCCCACGGCCCCTTTGTGCTCCTGCCGAGGGCCAGCTCTGCTCGTCAGGAGCCCCACAAAGGGGAAGCGGAGCCCTCCGAAGGCCTGGCGGCCGAGCGGGGTTTCTCGGCGGGGCGATGGCACGGGCGGCGGATTTCTGGCTCCGCGAGCTGGGACCTCTCCGACACTTCGGGAATCGCCCCGGCGGAGCAGGGGGCAGCTCGGCAAAGCCCCCCCTTGACCCCACGCCCCTCCTTCTGGTTTCTCAAGCTCTCCAGCTCGCCCCCGGCCACAAAAAGCCCGGGGAAGAAGGAACTTGGGCGAAGTGTTGAAAAATGTTGAGGAGGGTCCCGGCGCGAGGCGAGCGCCGTGCGGTGCCGCTTCCTGTTTACAGCGCGCTGTCTCGGGGATTTTCTTACTTACTGAGGATGGACAGCAGCGGTTCGCAACTTTTTCTCGCTAAGACTAACGAGGCTGGCCGGCCCCGCCAGGTACATTTGTCCTTAACGGCAGGAGGAAGAACTAATTAAAAAAAATTTTAAAAAAAGGGGGAGGAAAAAATTTTTTAAAAGCGCCTCTGGGTAAATTCATGAGCTTTTCTTTTTAGTGTTTAAGTGGTTTTAAATCTCGGCCGTTCCTCCGGAGCCGAGCCCCTCGGTTCGCAGCCCCCGCGGCCCCAGCGTTGCCGCCCGCGTTCCCCCGGCAGCGCCGGGAACAAAAGGCGAGGGCACCAAAGCCAAGCCGGCCGCTTCGCCCCGCAGCCCCCCAAAACCCCCCGAGGCGCTGGGGGGACCTGGGGGTGCTGAGCCCCCCGGCAGGGCCCCGGCAGCCCCTCTCCATGCGGGACGGAGCCGGCGGCAAGTTGGCAGCGCCCGATGCCCCCGTTCCCCCCGGCTCTTTGCTTTTCCCCCCCAACCACGGCTCCCCCCCACAGACACATCACGATATTTTAAAATACTTTTCCTCGGCCAGAAAGGAAGAAAAAAAAAAAAAAAGGCAGAAAAGGCAAAAAAAAAAAAATAATAAATAAAGGCAAAGAAACCTCCAGATGGCGAGTGGAAACCTTCTGCCGGGGTTATGCGCGCAACGCCCCGCGCGGCTCTCGCCTCTCCCCCCCCGGAGCTCCGCGGAAGGGGCCGGGGGTGCCCGGGGGGTCCCGGGGGGGTCCCGGGGGGGTCCCGGCGGGGTCCCGGTGCCCGGGGTCGCGGGGGTCCGGTCGGGGGTCCCGGCGCGGCGCCTCCTTACCGCTTTGCCATTATAGTAGTACATCAGCGAGTTGCCGCCCATGCCGGGGATCGTGTACGCGCAGTACATGGTCCCGGAGCCTTTTTCCCCTCCGGTTCCCACTCTTCCCAACTTTTATTTCAAACTCGCTCGCCCTGTGTGTTGCCTTTTTTTTGTTGTTGTTGTTGTTTCTTTTTTTTTTTTTTTTT
>CM021797.1:871790-1029290 GCA_011076525.1 Nettapus auritus | reverse complement strand
GGAGTTCTTCCCTCCCATGTTTTCAAACGGCAAGCCGCGGTGTTCGCCCTCCCACCAAAAGCTGCAGTTTCACAGCTCCACACAAAGTTACACAACGGGCATTGCATTTTAGCGTGGATTTTCGCACAAAATCGGATTGGGTGGACCATTAAATCGTGTGACTGAATCGCTTTTCTGCCGCTGACCAATCCTCCAACTCCAGCCGAAGACGCCTGTTCTGCCTGGCACGAGGTAACCCTAAACACTTCTCCTGCTGATGCCTACGGATCGTGCAACCCAAGAGAGAGCCAGACTCAGAAAAGCCATCCTGGAATCGTGACCGATGTGTCACGGAAATGGCTGCAGATGATTTCGGTTTGTTTCCTGCAACCTCAGCACAGGGAATGGTCTGACTTCATTTGGATCCTGTCACGTTAGTGCTTTCGTTCTTCTGAACGGGAGAATTTGGGTACAAATGCATTGTACACAGCGTGATAAGAAGTGAATGCGGTTTGCAGGAAGTAAGCCCCAAACTGTAACAGAATCCTCAACACGTGACAATAAAAATTAATTACTTTACCATATCCTATTTGCATTCGGCACATACGTTGAGATCACTTTAATGCATTTTCCTGCCTTGCTCGGGAACCTGTGATTGTCCCGGATATGTATTTTTTTCCCCTTTTTCAGAAACAGGAACATGCATCTGACAATAGCCAGAGCGCTAGAGGAGGTGCACCCACCGCCTCTGGGACCCCAACACCGTGACCCTGGGTGCTGTTGGGATCCCTGCCACCCACCTATCGCACGCCCCTGCCCTCCGGCTTTGGGTCCCACTGGTGTAGCCTGTTGGCCAAGCGAGCCAACCGCTAAAAATACGAGTGGACTGATCCGAGGAGAAGCAGCCTTTTTTAAAAAGTACATCTGTTTTGCTGGTGTTTTCACCTCCCAATGCATCTGGAGGCACGTTTGGGGTTCTCGCACCACTCTGCCCTGTTGCCAGGGGGTTGGTGCGTTGCACGCGGGTTCGTACCTCAAAGCCAAGGGTCACGGCTGGGTATTTACCTTTTTCTTTCAGGGAAAGTACTGTACCCGGAGGGAATGCCACCAAAGGGCAGGGGACTTCAAAACACATAAAACTAATAAATGCCTAAAGACTCCTGCAATGCATTATTTCCTAATTTTCTACATGAGGCGTCATTCTTCCAGTGGCCTTGAGGTCAGGCTGATCATGTGCAACCCCTCCACATGTCCCAGTCTAAGCGTGTTCCCCATACCCAGCAAAGTGGGGACCAGCTCAGCATGGGACCAGCTGACACCGCAGGACACCCCACCCACCCAAATCCCTGTTGGCCCCAGGCACACCTCAGGTCTACACAAAACACCAAAGCAAAGGACGCTGGAAGGAGGGGAAGAGTCACGGGCCTGTTGGGACAGCGCCCCTGCTGCGACCGATGGCAGCAAAGCAAGGGAAGCGGTCTGCTAGATGACGAGCTTGGCCACAAATTCCAAGGGATAATGGTGAAATCTCAAGTAGGACGACTAAAATAACCCGTATTCCTCTCCGTCTGGGTCACTTGGATAAGCTCATCCTTCTTACACAAATCCTTGGGTGTCGTTATTAAAACGGACCCTACGCGCGTGGACAAGTGGCTCCGCATCCCCAGATGCGACAGCTGAAGAAAGGACTTTTGCCAAGCTGGGCCTTTTTTGCCCCAGATAAGTGACCAGGACCTCAGCGAAGAGGCCGAATAAACCACAAGCTGCATGTGCTAGGGGCGTTGCCTGCCCTTGGTTTTGGGGGATCCCAAATCCACTGGAGCACCCCGGGCAGTAATTTCTTGGTGTCTCTTTCGCAGCTACTGCAGCTCGCTCTGGGCATTAACATTCCCCCCACTCCCTGGGAGGAGGCTCATGTTCAGATCCTTGTGTGCCGCAGACAGAAAGCAGCAGAAATGCCTGATTGTACAGATGCCGTATGAATAAATCAGATCCTAAAAGCCACCGGCTCTGAGAAGCTACTTTAAAGCAGCCAAATGTGGACGCATCTGCTTTAATAGGGCTGCCTACCGATGGCACCCCTAATCAACCTCACCACCCTACAAAGGCCTTGTTTCCAGGCTTGGAGGCTGGGGGGACGCGTGGTCCCAGCACTGAACCGAGCTGCTCCGTCCCACCAAGGGGACAGAGGGCTTGGGACTGAGCCGGGCAGCACCTGAGCCTGCCACATGTGAGTTTTGGTCACAGTCATTTCAGTAAGACCGTATTTGCAAGCTGATTTCTAGGCAGCAGCGGTCGGCCAGCTACCACAACCTGTAGGTATCGCTGCCAGCGCCGCTCCTACCAAACTCTTGCTCTGTACGTTTTTATGTACTTCAAATGTCAGCCAGGCTCATGTGCCGGATCCAGAGGAGTTCTTACCCAAGTTGCTCTTTCAGAGGTGACTGGCTGGTCACAATCGCACGCACCAAACACGAGGTGAAGGGCTGGGGTGGGTGCTGTGGCAGAGACCTGCAGCCCCACCACAAGCTGAGACTGCCACAACGAGCCACGGGACATCTCGCTAAGCCACATTTAACCAGTCCAACGTCAACCTTTTCTTCCTTTTAGCTCAAATGCTCTATGGACTGTACTGACCAGGTAGCACATGAAGCTAATAACACCACAAACCCCAGACCAACCGCCTGCGCGTGGGCCTGCTCCCCGCCGTGCGAGGCCACCTGGTTATTCCGCCACTTTCCCTAAAGTGCACCTCATGAAAGAAACCTCCGGCATTGAAGCCTACTTTACATCTCATCTATTTTGAACAAAACTGTCTATCTAAAATATCCATTTGCCACCCGCTCTATTTTTGACTACGCTGCTTGCGAAAAGCCAAGAGAGAAACTTAAAACACATGGGCCAGGATTTCTCGTCACGCAGAGGCACCAATGCCAATTTTTACCATTTTATCTTGAGTATCGAAGTGTTTGGTGAGCTCTTCTGGAAAGTCAGAGCTTGTTTAGTAACCGACTGCAGGGTGATCTCAGACGGCACGTTCTGAAGACTGATAGCTAAGGAGGAGAGCCAGGAAATGGGGACTCTGAGGCATCAAACCCAGGCTTTTAAAATTTTATGATTTTGTCTTTTTGTGGGTGGCGGGGCAGCTGACTTGTGATATTTGAACCTTTGAGGTTAGCAGTGCTGTGATGGCTTCTCCACAGCCCTCTGGCAACGTAAAGAGGCCTGAAAATGACTGTAAGGTGGCAGCGGGGCTTCAAGACCCAGTCAGAAATAGTGCCGGCACTGACTGCGGGCCGGAGCGTCCCACTGACCTCGATTCAGGATTCACCACAGATATTAACAGGAAAATTGTTTTAAGGATCATTTCCAACCTTTTATATGTGCCCTAGGGCACTCGGGGTGAAGTGGTGGGAGGTTTGGATATTTGGGAATTTTGGTGTCATTTGTCCTGACATCCAAGATGTCCTGTATCTACGCTACAGTCTGGAACCCGCTGTGGAGGTATTTGGCAAAATAAATTAACAGAGTGATGGTTTTTTAAATTTCAAAGAGTTCACCACCAACAAATATGTTTGGATTGTGAGGGAAGTCTTTGCTCTTGGAGTAAAATACAACCTGAGGCCATCAGTGTTGTAGCTACTGTTCCTATTCCCTTACTGATAGGTTTCCCTAAATTCTTGGTCAATTGTTCCCCATCAGCAGGAGCTGCCATTACAAACTAAATACGTGTTTTAAGCACAAGGCAATCAAGGACCTGATCTTATATTTGGTCTTTAGGAAAACAAAGCATGCTATAACATAATGATTTTCATTAGGAACAATATATACTCCCCCAAGTGGGCTCACTGTTTTATAAAGGATAAAAGACCTACTCATACCAGGACTTGGAGAGGGAATTTATATACGTTATGCTCTTGCACAACTCTTTTTTAAAACAATACAAGAGTTCAATGTCTCTATACTCAGAGCTATTAGTACTAAATACAACCGAGAGCATTTCCAGAAAGTTCCTTGGCTACAAAGTGCTGTGGGGCCATTCCTAGGGCTGGAGATGCCAAAGTCCCTTCCGCAAATCCCCTTCCCATAGGATGGGTACCAGGGCTCTGTGCCTGGTGCTGTCCCCATGGTGCTGATGTAAATGGGATGGCAACTCTCTAGTAAAAGCTGCAACATGGGCCAGTGAGGAAAGAAAAAAAAAGTGAAAGAAAAAACCAAACTTGTGGGCACCATGCAAATGGCCACATGGCTAATTTTTATGGACCCAAACTTGGTCTTTTTTTAAAAAGTCACATGCAGCAGTTTGTCTACATGGTAAAACACTAACAGAGCTGATCAAAGCATTCAAAAGCGTTTCTCACTAGCCTGCTCTCTGCTAAATGATCTGCAGGACCGAACATAGATGTGGGATCCTGCAAACTCGTATTCTTTCCCACTCTGCCACAAGAATCTGCAGAGGGAGAGAAACGCTGCTTCTCATTTATTGCACATTGCCATATGGAAGGCTTTTCAGCTGTTACATAGTTAGGCCTCGCAGCCCCTCCATCTAGCAGTTAAATATTATTCTGTCACTATTTCCCTTTGTATAGACGGAGAAGGGAAGCTCGGAGGGGCCGGGGGTTGCAATCCCAGCAGGTCAGCGGCGCGTGGGGCAGCGCTGGTCCCAGACACTTGTCACCTCGGAGGAGGACGAGCGCTTGCATGGTGGCACCTCGTCACCACGTCCCCACAGAACCCAGTAGCGAGGGTGAGGAGCCCGTACAAGGTGTTTGGGGTGAATTTGAGCCTGTACATTTTTTGGAAAAAAAAGGGTGACTCTTAGTTTCCCACCCATGCACGTCACCCTCGCTGCTGAGCAATGCAGATTGGTTTTGCTCTTGGCTGCCAGGAGGGGCATCGCATGCGGAGATGAAATGGCTGGTCCTGAAGACCTCAAAGAAATAGGCTGGATACAGGCAGAGTTGAAACCTGTTCTGGGAAAAGACCTAGCGAGGTGGAAAGGGCACGGCAAGTGCTCCGGCTTCAGGTCTGGATCTGGCCAAAGGTGGAGCTCATGACACTGCGAGGCTGCTCGGAAGTTTCCTGTTGCCACAAGGACAACCAGGGCTTGGGATTCCCAAAGGCACACAGCAAGCACGGTTCCCTATGCATGTCGGACTGCTGTGGCTGGGTGCCTGCAGTGCTGGTGCTCACGCGACCCGAGCAGTACAGAATCTGAGCACCTCGGTCTCAGCACCAGCCAGCCATGCTGGATCGGGCTGTAACCATCGCTAGCATTTTTGTTTCTCACGGTCTTTTTTGTTCTCTCTTTGCATAAAATCGTTTTGTGTCTCTTTTTTTTTTTTTTTCCAGGAACATAGCCTGGAGGAGGGAAACTGCCGGGTATCCATCTTTTCTTGGAGATCTTCAAACAAAAGATGTTCTGTGCAACATTTAGCGTCAATTTTCCCATTAAACATGAAGAATTCAGCTTTCTGACTGGATGTTAACCCTTAGGATCGCACAGCTGGATTAGATGTGATAGCGATGTTAAAGGCAGCGGGCTGAGGCGCACGGGCAGCAGGTGCAAGAGCCGCGCTCCTGGACCGCCAGGTGCCGAGCGCGGCTCTTCCGCGACCCAATGGCCGTGATGGGGCTCAGGAGTGAAAGTGTGGAAGGCTCAGTAAATGAGGACATGCTAACGAAGCAGCTCCTAAAATGACGCAGGGGGTTTGGTGTAAGGTGTGCACGGGGCAGGGCCTGAGATGGCAGCACACGCCGCACCTGCTCAGTGCCGGGCTGAATTTGGCGAGCTTGGCCCGGCCTTACACTATTTCTTTTTGTAGATTTATCCCCTAATTATTTTTGAACATGCTTTTGTGGTTTCATCGAATCGCTCCGTGCGGGAGAAGAATAAGGGGTAAGTCTTAAGCAGTTTGTGTTCTTCTGTGATTAGAGGAGAAGTCTGCAAGGTCTTTGGGCACTCTTTTATTTTTATATTTTTACCATGTAAAATCCTCCGAGATCCTTCGGGTGTTTGTACCTTTCATTTCACTGGGCTTTTCACAGCAAATAACGTGCTAAAATACATCTCGCAAAGTGATGAGTTGGACTAAAGATGCCACGATGCTGGGTCCTGAGAAACAAAGTGCGGGATTTTGTGAGCCCGCGGGGTCCTGCAGAGGTTCTGTTGGGTGTTTCACATCAAATGTGCAGATTGTTTATTTAATACCTAAAACTCATGCACTTAAAACGCAGCAAGCCGACTGCAGACACACACATATTACAGAGCGAATCCCTGGCTGCAATGACACGCACTGTCCCCACAAACTTTGCTTTCCAGCAATCCTATTCATATTCAAAACTGTGTTTTCAGCAGTAAGGATCCAGACGCCATACTAAAAGATGCATCCTCATCCCACAGCCCTCCCGAGGAGCCTGGCCCAAAGGGGTTACAGCCTAGGCAAACAAAGCCAGCCAAAAAGAAGAAGGGAGCTGAGGCACGGGGAGGTGAAGGGCATCGCCAGCAAACCCTGCAGCAAGGAGGCGGCGAGCCTGGGGAGCAAGATCCAACTTCGCCGGTTCTGTTTCCTAACACTGTGCCATATTCCCATCGACTGCTCAAATTCACACTTAAATGCCTAACACATGCTAGTGCCAACTCCTATAACAAAATATGGTTATTTGGAGGGCCTATAAAGCTGCTGCTGCTTGAGAAGTGGGTAACGTGTAGCCAAACGAAGAAGAAAATCAATTGCTGGCTGATAAATTCTGCGTGGCCAGCTCTTGGGATTTTAGCAGGAGCCCTGCACTGTTTTCTGGGTTTTAGTTGCTTCCTTTTTTGTGTTTTTCCCCAAAAGCCTCTTTCCAAAAATGCCATAATTACGTAAAAATTTGGACTTTGTTAAAAATTTTCGCTGCAGGCCCTTGGAGCTGTGGGCAGAACCTGAGTGTGATGTGAGCAAAGGTACAAGTTCAGGAAAAAAAAGAGAGAAGCAAACACAAACCCATTACGTTTACAAACAGCTGCTGAATCTGGCGTGCTAGGGGGCCAGGTGAAGATTTTTAACACACATCTGGAGGTCAGCAACCGTGCCCTGGTCCTTTCAAAGCCTGGTGGAACCGAAACCCCCCGCACAAGCCCTCTGAGCCCCAGAGCCCCGGCTCCATGGCACGGATCTGGCAGGGACAAAGCTGTCCCCGAGCAGCCCCCAGCTGCTGGAGCAGGAGGGTGGCAGCCACCAGCAGGGCTCTTCCCTGCCCACCCGCTCTGGGATTTTAGGCAGGGCTTAGCAGTGCTTTCAGGACCGCTGCGGTAGGCATTATTTTTGCTCTTGGAACGCCCTTGATTATTTTACCGCAGTAGCCCCAGCAGAGGAGCCTTCAGCCATGAATTAAGCGCAGCTCATGCCTTCAGCCCGGAGAATAAACCACAAAATGCACCTCGCGTTTGAAACTTCTTCCTCCAAATATCACCCGCTAGGAAAAGCCGAGGTGCCGGCTAACGTTGGGGGCAAAACAATCGGGGAACAGTCTGCAGCAACACAAGTTGTACTAGGAATTCAGGCGCTGCAGCCCGGAGATCGGCAGTGAAGTGGTTAACAGACATATGCTGTATAATTAGGAGATGCATTAATGATTATGAATAGTAAATGACTTGGTGCAAGGAAAAAATCTAGTCAAAAGGGACATGCACCTATCTTACGTGTTTATTAGAAACTGTATATAACTGGAGAATTCTGCTATTAAGAACCCGGCGTTATTGGTGTAAATACTTCCAAGGGTACATCAAATTGTAATCTTTCATACGACATCCATCAAACCAGGCTGGAGATTTTGACAAACATTAAACACAGTAAGGAGGCAATTATGTATGCATGATTTAATCTGCAACTAATTAATATGCAAATTTATTCATATGTTAGTTACTAAATTAAAAATGCAAAGAAGCCCTTATGGTGATTCTCAAAATTTTGCACAAACAGAACATTTAAAATATAAGAAAAAATGAAGTTTTTTGGAAACCTGCGGCATACTTTAAATCTTTGGGAACCTGTTGCACGGCGACGGTTCAAAAATATTTACTTAAATAGCGGAGGAAGATAAAAGGTGTGTTAATTTTGTGCTCGAACGTGGTGGCACAAAGGTTAACCAGGAATCTCGGCAAGTCTGAGGAGATGTGCACTAATTATCAAACAAACTGTATTCCAGACCCAACTCCCACAGCCTGCAAGGAAAAAAAAAACAATTCAGGCTCGGCACAACCTGGTCATCTTCCCGGTGTTTTGCTCCACCAGTGGCCGGCCGGTGCTGGCTACAAATGCGCTCGGCCGCGGGCTGGGACCACGGCACCTGCAGCCCGACGGCCACCGACACAAAAGCCCCCGCTCCTCATTCACCTGGGGAGGCTTTCTGTTTCAGAAATGCTCCGGGAAGACTGCAAATAAAGGGTGCGAGGGAACTAATTGGGTGAAGGCGGGCAGAAACTGCCTTTAATTCTTTTCCAGATGCATCTTCAAAGAAAAACAAGGAGGCAAACAAGATGCAGGCATTTCAAATAGCTCCTAGAGCACTGCCATGGCTCTGATTCGGGAAAGCTTCTACCCCCGGTAGGTAAGCGAAGAACAATTCGGTGCATTATTCCAACACTGCGTTTTTAAGCTGGATGTACAAGCACACGTTGAACGTGCCACAATTTCCTTTCACTCCCGTTCCCAGGGACAGCCCGGTGCTTTGGGCACGGCTCCGAGACAACACCGGAGCAGAAAGTGCACGACAGAGGCGCGGGTCACACACACAGCATGGCCCCTAAGTGCTTCCAGGTGCCCTCCTGGGCCACTGAACTCGCCCTGCGGCCTCTCTTAGCCCTGCTCAAAAGCCAGACGTCGGCACAACCCAGAGGGGCTCCTGCCCAGCCGCTGCAGCCCGCCGCCGCCTGCCCCGGCCCCGCGAGCTCTCCCTGCTGGAGGGCTTCAGCACTTCCAGAGACCTCCCCTTCCCGACTGCAGAGGGAAACCACGAGGCTGGAGCGCGAAACTGCAGCAAAATCGCTCGGAAAATACAACCAGACTCGGCTGCACGTGTTTAAATCGACTCCTTCGCTCCTTGATAGGTGCCTCTTGATTTTTGTTTAGGCCAGAACTGAATGTAAGGCTTTTAAAAGCTTAAACGTACACATTTATGCATTCATTACACAGTGTTAAATCTAATTTGTTCTTTTTACTGTCACAGGAAGCACATGTTTAAAGCAATCTGTTTCCTCATATGAATGCTTTCCTGTCTGTTTGAAAAAAATTGCAACACACTTTACCCCAAGTAACCAAGAGGTGATCATAAATATCCCTAAATAGCATTAAACAGATATGAAAGACATTAACACTTCCAGAATGCCAAAGTAGTATTAAAAAAAAATTCTAACAGATGCTCCTAGGTCAAAAAGTGAAATGTGTGTTTCCTGAAAAAACGCTCTCATCAGAATCATAAATGAACTGTGAGTGGAGAAATGAGGTGTTGCAGAGCAAACGAGAGGATCCTTTTGGTTAAGGACTCCAGCACACTGGTGCCAAAGTGTGGTTGCAATAAAAGAGCCAAAATGAAATGGAAGCGAGCTGCAAACCCGCATCCCCTGCGCTCCACCAGGTGGCAACGGCGCGGGCCGGGGCCGGAGCAGGGGCAGGGGCAGGAGCGCGGTGGCCGCGGCCGCGAGCGGTGGCGGTGTGCTTGGCCTCCGACCAAGCCGCTGGGCTTCTCCTCGTCACTTTGTGGCCTGCGTTTGGCAGGGAGAAGATGCTCTCATCTGGACACACGCTCAAATCGTGTGTAATACGCAAATCTCGCCTAAAATACCGACGTTATCTACGGCCTGCTTGCTGCGGAGCTGATGGGTGCTGCTCCCTGACTGCGGCGCTGGGCGAGGCTTCAGTGCGTGAGCACCTAATGGGCCTCTGCAGGCACCTGAAATGTGTAGGTCTTTTGCATTTGCCAGAAAAAAAATGCAAAAATGGGTACCTTTGACTATTTACAGCTGGGGGAGGATGGCCTCGCTGGGACGCTGCCTCTGAGATGCCTCTCACCATGCGTCCAGCATGTGGAGGTGTCCTGTCTGTGTCCTGTCTGTGTCCCGTCTGTGTCCCATCCATGTTTGGGTGGGCTCAAGGATCTCCAGACCCCACGGGCAGCTCTGCCTCTATGGCACGGACAGAGGCAGCAAACCTTAAAAGCCACACGCAGCGCCAAGAAGTAGGCACGTGGGATCAGCTCCACGCATCGGCGGGGCCGCAGGGAGCTCTGCGAGGACTCAAAAAAAGGCCGTTTTGGGGCACTGCCATTTTTGTCGGGCTGAAGTGTCTGGGCACAGCTCAACAGGGCAGTGACACCCGTCCTGCTCCTCCTGGAGGGGGCCGAGGATGAGAAAGCCGAAGGCAACATCGGGCACGGCCCCGTGCCCCAGCGTCCCCGCCGCGGTGTCCCCTCGGCTCGGGTGCCGACATCAAGCGCGTGTTTGGCCTGTCGAAATGCGCTGAAGGCCATTCAAAATAAAATAACAATAAAAAAACAACCAGCCATTGTAGGCCGCCTAGGTTTTGTGCCAAGAAACTGTCAGGGGAGCTTTGCTATGCATTTAACAACGTTAATAGTTATTGGAGCTCTCTATGCCATTTTTTTTCCCATTTTCACTATGCTGATTTTTTTGCACGTTCACCGCTTCGGCGTAAAGGCAAAAAATACTGCAGAGCAAAAAATAAATGTTGCTTTGATAAAATACACAGACTCGGTTAACAAATGCCCGCGAGTCAAAGTGCAAACATATCAATCCTGACAGATTATCTCAAACTTGCCTAGATAACTCCATCACCGCTGTGCTCTCCCCTCCACACGCCGCATCACCCTGACCCCGCGCCCAATCAGTTCTAAAATGGAAGAAAAACTTAAAGCACATCAAATAAACAACCCCCGCCAGCCCAGGAAGTCGCCCTTCCCTAAAACCGACTTGGAAAGGCCTGCTACAAGATAGGGTTGAAATGCTTTAAATGCTTTTTTCTTAAACGCTGGACTGTGCTAATCAGAGATCTGAAGGCACTGCAGTGCTTGTAATGAACACCATCTAGAGATAATATTTAAAGAAAAGCAACAAAATCAAATCGCTGCACAGAGATTTTTTTTTTTTCCATCTCTGAATGCCTTTTACTAACAATTAGCCTTGAATTCAAACAGAAAAAATTAAGTGCTGAGTTTCACACTTGTGAAACTCGGCTTCAAAAAAAAGAATTACAAATTGCATAGCTGTATAAAGGAGGAAATAGAAGGCTGGGCAATTGTAATTGTGAAATTAAAAATGTGTGTGAAGTTCAGAGGGGGGAGAAAGGTGCTGGACTCCAGCACACACATCGGGTTTCCTCCCCAAACGGAGCCCACTGCCCAAGAGCCGGCCCCGCTCCAGGCACCCCTAAAATCCCCCTGCACCCAGAGGAATAAATGCTGCTCCGCAGAAGCAGCAATTTGCAAAGAGCTGCCATAAAAACAGTGCTATCTACTCTGTCTCACAGAAATCATCTGGATTTGTTGGCCAAAGCGTTATGTCCATGAAGGAAGATTGCCTTCTGCACTACCTCCAGCACTCTGAAGAGGGAGTCTATGCTCAAGCTAAACAAAAAACCCCACTAATCCCACACCTCTGTTACCAGCTGGCCAGAGCTATTCAGTGTGGGATTTTTTATATATTTTTTTTTGAGTCCAGGATAGTTAAACGTTTAGAAGTGTGTGAATTCTGCAATAAAAGTTTTGCCTTTAAATATAACGTAATGCCGAGGCCTAAGAAAAATACCCCGATCACACCATTCTTCCCGGATCGCTTTTCCATGTTTAAGATATCCTGTGCGGTTTACTAAAAATTAAAAACTTAGCAATTTTTATCTGCATTTCACTGCATTTTAATCTATTGAAAAACACCGCCACCACAGCATTTTGTCTGCAAAATGTCGTCTTAGTCCTTCGGGGTCAGCGAGCAATTTCAGGTACAGTTTGCCAGAGGAGCTCTTTTAACCCATCCCCTGACTGCTCGACGGCGGGTTTGAGTAATTTTCTGGGTTCGACTTCATTTTGCTATGTGCTAAAGATGCATTTCATGATTTTATTTTTTTAAAAAGCAAAAAGCAGAGCTTGCTCATGACTGGAAAATTGCTTGGTGGAGCTTAACGTGGTGCTGTTCTCTTATGGACAAAGCCCAGCCTGGAAGGCGGTGCGATTTACGTGGCTGGACAGCGGTGGGAAGGGACACCAGCCAGGGAAGGGACACCAGCCAGGGAAGGCACACCAGCCAGGCCTCGGCCCCAGAAGCCAGGGGACAGAGGGATGCCCTCAGCCCGGGCACAACAGCCCCAGCAGAAGGGCGGCCGTGGCCTGGCCAGGATGGATCAGCCAGGGGAAGGGGCAGGCTGCTCCTCACCTCTGTGGGCTCCCAGCCTCCAAAAGTCACTGAATTACAGGGATATATTTTCACAAAAGTGCCCAGATTGGCTCCTGGTACTTCCTCAGGCCATCTCCTGCCCCTCTCAGCTTTAGTTACCTTCTCAGGCCATCTCCTGCCCCTCTCCCCGAGCTGTCAGCCTGCTCCCGATGAGTCCCCTCAAATCTCTACAGATTCCTACTTCAGGAAGGTCAGTTCCAACCGTGTAGGCTTGGCCACAGCTGGAAGACCTTGACATGTCTCCTGGGAAGCTCTGTGGCACCTGGGGGGCTGAGGCAGGGCCCCAGAGGTGCTGGCAGCGGGGATGGTGCTGGCATCCCACAGCCAAGCCTAGCTTCTGGTATGGCAGGTGGCGGCCAGAGACATGGGGACAATCAGGGACACCGTGTTTGTTTTGGAGAAGTCCCCGTTAAGTTGGATGCTCGAAGGGAAATTCTTAAGGATGTGTTTTTTCGCTTGAGGTAGGAAGTCTGCAAAAAGTCTGCACAAAAAGCACAAAGGATGCTTCCTCACCTCCCAGCTACTCCAGGGCTTCTCCTGTGGAAACCAGAAGAAAGCCATGGAAAAGCTCCAGGTGGCATCCCAGTAGTGTTTCTCTTTCCTTGCTTTTTGGAACAAAGCAGGTGTTTCCTTAGGATGTACGACTGAGTCATACACTTCCTTATCTGTCTGGTTAGCAAGGTCAAAGCCGGTACGCTTCTAAACACACACCACAGCAAGTGCACCGAGATGGCTCCTGCCCAAGGGGGGACACCTCGAGTTAAGATGGAAGAGAGGCTGCTGCCATCACAAGTGAGGCTGGGGAGATTTTACCTGCTGGTTCTTCAACAAAAACAGTTTTACAGTTCCTCTTTTCTCCTTTAACACAACTGACATTCAGCTTCTCCCACCCTTTATTCTGGCGGTAGAGTCTGCACCACAAGACTCCCCCATCACCTGCCTTCAGGACGATGCCAACCCAGCTCAGCCATAATTCCCCATCCTTTCCATTTCGCAACCCTTTACATTTTGCTCCAGGGGCAGAGCAGGGCACGGCGTTTCACTTCGGGCTGCAGCTCCCAGGCCTGCTGTAAAGACCAAACAACCGCAGCCACCGACTCCTCCCGCAAAGCTCAGGGAACAGAGCCCCTGGTGTGCTTGTGAGGAAAAAGAGCGTCCAAGGAGAAGGAAAAGTGGAAGTGAATGTGTTGTGCCATAAGGACTGTTTGAGTTCACTCCTTGCTAGATGTAAGAGGGCTTGTAGATTGTAAGAGGGCTGGAGATGGAGGAAACTCACAAGCTTTAACCAGCCATGCCCCTGGGAAGCTTGGCCCCAAAGCAGAGCACCTCAAGCTGCAGAAAGCTTCATTCCCAGGCTGCCTTCAATGCTGTTTTCTCCTACGTGCTCTCAAGGCCAGCACACCGACCTTCCAGCTGCTGCCTTGTCTGCTGGAGCTCTTCAGCCTGTGACCCAGCCCGGGCTCTGCTTCTTGCAGCCAGGACGTCTGTGAGAAGTACCAAGGTGCTCTCCAGCACCAATGCCAAGATTGCTGTGACAGAAATACCCATTTCAGACGGGCGGTTCCCAGTGGAAAAATTATTTTCACTCCACGGCTGAAATTAAACCACTCAGCCTGAGAAAGGCTGGCCCTCGGTGCCTGTGCACCTTCCCTGCAGTGGCCAGCAGGAGCTGCTGGACGAGGACTGAGGCTGGGCTCTGCTTTGTGCCCATCAGAGCCACGCCGACAGCTCCCACCCGGTCCCTGGTGGCTCTGGGGCCGGCTGGTCCAGGGCAGCTCGCTCACGCATGGCTCTCACTGGTCAAGGTAAAAAAAGGCCAGGGCCCTTTGCAAACACTGTGAAAGGTCAGGTGTGATTAAACCATCAGCAGCCAAAGTGGGTGAAGGCGTCAGGCTAACAGTTAAAACAACAGCAAAAACCTCGTCTCTTCATAGGAATACAAATACTGTTGTTGCACCTACCAGCCTGGGTATGGAGGCACAAAACACCACCACACCAGAGCTCAGCAAGCCACGTGGGTACTCAGCAAGGAAATCAAGTTTCATTGCTCATTTTTGCCTATACAGCCATGCCTGTGGCTCACCTACAGGGGGCTCAACCCCAAATGCCCCCAGCTCACTGCCCTCTTTGGGTCCCAATTTGGGGAACCGGAAGGGGCGGCGTGGGGGCACCCACCCGCACCCACCCCACGTGGCCGACGGCATCAGCTTCGTGACACCCGACCCTCAGTAGTTTTTAAATGCTCATTAGCTCCCTAGTTTAATTTACTTTGTTTGCAAAACTCATAGCCATTTCTTATCGTAAAGGGGAGCTGATACAACGTATTTATTACCATTTATCATTGAAATTTTTATAAGACTACTTATGAATTAATCAACAATAACTGCTTTCTCCAACGCTGCTGCATTAATCTCCATATCCACTGCATAAATCACACAGAGAACAAGTTAATATACATATTTTAAGAGAAATACGGCAATATTTCCACCCTATCAACTAAGTGTATTATCATCTCGTTAGTCAA
This sequence comes from Nettapus auritus, assembly GCA_011076525.1. Lineage (NCBI taxonomy): Eukaryota > Metazoa > Chordata > Aves > Anseriformes > Anatidae > Nettapus > Nettapus auritus. Next base: position 1,014,342 of record CM021797.1, on the reverse strand, counting down.
TTTATAAATGCATATACTTTACCCAGCGTCATAAATCCCGGCAGTTCAGCGTGACACCATCTATCAGCAAAACACAACCTGACCTTTTATCGGATGCTCCTGCTGTTTGAGACACCTAGGTGTGCATTGTTTCACATGAAATGGATGATTCATGATATGACAGAGGCGTAAAGACCCAAACACATGTCTGTATGGCCACGTAGGAAAGGCTGTGTTTTGTTCAGAACCAAACCATTCCCGTATGCACATTATAGGACTTGTTGTAGATTCATTTCCTTATTCTTGGAAGACACACCTATGGGCAATTAAAATATTGGGGCACACCTTCCCGCGTTTTGTTTTCTCATAAATTGTACAGCTCCTTAAAAGCGCTTCAAGTATTCAAAGCGCATGCTCTGCTCGGAGATAATTGACTGAAAAATAAAAATAGTGTTAAAATAGTTAAGGAGTACTGAGCTGCGGAAGTATTTCCGTTCTGTACAACTACAGCTTTCAGACAAAATTAAAGGAAGCACACATTTGAGACTAATCTGTGACAAACACAAATTGCGTTTCATTCTTTTGAAGCAAGAAGCAATCCATAAAAAAACTTTTGCGGCAGTTTTAAATCCCCGAACGTTGACATTTCCAACATCAGTGTCATCCCTCTTACTCACAGCAAGAGCAGATAGCAGGTACCATTCTACCGAGTGTATCTTTGGTAACACGGATGCAAAAATATTCACGTAAATGTCCTGAGATGGTCAGCTCTGTGCTGAGAAATATTGGAAAGCATAAAATAAATGTATACGCTTGTCCCTGATGATGCCTGAAGGAAAAAGCAGCGGTCCGGCATGCGGTGAGAGAGCTAGCACAAAGAAACCCAGGGCACTGCATCTTTAAGTGATCACAAAGATCCCCTGCACCGCCAGGGCTCCATTAGATCCTCAGCGCCACGGGCTGGCCTCGAGCCGGAGAGAGCTGCGAGGGACAGAGCATGTGAGGCTGCCAGGGAAAGCAGGGAAAGCTAAAGTTTCGTCTAAATGAAATCCACCTCTAACTCCAGGCGTAACGCTGCCCGTAAAAGCCTTCAGGGGGGATGTGAGCTCTTGCTGCAAAGGGCTCCAGGAAAAACCCAAACCAAAAAACACACCGTGAAAGACATTTAAAATACGCACGTGGGAACTTATTTTTAATTAAAACAAAACAGTATTATGGCTTTACTGGAAACTTTCATTTGAGAAGTTCCATATTTCAACACCTGTAAATAGATTCACGTTTGTATTGTTCACTATGATAAAGCTTACAATAATCAATTATTAAATTGCAATTACTTTAGGATCTTTGTATGTGTTTTTCTCTTTTAAATTGATTTTTTTAAATTTATGACGTGACCGGTACTGAAACTACTGCTGTACACATTCACTGCACTAAGTGAAGCTTTACAAGTATGCTGGTTTGCAAACTGCAAATTTAGCTGAATTTACGGCAAAAACAGAAAACCCATCTGAGATTAATATGTCAATTTGTTCCATATTCTGCAGGATTGATTGCCACTCGGCTCCTCCTAATAACCAGATTTACAGATAAAACAACTGCAGTTATCAAGTATGAAAAGGACGCGCTCCCCTCATTAGTGTTTTCTCTCCTGTTTGCAGATATTGATAGGAAAATACGTATTAGGGATTTTTAAAGCAATGGTGGAGAAAAAAATAGACTAAAAATACTGGGATGAAATGCAATAGTAACTAGAATGAAATTTAAACACTACTCGATATTTCATTTACTGAAATGTCCTAGTGTTTCTTTAAAAATCACTATTTTTTACATATATATGAATGTTTTTTTAAGTAAATGCTCTCAAAAGATGCACTTGACCACGGTCCGGCTTTTTCAGTAAAAAAACAGAACACACCACAAAGGTTTTACACCGTCACGGAGAAATGAAAACCGGTAGGATAGTTGTGTGTGGATCGGGAGACAAAGGGCTTCACCCAGCCACACAGAAACACCAAGCCCCGACCGCGCGGCGCGAGGATTTCGAGACAAACGCCGAGAAATCTGCAGTTTATATGGACGGCACCCACAGTCCTCCTCACAAAGAGGTATCAGAGAGATTCTTTCTGATACCTGGGAAAGCCCTGGGTAATTAGCAGCTCTCTCATTATGCCCTGAGCATCCCCCAGCGCCCCGGCAGCAGCTGGCTCCCACTGGCGGACACCTGGTGCCAGCCCGGCAGCCTCCGCTGCAGGTACCAATGCCCGCTGCCCCGGTGCGGGAACGAAGGCTCGTGGTGGGCTGAGACCACGGCCAGTTCTCGCGGATCCTCCCCGCTCACCTCGCCCCACACGCGAGCCCATAAATCATCCTCGCAGCGACAGCGCCGCTGCCCGGCACGTGAAGCTCGCGCCCGTCCCACCAGGCGCGCCGCGGCCTGGCGCTTCTGCCTCTCAAAGGCGACGTGACCCACGCACGCTCGTCCTCGCCGTGCCATTAATCGCCTCGCAGGCTGGACAAGGCCGTAAGATGAGGCTCTGTACCTTTCCTCACCTTGCCCACAACCTGTCCCGCTCGCTACAAGTGCCCGCGAGCGGCGTGCCCGTGCCTGCCTTCCCCCCAGCAAAGCGACGGCGCGGCGGCGGGCGAGCGCGCGGTACTTACTGAGGACGGCAAACCTGGAGGAACTTTCCGAACTTTCTTTGTTTGTACTTCTGAAAAAAAAAAAAAAAAGATAAAACGGTGTCTTTGTAAAGACGGGCTTTTTTTTTTTTGCCAGCGAGGTTTTCTAAAGAGCAAGCCGGCTAATCACCCTGCCCACGGCTCCCTCCCGGTCCCAGCGGTTTGGGTACAGCGGAGGGGTGCCAGCCTCCTGCCCGCCCCAGCAGCCCGATGGTGCGGTGCTGCGAAATTGCTCATATTTTCACCTCGAGCGTCGGGGCCTTTGTTTTCGCCTCACGCGGGTCTGCTTTGAGAAAGCGACTTTCGAAGGCTCCTCGCGTGCCCCACAAAGAGGAGCGGCGGCGGCGGCGAGCCCCGCGCGGCCCCTGGCTGCGCTGATCTCCCCGCGCCATCACGCGGGGCCCGAAGCGCTGCGGTCCGTGGAAACGGGGAAAAGTGCCGAGCACGAAGTCACTCACCCATGGAGGTGCTGTGCAGAGGCCTCCGGCGGGGGTTATTGCTGGAGTACTGGTAGTACTGGGAGCCCGGCTTGCTGGGGGAGAGCGCCCCGGGGTTGCCGATGTCCATCTCCCCTCCCAGGAGACTTTGCTAAAAGATGAAAAAACACACACGTGTGTGCGGTGCATGTGCGAGCTGCCTTTCCCCCATCATTAGCTATTTCTCGCCCCTAAAAATAACACAGCAAAGAAGCCTTCATAAGCGCCCGGAACCCTGAAACCAGGACCTGCCAATGTTTTAAAGGCGACAGCGCAAAAATTTCCAGCTTAGCATCTTGACTTTTCCTGGGAAAAGGCAAAGTAATTAATTTAAAATACGATTCTTTACATTTAAAGGAGACTTATCGCCTACTTATTCAAACGCAATCAGCGCTTTAAAAACTTTTGGAGCTCCGTGAAACAATATATTTGAAAGTCCTTTCGTTCCCTCGCTGCAAACAAGACAGTTCAGCGTACAGATTTAGCCAGAATTAAACCGAAGGGGAAAAAAAAAATCCTGCTGTTGACAGTGCGGTTGGTTCGGAGTGCATGAAGCAGCTTCATTGTCTGTCCCCACGCAAGGCAAAACTCCTATCAGAGAATTAAACATTTTGCAAGGCGAAAATCTACACAGTAAGCTGGACGTAAAACGCGGGCAATGCGTGAGAATAAAACTGAGCGTTAGTAATATTTTTTTGCAATGCTATCAGGAAAAAAAAGCACCTCTGAAAATCCCAAACAATTAACGCTATTGTACGGCAGCCGCAGTAGCAGCAGCAAAGGACTTTCAATATATCCGTTTTCTGCCTCTACCCTTAACTAACAAGAAGCATCCCGGCAAGCACAAAATTCCCTCGGCTACGCAAGGAGCCCGCTTCCCCGGAGAGCGCGGCGAACGTTGTCTGACCACCGCCGCAAGAAAAATTACACATCTTGAAGAGACTCCGGCAGAAGAACAATTTCCTGAGTAATGTTCTATTTGCTATAAACTACACGGAAACTTACCCATAATATATAAATCCCCTGATTATACTCTGCATTGAACGCATTGTTCTTTTAATTATTCTGATACGCAATAAAACAGGTGTAGATACCACCATTTATATTAAGAACAAATTTACCATTTAATAAAGAAATTTTAAAATTAAGCACCAAAAATCTAACTTTATCGTTACTTGTAATCAACTTTTACTGACTGAACTAATTACTGTACTTGATAAAGTACAGAATGTGTTTTCCCTAATCTAAATTCTAATCACCATGTCACTCACAACAGACTTAGTAATGCTTCACTAACACACTATTCACATGCAAAATACTCTAAATAGGCCAATTATGACTCTGCCCCTGTTCCCTGGTTAACCCGCTGAGAACTGAAAAATTTCACAAGGCAGTCACCAACTAAAACAAAGGCTCCTTGTTTTAAATTAAGACAGTCTTTTTGATTCCTAAATAGCTCAACAAAGTGGCATGTCTTCTGCTGAAAGCAGTTGGTCAAATATGAGCCATGAGCTGGAAAATCCGAAATTAAAACATCCTTCTTCCTTTACTACGCTTCTAAAAACATTCCGAGATAACTTTTGCTTCACGAAAACTATATTACTTTTTTTTTTCTTCCCCCCAGAAAATCGCCGCCGAGGTACAGGCGAGCGAGCCCTGCCGGACGCGGCCCCGAAGCCCTTCTTGGCATTTGGCTCTACGGAGCCCTCGAAGACGTCAAAAACACAGCCGTGTTAGGCAGACCGCGCTTTTTTTTTGCTAATATCTTTACGTTTAGCTCATGTCTAATATACACCTGCGACGACTCCACGCCTCTTAATAAACAACACCTGCACCGACACAAAAATGGTTGCAAGCCTATTGCATAATGGCGAAGAAATAGATGCAAAAACTCTTCGGGAAAAAAAAAAAATAAAAAAATAAGGTGATCGATTCGTTGTGAATATCCTCTGAAAATAAACGGGATTTTATTGAACGTCTCGGAGCATTTCCGAACGAAGCGGCGCTAACCGCAAAAATCCTATTCAGTCATATATTTTTATCACGTATACGTTTTAACATAAAGACAGACCTGCTAAATCTGTGCATGGTTTATCCATATGTCGGGGAGTCTGAAAGACTTACAGCCATCAGCTGTATAAATTCCTATACCCAGCCTACTACATTTCATTTCATTTAAAAAAAAAGAAGTCTCTAAGACAGCGTTTGCAAACTATTTTGGATTAAACAAGATTCACTTCAGGAGCGGAAAACACACACATGCCCTATGTTGTTTTTGTTTTTTCATCCAAACATTTCTCTCTCGAAAAAGATGCAGAGGTTTCAATGGGGAAGAAAATAATCAAATCCCAAACTTGCATTATTACGTTAGGAGTGAACCGATGCGCCAGTCCTACGGGCTGCCCGCCTTTTGTTTGCTGAGCGGTCGAATACTTCTCGTTGCCACTAGTTGCGCTTCACAATGACTATTCATTCCTCTTGACCTAGCAGGTAAGTGCAGAAATGCGGCCGACTCGGCCGGGCTCACGTACCTGGGGCTCGCCACGCCGAGCTGGCACCCACGGGGGCTCGCGGGATGGGCACGGTGATGCCCTCGGGGTTCGCCCGCGCAACGCCCGCTCCTCGCTCACGCTACGTGTCCGCCTCCCACCAACGTCGGCACGAGCGCTCGGAGCAGCTTTCGCTGCCACAAACGCTGGGTTTTCTCAAACGCATCGCCCAAATTTGCCATCCGGAGCGTCGCGGGCTCATTTCTTCATTCGCTCCCGAAAAGCGCCCGAAACCCCAAGTAGCCCAAACCAGCCAAGCAGCCTCCTTTGTCTGGCACAGGACAGCGAGGGAGGCTTGCTTTCAAGGTAAAAAAAGAGGTGGGTTTGTGCACTTAAGGGGACCTTGCCGAGCACTCCAGGGAGGCAAACTTGCCTAAAAAAAATATAGGTACTTATTCCGAGATGCTCCTAAAAGGAACAATGGGCATTTATTACTGCTCAACCTACGTGGCACACTGGTAATGGCCTGCAACAAAGGGAAAGATCAAACGTCTACAAACCACCATGCCGTACATCACGTAGCTTTTGGAGCTTGCCTTTTCCCCAAATTGGATCTCAGATGCGGCAGGAATTGTTACGCATCAAAGTTGGTATTTACCGTTAGGGAAGGATGAGCTTCGACCCAAAGCGTTACATCTGGCAAACTCCTTTCCTGACTTTACACAGGGGCTTAACGCGTGCGTGTACTCGACGTAGGGGAAGCAGGGTGTCTTCGGGTGCAACCGGGGCACCAGGCGAGACGCAAAACACTGCAAATCTTGGAGCTGCACAAATCCTGCGGGCGGACGCTGGCGTTGGAGTGCATACTGTACACACCGCCCCGTCCTCGCGGACCTGTACAGTTGGCAGTCTTATTTGTTTTCTAATAAACAAAGCGATTAACGCGCGGGCTTTGCCAGTTGAATGGTAGTTTGAAGCTAAAAGCAACCGCGGAAGAAAATAAATGCGACGCAGCCAAACGGCATCGAGGCGCGCAGCTGTATTTTTCATCAATTGCAATGTTTTTGCTTTTGTCATTGCTACACACAATCCTGTCTTATTTCGAGTAATTTGTAAAAGAAGTCACTAACAAGTGAATCCTGCCTCCCAGATCTGAATAACTAGACAAAGAATTAAAGCTGGATGGGGAGGAAATACGCGCGCACTACCACGAAGTCAGATCCAGATGGACGCGATATTACCCCTCCTGGAAAAACACAAACGTCGCTCCATTACGAACCTGGAGTTTCGCTTCTCAAACAAAAAGCACAGGAATGCCAATAAGCCTTGCACTTAAATTTCTGCTTCAGACCTATATGGGTAGGAAATAGATTTCTAAAAAATGTTTTCTATTTCCTTTCTTGCAGGAGCAGGTGAGGTTAGGGAACGACAGAGCGCTGCCGTTCGCTAAGAGAACATCAGTTCAGATTAAAGGTAAACATCCTTGAAGCCCATAATCCAAAATCCTCTGATAAAACTGATCAGGAAAAAAATATTTCAGAAAGGGCCTTTTTTTTTTTCTTTTTTTTTTTTTTTTTGCTGACAACCTGGATAGATTCTTATTTATTTATTTTTTGCCATCTCCACGCTGCATCGTGATCCGCTATCAAACGCGCCATCACAGGGATGTTGTAAGGAAGAGAAAAACGGGCTTAGAGGAGAAGAGATTAAGCTCCTTTTCTGAACGATTGCCAACCGTTTGTGCGCTGCTGAGCTCACGGCGGAGCATCCCCGCGCACGCAGCTGCAGCCCCGCTCCCCAGCCCGGTGGACGGATGGGGACCGCGGGACATCTGGTCCCCGGCTCCACACGGCACACGAGACCGCGAGCCTTGGAGAAGCTTGGGAAGCGAACAGGCATGCCGCACGCATCCTGCCAGCCCTGCCACCCGACTCGGTACGCATGCTGGGAGAGGGCGAGGAGGGTGAGGAGTGGGGATGAAGGCTGCCAGCATCACCCTGGCCGGTCCTCAGCATCGTCAGGGCAGGTGGCAAATCTGCTGAGCGCGGGTCGGGGACATCCCACCTCTGCCACCCTGCTCTGTGCTCGATCCGATGGCAAAAAGCACTCAGCAAGCTGTGTCCACACGCAGGGCAGGGCTGTGAGCTGACACCAGCACTATACAAACTGCACACACTTTGTGTAACTCTGTCGGCTACCTTGCCGAAACACCTTGTTCTACAAGCAAGCCCCTTTTGCAATAAACTTCCTACGTAAAAGACCTCAAGTCCTTCAGCCAAGAGAAAGAGCCCTGCCACCTTCCTGATGGAGCATTACAAGGCTGTGTCGAAGACCAAAGCCTTTTTGCTCGCTTTGCTAGCCCCGTGCCCCCCCGGCCCTACAGCCCCCGGCTGCTGGGGGACCCATGTGTTCCGGGGCTTCTCTGCCATCCAATTCCATTTTCCTGCAGAAAAAAGAGCACAAACCAAGAAGGATGCAGTCACCCTCAGTGCCCCACACCCACCAGCACAATTTGGGGTGCTCCCACTGAACACCGTGGCCCAGGCCGTTCCCCCGCCTGCACCTCCAGCACCTCTCATGGACCTCCCCACATCCAGCGTACTGCAAAGGTGCAACCACAGCAACCTGAACTTGATGAAATCACATCTAATTCATGCAGAAACAGAGGAATAGGAGGTCTTTCTTTTTTCAACACAACCAATTTCTAACTGCAGCAGTTTTCTTTTCCTCTTGCAGAATCGCAGGATGCAGCCTTTCATCCCATCCTCCAGCTCGCGGCTCCTTTTACGTGCCTTACCCTCGGTTTATGAATTTTCACTTAAGTCAAGTTAACTAAGTAATGCCGCGTAGACATCTGAATCATTCCTTGGTTACTTCCTTCTGTGATTTCAATCCTCTGGTTTTAATCAAATTATGAAACTAAATTTCCACTTATCATGTGACTATCAGGGCATCTGTTCATAATCTGTCCAATTCCTACAAATACTCCTTTCTTTGGCTTTTGGAAATTTGGCAGCTCTCCGTAAAATCTTCTGTGTGTCGTTTACGTCCAGTATTCCTCTCTAATGCCAAGTGTAAATTGCAAACCATTGATGGCAAACACAGAGAAACAATTTCCTCGGGTTTCACCGAGTATGTTTCCAAGCTAAGGTAGTGTTTTCCTTTTTTCTCAACCAACCATAATTCTTAAAAGTATTTACTGAAGAAAAGATTGACTTTTAGAGAACAAAGGAGCTTCTCGCACCGAGATTTCACGTCTCACCGAGTTCTGTTTTTTCGCGAACGCTCACAAGCACGAAGCAGCAGAAATTTCCCTCTGTTTGTTTTCTTTGCTCCGTCTGACAGCAAATAACCTTTTTGTCTCATTTCTTCTCCCTTCCAGGGCAGCACCTTCAGATGGCTGCGCGCGGCGTTCAGCACTTTTCTTTTGACTCTGACCTTTTCCTCCAAAAAATGCTTGCAGGTATTATCAAATCATTTTTCATGTTCAACCAGCCCTCGCGCATTAATGTCATCACTATCAGTTCTCTCCTTCTTTTTTTTTATTATTATTATTTTCACTATCTCTTCATCTGCATCATTTAAAGTTGCTCTTTAGGCTTGAACCTTTCTGGAGTGATTGTTCCCGGTTGTGTTTTTGGGGGACCGACTGTAGTATCAGCAAAACAGGGACTTCCCAAGTTCATTCTGTGGTTCCTGCGGCATTTTGTGGACACGCAGCCGAACAGCGCGCTCTTAACCGTGCCTGAGGCTCGGCAGCCTCTGACAGCAAGGATTTCCAATTAGTCCTTCGCTCCTTTTCCTCATCTCTTCCAGGTGAGCAGGAGAAAGAAAAAAAACGCAACACATTTGTAACTTTTTAGCTCGTTTTCCCCACATTTACTCTCATATGTTTGCTTCTTCCTCCGCCTTTATTCACCATTATGCACGATGACTCAGATGATTACACCGCTGCTTGATTATCACGAAAGGTTAGCTACTTGCCTGCATTAACGATCCCGTCTTTCACATTTGCGGGGAATGATTTCACCAGCAACTGCACAGTTTTCAGTGTTTTTCTAAAGCTTTAGCAGAACGAAAATATTTCATTTCCTAGCGTTCGGGGGAAAATGGATAAAAAGCGATTCAACTGAACAAGTGCGAGGCACAAAAAAAATCAAGGGAAGAAGGGACTTCCTCCTAACTAAGGAGTTTTTTCAATGCAGTCTTTGCTCTGTTTGGGATTTTTTTGTGGCGTGGCTTCTGCTGGAAGTGCTTGGAGTTGGAGATAGCTCCTTTGCCACAGCCCAAACGGCGAACGCCCAGCACGTGAGGGTGGCAGGGGAAAACGGGACCAAATAAGCAAGTGGAGACTTTGCTCCGAGTTCACGGTTGGAGAGTCCTCGTGCTGCTGGCTGTGCCCAGCGGGGACGGGATGATGCAGCTGGTGACTCCCCGGTGCTGCAGATGGCCGAGGTGCCAGGGCTGTCCCTGTGCCACATGGGACCGAAGCCCATGTCCTCACCTGCAGATGTGCTCCCCGGGCAGAGAAATACTTCTGGAAACAGCAGCGTGCCTGAAAGGAGCTGGGCGTAGCTGAGAGTATGAAGCACAGGCGCCTGTGCATGAGAAGATCCAGCCCAGAATGATCTGCCCAACAGCATGGAAATCCAGTGCCTTGGGCCTTCAGAGTGCTCCCATCGCTTTGCAGACTGTAATACTGTGTGATAATGTTTAGAAGACTTCACAATCAAGGAACTGAAGCTTAGAGATACTGGAGGAATTGACTGAACACAAGGAAGTGATTCCTACCCGAAGCGTGCCGGTGGAACCGCTGTCCAGGGCAGACGACTTGGTCAGGAGCTGCACAGCCCTAGTCAAGACCAGGCCAAACCCTCTGAAGGCACTGGGGCCTCCCAGGTGTTAACGAGGGAAGAATTTGGCCCGCGGTCAGCCGCTGGATTTTCAGGGACTGTGAATATAGCGAAGCTTTGTCTGCAGTGCTTTTACGGAGCAACACAGCGCCGTGATCAAGGAGGCTTGCCACAGCACGCAGAGCCCAGCTGAGCTACAGCACCTTTCAAAATTATCAAAAAATCCATAGTCCGCTCAGAAACATGAGCTAGATATTCATTGTAATGTTTTAAGATATGAAAAGGTGTGCTACATCAGAGTATTGGCATGTAGTGAAAGCAGGGTACCCTAAAACCCCCCTTTTCTGTAGGGTTCAATAATAATCTGACAAAACCAGCGCCTTTTGGTTTGCACGCTGGGGCTGCTCACCAAATATTCAACGTATGCCCTCGCTCCACGGTTTTCACAGCACCTCCCAGGGCACAAGCAGCCGTATTCCCGTGCAGCTCCGAAGCCCCCAACATCTCCCAGTGCCCACTTTTTCAAACATCTCCGATCCTGTACCATCTGGTAAGTATCAGCGCCGCGGTCACTTATGGGGGGGGAGATGGATAGGAGACGGGGAGGATTAATGACATGCAGAAATGAATGCTGTGCAGAGAACGACATTTTTGCACTATTTTTCCCTGAGAAAAAATACTGAGGACTCGCTGGCAGGAATTCCTGAGCCGGGCTCTGCTTTTTTTCAGTTCGAGTAAGCACTTCAACATGATTCAGTAAGGATGTCCTACCACTACTCGCTTCAAAATGGTTCTCTCTGGCAAATTGCTACAAACCCTAAAAAAAGCCCCGTTAACCTAACAAGTCAATTATCATCACTCTTCCCCGTGTAAGCATTCGACTACAAAGGGCTTACAACAAAAATCCTGGCTCAAGTTGTCTCAGGCAGGGGAAAATACTCTGACACGCCTCAGTCTTGAAAAGGTGTTTGGTGGCTGAATTCCCATTTTTAATGATATAATTATTGTTTTCCCTTTGAATAGGAGAACACAGAGAAAGGCTTACAGAAGTTCAAATGCATGGGAAACGGCCTTTTTCTGAAATTATGTCAGTAATATTTTTAACCAAAGAAAAGTTGCTGTAAAAAACATCTAAGAGACCGAAGAAACTTCCTGTCCAAAAAAATAACAAAACCCATGCTAAATACTTTAAGTGCCTTGGAGGATGTGTGCGTTGGTTTTTTTTTTTTTCCAGACTTATTACTATTCATCAGCCTGAAAGATAAACAACGCCCTCCCCCTTTTTAGGGCAGAAGCAAGGTTTTGTAGGAAAAAGAAAAAGCTGTCTGCAGACTAAAAGGTTTTATTTAAAGATCCTCAAACGATCCTGAACGTCAAACACAGGGCCTGGGACTCGTAGGGGCTTGGGAAGATGCTTCCATCCCCACGTTCGCATCAAGAAGCGTGAGCTTGCTTGGGGCGAGGCGCAGGGAAGTGAAACCTCAAGCACACGTTGGAAAGGAAGCGGGGGGGAAGAAGTGGGCTTTGGACCCAACGGTACATGACAAGTTGGAAATAAATCACATTTGCGGCGTCTCCGTCAGCCCAAGCACGCCGCGGGCACTGGCAAGGGGAGGGTGAGGGTGGCTGGGTCCTTAGACATTTGCTTCCCAATGGAAACTGATCCACCTGTACACGACGGATAACTGCGGCTGAACAAAATGTGAAGGATTCTTCACTTCAAGTAGAGTCTGCAAAGCTTAGGTCACCTTGTGCTTAAGACAGGACCAAAAAAAAAATGAGAATTGCCCTGCGACAACAACAAAATTGGCAAATTCAGCTGCTCTGAGGAATGGGCAGGAAGAAAAAGCACCTTTTTGTGCTGACACAGGTGAAAGGATAGCAAGCTGGCGTTTGGGTGAGTCAGAGCAGAGCGCGCCACCCGGCCAGCTCTCCTCCAGCACCGCACGCTGCCCTGCAGCTAGCTCAGAAAATGCACTTTTTGGAGGCACATTTTGGTTTGCCTGTGCTGCAGAGAGAGGCTTTGTTACTGCTCTGCAATACTGCTGCTTTCGGGGAAGACAGCACAAGCCATCCACTCAAAGCAAGTGCCTGCACGGGCCGGTATCAATGCCCACAGCAAAGGACTGCACATAGACATGTCCCCACCTGGGTCTTCTCTTATTTCTTTACAAAGTCCGACTCCCACCTTCAATCCAAGGTTTAGTCATGCCTTCCTAGCCAAAAGATGCAGAAAAGAGCTGGCGTGGAGCAGAGCTGGCAGCACCCCTTCAGGCCACCATTAGGGACAAACGTCACAAAATGTGGAATCGATTTATCTGCAAGACATTGTTTACAAATAAATCAAAGCCACTAAGCTAAGCTACTTGGCAGAAAGGAAACACCAGGCCAAACAGAAGCACTGTGGAGAGTTTCACAGACACTGCTTTCTTCTCGACTGCACCTAACACCCCATGGAGGTACACACAACGTGCCTTAGAGCACTGAACCGATAAAGGAAGGCAGCAGAAAAGAAAGCAAGGAGCCAGCAGAAGTTATATGACAAAACTTGTGAATCCCAACAACTTCAGAATGAGATTCTAGAAACTGGAAAACTAAAGGACACTGGCACAGCATTGTTGCTGCCCTACCCAGGCTCAGTGGCAAGAGCACGCGAGGAAGAAGCCTCACTCGTCCTTGCTGGGCTACTTCAAAATAGGCATCAAAGATGATTTCCTTTTGTACCCTTGTAGTCCTGAAATTGTCTGTGCTGCTCCACATGTGTACGACCACATGAAATCTATCAATACAACATCAGGATGTGCCCATAAATTGAGTGAACAGCAGAAATTTCCATGCGTGTTGTGCCGTGGTTGCACCAGGGATGAAGAAGGACACTCTTCTGGTGCTGCTGACAGAGCACGAACTACAGATATACTTTCTCACAAGTCTTCCAAAGCTGGGCTACAATCAGCCATTTTACAAAGCCTGCCCAAGACTGGTCATCACGGAATAAAACTTGAAAACAAAAAAAGATTAATAGGAAATACATATTGAAAAGAAAATAGTAAGGACTCATGGAAAATTCTCACTCTTCAATGCTGAAGCCTTCCCAAAAGGGGAGCAATGAACCAAGATACAACTACTGGGCAGTGTTTGGGACAACGCGGGCTGAAAGGGCACTAGGTGAAGGCAGAGGAGCTCTGCTTCCAACAAGATATGGGGCAAGATGCAGGTGACGACGCAAGACGGCCCCATTGGAGGCCATAAAGCAGGAGGGAGTTTCTGGCTGATTTTCTCTGTAGATGGCTATGATGTGTTAAGCAGTTAATTGGCACTTTTTTGCATTACACTAAAGAATAAAAATCTGTCTAAAAACTGTATTTGTCACAGTACCTTGTTATCCAATGTCTATGTTGTAAAGATAATCCTGTATATTACAGTGGGATGTAAAAAACCAACAGAGGAATACCCAAGTGAGTAATATTTTCAGTGATTCTGTTGGTTTTTATTAGACTTTATATGCATTTTCCCCAGATACTTTTGAAAGACAAGGATGTTGGAAATATCCATAATACTGCCTCTCATATAGCTTATACCTTTACTCTTTAAAAAAATAATAATCTCCTGACAGTCAACCAGGATCCATTTTCAAAGAAGGAAAATAGTTAAATAATAAAATGGAAAGCCCTATAAACATGCAGACAGATGGCTATATTCTGTCATTAACTTCAAAACAAAATAAAAATATTAACTTCTCCATTGTTGCTAAACATACTGCAGCAAGACTTGAATGCCTGGCAGACATGCACCTCATCTGCTGCGAAGGCTTAAAGACATACCTGGCTTCTGTGGCATTATTATTTATTATTTGTTAAGCACCAACAATGTGTTTGGCACTTTTCAAAGCCAGAGGGGGGGAAAGTCTACTTTAAAAATGGTGCTCCTGAGCTAAATAAGACCAAGGACATAAGAGAGCAGGCGGGCAGTATGAGGGAGGTCCATGCTGCCACGCGTCCGGCGTAACAACAGGTCTGCAATAAGAAGAATTTGGAAAATATCCGGCCTGTAAAGCCGGCAAATGTAGAGATAGCAGAGTTCTGCACTGTTTGAATGGAGGAGAGGACAAGGGGGATATTTTAAGTTTGCCTGTGAGCAGTGCAGCCTGGTTAGCAGTGGGCATGTTGGCTGCCTGGCTGTGCAGTTGACCTACGGCTCGTCTCCGAGCTCAGCTGACCCGCTCCACAAACACCAGAGTGTGGCTGGCACTAACCGTCTCTTCCTGATACCTTCAACACATGAGCCAAAAACTGAACTTTGCAAAAATGTCAAGTTTTTGGCGGGCCATCCTGGAGCCCGCACGCACTGTCCTGCTGACCTGCAGGCACTAAGGTCCCACAGGATTGAGAAAGAGAGAAAAAAATTCCACCCCCTAACACAAAAAGTTTGATCCTTGTGTAATCCACTGAACAACATCCATTTTAGAGGTGTGACAGGGCTCAAAGCCTACTCCTCCACCTGTGAGGAGCACGTCCAGCCCTTCGCACAAAGCCTCCTCCTCCTCTCGCTGTGCTCACACCAGCCACAGACTGCAGCAAAACACAAGACAGTTACGGGGGAAAAAAAAGGCTGTGAAAGGGGAACAATGAAAATCTAGCAAAACAGGAAAGGGGAAGCGAGAAAGACACACCACAAGGCCTTGCTAATTCGTTGGCCGATGGCCCCCAGCCTACAGATGGCCTAACTTGGGCACGGCTGCACTGAAACGGGGGTTTCTGCTCCTAGGGAGTGATTCAGCGAACCCAATACTGGGAGCTGCTCACCACACGAGGAGCAGAGGGGCTCCCCGGCTCCGATCACCCCTCTGCCTCACATTTCTGAACGGCCCTACAAGGCTCAAGAAAGGCCTTTGGTAATTGAGGGGCTCCTAAGGGTCATAGGCAACATAGGTGGGACTTGGAGCCCGAATCCCATTTACCTGGAATGCACCACACTTTGTTGCCCTGGGCAGTTTGTCATTCAGTCCTTTCTCTTTGTGAGAATTATTTTTATGCTGAATTAAAACAAGCTAGAGAAGCATCTTCAGATGTGAGAAGACAAAGAATTTCCTAAAGAAGTAGGGAATGCTCCGTGACAACTCTAAAGCCGTTTGATGGTGCTTGTGTGTCTGAGGTATCAGCGGGTTTTCTTTTTTTAGGCAGGATGAGAGCACAACTTAGTCATTGTTTTTAATTATTCCATACATAAATAGCTGCTAGGATTCATATCCTCATACATTCCCTGAAATCTCTACTTGTCAGAAGAAATTGCTCCTTTTTTTTAAGCCAAGAAGCAAAGGAATAAATCACACCACAATAGAAGCCCAGCCAGAGCATCATCTTCTGCAGGAAAACCACCTCTAAGGTCACTGCTGGCAAAGGCTGGCACCAGACACTAAGGGGGCAATTGCAATGCTGAAACACGGTCTTTCAAGGGGAATGTGAACATATTTCTTACTTACTTTTTTTTTTTTTTTTTTTTTTTTTTCCCTCCAGTAAATAACAAGGAGGAAGTTAAAGAGCTTTCTGTGAAAATCAGGTGGTGAGAGTTTACTGGAAAGCTCTTAAAAATATACAGATCATGGGCTTGTGTTTATCTGGACCTTCCCGAGGAGCATGCAGTGAAACAGGTGAAAAAATTCTAGAGCCAATGCAGCAAGAAATATCTGCTGTCTGAATTTATGGCACTGGTTTGTTAAAACACTGATCTATCAGTGTTTACATGTACCCGACTGTTTACTGACTAATTTGAATGACTTAAAATATAAATATCAGCCCATGCAAAGCGTAAGCAAAAGAGATGCACTAGGTTTCGAAACTCAGGGAGGTCTGGACAACTTGCAGATTGTCTGAATTGCAACTATAAATGCTGTAAAGAAGTTTGCAAAATTAGAGGAATTTTATTATTTATAAATGTGAATTAATAGTTCTCATAGAAAGTACAGATCCTGACTAATTTTTGTGTAACATACATTTTGAAAATGGTGTTTATTTTAATAATCAGCGTTCTGTATCTATCTGTGCCTGTAAAAGATCTCATTTCTCCATCTTGAGCTGTTCTGTATGTGAAGTTCCTGTCTGCAGCCGCATGGTAATTAAGTGTGATTAAAGATGCTATTCATTCCCCTGCAAAGCAGCAGGTAACCACATGTCAGAAGGGGGTGGTGGAAGCGCGGAGTAACTTCTGGGCAGTAAAAAGGCTATTGGAAATGGTCGGTTGGAAATGAGCAATGCGACAGCGCACAGCCAATGCTACAGAAATGGCCACGTGGGTTTGTGGCAACTACAAGAGATCAACGCGTTCCTAAGCGTTACAAACCCCAAGAAAAAAAAAATATATTTAAAATCATCTCTGTTTCTGTGTGCACTGGGAGCTGCCGAGAGCCCAGCTGTGGCCTAGACACGACTAAGAGAAAGGCACGCAGGAAAAGCCTGCCCACAACCAGGCCCCAAACAGAAAAGGGAGGTTGAGAGGAGTCAGGGCTGGAGAGAAGGCTGGGGGCACATCAACCAGCAGGGTGCTTCCTCTGAAGGTGTCAGCAATCAGGTCAATAGCAGCGTGGCGAAGCTTCCCCCCAAAATCCGTTTCTCATAGCTGTCACAATCCTTTGAAATACCGCACGCGTGCTGTTTGTGTACTTGCACACATGAGCTCCTCGTCTCTCCGTGCTTCCACAAAATGGCTAGATAGAGCTGGAGTTTACCGCCCTGCAGGCCAGTAATCCAAAAGGCTCGTTTAACAGAGGTAATGGGAACAACTGGAAAGAGGGGAAATTCCATGTAAACACCAGCAAACGTGCTTTTACTGGGCGGGTGGTGAAAGATTGGAAGAGGCTGTCCAAATGAACTCTGCCCTGGGAGATACTCGAAATGCATCTGGGCATGGATGTTTTTGTTGTTGTTGTTGTTGTTGTTTTAGGTTTTATGCATTTAGATTAGCAGAATTTGCCAAACCCTACCTTATATGCCAAGGACAGCATCCTTGGTTGCCACCCTTGGACACACCAGGGCACTCACCAGTCACCTCTGAGTCCTGCAAATTGCCAGAGCTAGTCAAAGCAGACCGCCTTTTTGCTGGAGGTCCTGCATCAAGCCCTGACCAGACCTGAACCAGCAACGTGCCGTGTAGTGGGGTCACAACTTGCCGTGGTACCACCGCAGGCGAGCATCACTCCCCTTTTTATCGCATTCACGATAGCACAGAAAGTCAGAGTGCAGTGACTGCAAAGGCAAACCAAGCTCCTATTAGCACTCAACCACAACATAAACCTATTATTGCACATTACAAATAGCAGTGCTATTCTGTTGCCAGGTTATAAGCTCCAGAAAGGTGCCCTTGGAATGCTCACTTCCAACAAAATAGCCCTCAGCTTAACATTTGATCCAAAGGGCTAAGAGAAAAGCACTTCCTTTTACCACTAAATTGCAGTGTTGGGTTTTAGCATTTCTTCAATTATGATATGGACAATGAAACCGTGTCTTTCTGGATGCATGAGGAATTCTGCTAAATGAGCCATTCAGACATCTGAACTTAAGTCTGTTCCTTTAATACATTTGATTAACATGGAAATTTTATCTCTTATGTCATTATTTTAGTGCTGTAACATCAAAAACATTAGTCCACAACGTGCCCACAATCACAGGAGGATAGTTTATGGGCGCTAGAACTAATTTCTGGAGCAGAAGCAATGATTCCACCTCCCAAAGCAAGATGCTCGAGCACAACCGATGACAGAAGTGAACCTTCTCCAACAATAAATCACCACAGAAGTTAGCAGGAGAAACGCTGCCTCCCAGCCCCGCTGAACACAACGGGACTTTCGCCACCGACCAAAACGCTATCTGGTATCAAAATATCAAGGGCTATACTTAAAATAGAGCGTGATTTTATTTTGCACTGTATTTCTTGCGGGGCATATCGCACCCCCACGCAGCTGTGGCTGGTAAGTAGATATTGCCCAGCCAAGAGGTGGGAGCGTCCAAATATTTAAAAGCAAATAAACAAAGCGCCGTCACGTTCATTAAGGGCACTGGCACTTCACATCTCATCACCAAAATGGATTAGCAATAGACTTCGTAGGACCGACATTCCTTGGTACATCAGGTATCTTTTATCATCTTAGGATAGCTTGTGTGTGTGTTTTTATAGGGACAGAGAATGAAGGAGGGATTATTATAGGTAGAGGAATCTCGCCATCAAAATGTGAGGAAATCGAGTTATTTGACTAAGCAAAAAAATACTAAGTGATTTGTAACAGAAGAATAAAATGAACTCGCTGCGTCTCCAGAGGTCTGCAATATGATCTTCAGAAAAGGTAGCTTGCCAATTTAATTGAGGTAGGAGTTATTTAATTTTTTTTATACAGGTATAGTTTTCAATAAAACTACATATGCCTATAACACTGCAATGGCAGATGTGTCTCGATTATTAGAGGTGGGCTCTAGGGAATATATACAATGGATCTTGCAATCCGTAAGCAGCTGTTTGGAAGGGAGGGGTGGAACATTGCAACACACACACATGTTCCTTAAGTGCAGTAATGTTTTGTTATTTTACTGCAGGTGTATTACAGAGATGAAATTTAATAACTTATTGTATACAATACCAATAAAACCGAAAGCTTCTTTGCCCTGCCGTTCCTGAACAAAGTACAAATTAGAAGCAGCTCCGAGCACAGCCGCGCTGCCACGCACACAACCCCTGCTCACACCTCCCCTGGCTGCAGGCTCAACGCTGCCTTTTTGTGCTGTTTACTAGGAAAATGTGGTCAGGCCATAAAAAAAAAAGGGGGAAAAAAAAAAAGAAAACAAAACCCCAAAGTGCTCTGCAAGATAGTGAAGAATGTGCTGCTGAATGAAAAAAAAAAGCAAAAGCGTCTGAATGCACGGGACAGCCTTTGTGAGTTCAGCTGTGAGTCTCCAAGATGCCTGAAGCCCTGTGCAATGCTACCAGAGTTATTTTCCTAACAGTTAGTCTGCAGTGGCTTAAATCGGAAGCCTGATTTCAGCATATGCATTAGTCTCAATCTCGTGCTGAATGAAGCACTGAAGAAGGACCTTTTAAAAGTGCGTATCAGATAAAAAGATAATCCCCTCGCTTTTTCTTTTTATTTTCCCCTCCCTTTCTCTCTTTGCTGGACTCCTCTTCACATAATTAGAGATGTTGCAACAATTCAATAATTCACAGCAGAAAAAGGAAGTCCCAGTACTTCGGGAAGAAAAAAGAAAATGGGCAATCGCTATTTCTGTCCATTCCCTTCTCAGCATGAGAACACTATTATGCGAGGATTTACACACTTATTGGGCACACAGGCACGGGCAGCTGGGCTGAATTAATCCACACGCACTTGCCACAGAAGCTGCCTCGGTCTTTCATTCCCATTATGCTCGTTTTAAAGTTTTCCAGCAATATTTCCATTACCTCTAGACAAAATCCTTGTCAAAGGTACGGTATAAACACCCCCTAGTCTGCTCAATGAGCCTCGAACGTTCAAAAATTAAAATCCAAGGCTCGACAGACGGGGGGCTGAAGCCCCACCGTGTGCCAAGGGCTCCTCTCAGTCTCGCCAAGTCCCGTGGAGTTCGGAGGCGCTGGGATCCCCCTCGCCCACGATGTGCGACCCTTCTGCCTCTGCCACCCTGCCTCGGAGGGACGCGAGAGCAAGGGAAGGCGACACGGAGAGGAGAGGAGCTCGGGCTCAGGAGGGAGCGTGTGATGTCCCTGTAGATACTTTGCCTGTGGCCTTCCCTTCAGCAGCCCTTCCCTGCACCATGGTACCTTGAACCAAGCTGAAGTCCAGAGGATGTGATCTCATTTGGTATCAAGTTTATTATATTTTGGTAGCAGGTCTTTAAAAACAAAATCAAAAGAAAGAACAAACTGGCGGAGCTGGTGTACCTCTACTCACTTTACCTTAACGCTTCGTTCCAGATCCAGCTTTTGACACGGGATGGTTCCAGCTAGCCTCGGAGTATTTTTAGAACACCGAGTAAATCAGCACAGCCAAAACCAACACTGAGGCACACTTTCTTCATAGTAAAAACAAGTCATCCTAGGACCTGGGGATTCTGCTTGAAGTTAAACCACCTTAAAAGCCAAATGTCCTTCACTGGCACTTGCCAAAAAGGCATAATCCAAATCATCAAAGAACTCCAATTTATTCCCACACACAATCTCACGCGTTGCCTTGGAAATCTATGGTGGATGCTTTCTGGCCATCAAGCTCGCTTTACAGGTCTCTTTATTCATCGCTTTTTTGAATTAACCATTGCCCAGAAAAGCACGGTGGCTCTGGATTATTCAAAGTCGGTCTCATCGACTATTAACCGATGGGTGGATCCTTGCTACTCCAAGCAGCACGTTACCATATTCTATATATCCAGACCCCCTTGCAGAAAGGCACATCAACGTTTCACCAGCACTGCATGCCTAACACAATTTTTTATTTTTAAATTGTGTTATTTAAATGACGTTTTTATCTGTCACGTGGGAAACCGAAGCGTGGAACCAGAATCAAGTTAGGTGAATAAAGTAGGAGCACTTTGTTAAATACTACTGCCTTGCTAATGCCCCCCAAGCCAGCCCAATAAGAAAAAAAAATGGATCTTTGGGGAGATGGTGAGTAGCGCAGAATTAAGGCAACACACAAAATCCTGACTTGACTGAATGGAATGAGATTTTTGTCATTAACTTGAATGAAGGCACTATTTCAAAAGTGCCTTGACAACAACTTGGGTACATGTTTCTTCGATGGCTTCTCTCTAATGGAATTAAATGGTTCCCAAGATGAGCTTGCCTCCATTTTCACTGTAATCAGTGTTGTATTTGCTACAGTTTTCTCTGAGAGCAGAACTGGGTTCTGTGCGCAGGAATAAAACCCATCATGGAGTAAACAGCCTGCCGCGTGCCTGACCTCTTCTCCTTGGTGTGAGCAGAGCACGGGAAGGAAACCTCAGATCACTGCTGTCTGCACAGAGAGGGGTTGGTGGTTTTTTTTCATACCAGAAGATTAATAGGTAGCAAGTTCAATATCGTTAGGTATTTAGTTTTCCTTAATTGTTCCAGGAACTCATCTACAGAGAGCAATGCATCACATCTGGAGGTAGCAATTTACCTTTCAGAAATCAACAAAATCTGCACGCTCCTCCTGGGTCTAGGAAAAAGGAGCGCACGCGACTCCTCCCGCTGAACAGGGCCCTCTGACAACTCGAAGCTTTGGGATATTCTCAATGCTCTGTATCATCACCACCAACATTTTCTTAGGAATTGACCAAATATCCTCTTCCTCAGTATCTTCTGTCTAGGTTAGCCAATCTTTCTCAGCACATCCGAAAGCACGTCTCAGAAATCTTGCAGCAGACTTGTAGTTCTGAAATCTTCTTCCCAGCCTGAAGGTTCATGCTTGTTAATAATTTGGTGGATCCTGATCGTTCTGCAGCCTGGAGAACAGACAACAGATGGTCCAGCCTTGGCATTCAGCATTATTCCTTCTGTACCTTTCAGGAATTCAAGAGATTCTTATTTTAGAAATAGCTCTTCTCCTTCACGGCTGGGCATTGGTCATCTGCTTCATCCCCTTCTCCAATTCGCTTCAGCAAAGTGGATGCATGCGGCGGAAATAAAGATCCTATTCCTCAGACTGGAAATTCTGTTATTCGTATTATTTTTGCAATATTTACCTAATATTCTTCATTTTTTTATGAGTGAAACCACAAAAAAAAAGGAAAGAGGGTAGGCAGGGCAGCAAGTTTTCTCCATCAACTGACCGCAGAGCGCTCTGTGGACACCATGAGGGGATGTGCCCAGCCAGCAGAGCAATGCCTGCATCCACTGAATCCTGAGGACATTCCAGAACTGGTCGGCTGAAGTGTGGGCAGCGATTACTCAGTGATATCATTCAGGAAAAAACTGCACCGACTCTCACATTACATTGGCTTGCTTACTGGAATCAGCGAGGTTTTGGTTCTAACGCCTGAACAAGGCATTCGGAACTCATTTCTCACTTACTTTCGGTATTACAAGCCCTTTCCAACACAGGAAGACCAAAAGAAAACCGAGAAGCGGCGAAGAAAAGGCAAGTTTTGAGATGAAATCTGAAAGTCACGTGTGGACAGACCCCGGGCGCCATGCGAGCGCTGGGGGCAGGAGCATGTCCCGCTAGCTCCCAGCAGGGCAAAGCAGAAGCATGAGGGGATTTTACAGCAGAAAGTGGCTCCTGAATTAGTTAAGAGCCACTGCAGTTGTTTTGGAGCAGGTGAAGACAGTTAGGTGTGCGACCTTCTGTACTCACCTTTCTGGCTAGTGCCACTGAAATCAGGAGGTCACTGGCTCAAATCGATCCGTTTTGCCACGCTAAACAAGCCTTGTTTTCAAAACACGAGACTAGACCGCTTCCACATATTACTCATTTTTTTTTTCTCCTGGCAGATTTGAACAGCAAAAAGCTCTGAATATTAAGGAGGCCATTAAACTGTTTCAATACTTTCCCAAAGTAAGAAGCTGCCGCACTCAGAAAAAGGAAGCCTAGCACTCTTGGTGAGCAAAATGAATTTAAAAACATGATTAATATTGCTACTGAAATTAAACAGAAAGTGTCTTTTAAAAAAATCAATTGTCTTGAAACAAAGCACAGACTTTAGGCTATTGATAGTATTTTTAGACTCAGACTTTCTCTGGAGACTTAAAAGTATGCAAATGCAAAGTGCACAGAGGCACACACGCACATGCTATACCTTTGTATTACATTGGCATTTTATTATTTAATTAAACTACTCTTATTTTTCTAGCTCACGCATGCTTCCCTTGAGACGGCTTTGCTGTTAGCCTGCTGGCCTTGACTTCCAGCCAAAAACAATTCAGAAACAAAAAGGGACAACAAATCATATTTTCACAGACATTTTTATCCCTCAATACAACCTTGTTTTCACACAACATCATACAGATTCTATGAAAACTATAATTTATTGCAGTAGCCATCCAAAGCTAGGCTCTGCGGTGTGTTTCCACATTTGCAGTTCCTCAAGTTGTGCTGCTAGGAAGGAGCCGCTCCGCTGAAACACTGCAGCATTGTTGCGGAGGACAATCATCGATAGTTTGCAGCAGCTCGGACCAGGGCAGTATTAGGTCAGCCTAAGTGCTAGCAGTCTCCAGTAACCGTATCCTGGCTAGCACGGCTCAGGCAGGAGCTTTAAAAGAGGCGCCGGCCAACAGAGCCCGCACTCGCAGCCCTCATTGTGCGTAGCGGAGCCCGTCTCCGGGATGCCCAACTTGAAGACGCGACCCTCGTTTATCAGAGCATTTATCACAACCTCTCTGCTGAGCAGACTTCCACTTACCTGGTGGCAACCCTGTAAATTCGAATCTCTTCCATACGACGAGTACGAGCCCCTTTCTGTTTTACCTGTCAATAAAAGAGAAGACAAATAGATGTGTAACGGATACAAACAGATAGACACAGCGTCTCCGAGCGCTTGAGACTACGCTCCCCACGTTTCCCAGGGCTGTTTACATATGTAAAATAGGCACTGCTGGCTGCGGAATGTATGGAGGCAGCAGCGAGGGATTAAGGCTTTCTCCAGCTGAGGATGGCAATGTGCAATAAACTTCCTAACCCCGCGGCACCGCTCCACGCACCTCTGGAAACCGGGTTGCGGAGGGACCCCGCGCTGCCCCATGCCGAGTGCTGACCCTTTTCTCCCCGTGGGGCACCTGCTCAGCCTCTCCATCAAGCCCTAGCCCGAGGAAATTCCTTCCCCAAGCCGGCCGCCGATGGGTCTGGCACCTGGCAGCCGGACACCGGGCTGGAAATTCGCCATTCCCTGCCCAAGTTGCAGCGGCCCCAGCGGCGCGGGGACTTGAATGGGGGCCTGACAGCTGCCAAGACGCTCTGCCAGCCCCAAGTAGCCCTTCCCTCTCTCTCCTTTTATTTTTTTTTCTCCCCAGGAAGGCTTTAAAAGGTGGCTCTGATGGCCTGACGTGCAGCACTGGTACGGTTACGCCATATTGACGAAGGAAAATAACGGGTCTTTCAGGTGGGAACGGCCAGGCTTGAGCAAAATCGCGAAGGGAAGAGGTGGTTTCTGCAGAGCATTAAGTCACGGCTGAGTAGCGCTACACCACGTGCTAGTGAGACAAAGAGCAGTCAAGAGGGCTGATACAAAACATATTGACACTAAAAGACCACCCTTCTGGCGAGGATAAGCACGGCAGGGGGACGTAGCATCTCACCAAACACCCGGAAAAAATCCCTCGTGACATCCAAGTTGTTAGGATAGGCTGGAGCACCAGAAGTACCCTGTGCCGTGGCAGGATGGGATGCTGTCCCGAGCCCCAGTGGCACCCCGTGCCCTAGTCCAAGCCCTGAGGAACCCATACCCCAAGACATGGCCCCGACACTGTCGTGTCACCCGCTCAACATCCTCAGGAAGCCTCAGATCGTGACAGCAGCAATTCCCAAAGCCCGGGGCACAGGGGAGCTCACGGCAGTTCCCAAAACGCCGAGCACACCTCCTAGATGGCTGAGCGCACCTCCTCGCCAGCCACACCAGGCGCTCGGCTGGGGACGGCCGCGAGGCTCGCTCACCATTCAGAGGCACCACAGAGAGAGCCTGGCGAGGAACAAAACCCTGCCATTCCCCCGTCATAACCTAAGTCTGGAGCTTCCTTTTGTTGTTTGGCCGTTCCTCTGCCTGTTGTTTGGTTGTTACTGCTTTTGTTGTTCCCCACGTCAATTCCTGGCTTAAACGCTGGGACCTCTGCAATTTATTTGCAATTCATAGGACATTTGCACCCGTAATAACTTTTGAAAGCACTTGTATCTGGCTATAGGGAAATGATGGATCACCCACTCCACAGCCCCCCTCGGGTTCCGAGCACTGGAAGCCTCCACGGAGATCATTCAAGATGGAAGTGACAATGACATTTTCATCATGATGCCGAGACCCGGCAACAAAACGTCTCGCTGGCACACCCGCCACCCCGAGAGGGCCGCGAAGGGGCGGCGAGGGCAGGGGGCGAAATGCCAGCCCCACGGGGCGAGGGGACCGAGGGCACGCGGTCCCGCCAGGGGCTCCCAACGCTCCTCTCGCCGCTGCCCGGCTCTCGGCAGCCCCCGTTCCTATCGGATCAGACACAGGCAGCCTCGGCTTAATTTCAGTTGTTAAAAAATATTTATCCCGATACAAAAATAAACCCGCTGCAAATTACAAGTTGTCAGGGTTAAAATCTACTTCTATTTGTGTGGGGGAGGATAAGAGAACAGCATAGACATGAATCATTCTCAGTAATTTGAGTGTTTCCATGACATCAATGGGCACTCGTCCAGGACTCTGTCGAAGTCTGTGAGGTACCAAAGCGGCACAGCAGCCAGCAGGAGATTGACTTTTTTTTTTTTAGGATTATGCTCCTTGTAAAGATTTCATCTCTAGCATCCACTTTTACCACCAAACAGATAGCTTTGGAGATCATGAGAGAACACGTTTCATTCCGCGAGTGTAAGCCTTTAACTTTACTGCATTTGGGTGGTGTTGTTCCCGCATGCCGCTAGGAATCTGCCTGCTCTATTAAGAATAAATAACTGAAATTCACGAAAAAGTCCGGAAACCGTTACAAAAGATACACACACAAACGGATTTTCACCATCGACTGTAATTATGGAATTATCATACTTTTTGTACCGACACTTTGTTTTGGGGGGGAGGGTGGGGGGGGCGGGGGGGAGAATATCTTTTGTATAAACTGCCCGTTTAAAATTAGCTACAGTCTTGATGTTGATTTTCTGCTTAAAATTCACTGGCACATTTGTTTCAGATAATAAAATTTGCCCGAGTGCTGATAATATGCAAGAGTAGGCTCTTTAAGCAACTATTTGTGCTCGCAAGATACAAAAGCTTCTCCTGAATTTCTCCGTTTACTGTACATTATGCAGCATTTTCAGTCGCTCGAGCACCGCAGCCTGCGCTGTGCGTTTTCCGAGGTTTGCGAGAGCTAAAGATTCTCTCTCCCCCTTTCTTTTTTTTTTTAATGTTTTAAAAAAGAGAGAGCGTCTACAGCGATGTAGACACCCGACGCATTCACTGCGGAATTTTCGAGACAACCCTCTAGTACTAGAATGCGGCAGCCGCTGCGGATATTTTTTGGCACAAAGACAATGGTGGCAGTGCCAAGCCCCATGGCTAAAACTACTCAAAAGAGGCATAAGGGTAGCATTAATCGTTCGAGTCTTTTACTGCATGGAGTACTGTTGTCCATATTTTAAAACCTAAAAGTACCCGTTAGTAATATTTGTTGTAAGCCAGGAAAGGAGAAGGGGGAAAAAAAAAAGGGAAAAAGAAAAAAAAAAAAAAAAAAGGAGCTTGAAATACAGACAAATAACGAATCCAGGCAGACGTCTGATTAATTTTTTTCCACCTAGAGGACCAAATGCTAAAATGTGCCGTTTGTTACCCGCTCTCCACGCGTGCGACAAAACATATATCCTTCCGTGGCTTTATGCTCTGACAATGGAATCAAAGCTTCATGGAAGAAGTTGACCTACAAAGGGTGGTTAATAACTTCCAAGCATAAGCTTATTCTTTAGGTGATGCAGAAAAGGCATTTTTGTCATCATCTGAGGCAATAACTTAGGGGGAAAAATATAGATATATATATATTCAATTAATTGACACAATGCATGCCAATCACAGGAGAGACAAAGAAAGAACTCCATGCAGCTCCTGGTTCCTGACAAACACGCTGAATCTCACATCCGTGCTCTCTCCCTACTTCAAGAAAAGAACACTGCTTATCTTCACCAAACTAAAACGACTGCTTCGGAAATATTTCGCTCGCGGTTTTGTTTAACTGTAAAAAAATAAAAATAAAAGCAGCCTAGGATTGCCAATCAATCGATAAAGAAGCCACTCGCCTTTCCATGGTGCGCTTTGAAAAATTAATCAAATTAAGTAGAAAATTCAAGCAACTTCCCAAGCACGAATGGCAGTCATCTGATTCCCCGCTCTGCTCTCCCCTGCCCTGGGAGCTAGGGCACCTTGTCTTTTTTTGGGTAGGCAGAATGAGAGGCACGAGGCAACTCTTTCCATCTGCAGAGAAAAAGGAAGTGAAGCTATTTCTATAAATGACTTGAATTCAATGTTTACATTGATTTCATGTTTGACATATTTTTTTTAGAGATGAGTTCAACCAGAATATTCTAATTCAGGTTTCCGATGCCCTACATTTGGGGTTTAGTTCTTGGTTAGATTGAAGAATGAAAACCTGTCTGGAAAAAAATAAATGCATTCAAGATTCAAATTTTAATGGCTCCAAATTCGGGTCTGTTCGGATCTGCAATTTTCCTTAGCCCATCTCGTATTTTACTACTCCATTTCTAACGTTATTCAAAATTAATTCTCATTCCTTCTGATGTCCAGGGTCTTGAGTGCATCCTGAAGGAAGACTGACCAATTCCCCTGATGGGAATGACAAATTCACTGCTGAAGTGAGACCAAGCACGAGAAACATAAAGCTTGGAGCAGATTTTGAAAAAAAAAAAAAAAAAAGTTCTCAGGAACTGAAGAATGGGCTGACCTTTATCGATTCGCGTTTGTCTTTCTCTAATGAACAGATACATACCATCAGCTGGAGCAGGGCTTATTTGCATTATTATGACGATCGGGAAGCAGTTGACTTCAACCTGCAACTATAGTTCTCCTACGCGTGTTGAAAGTTGGTTGCACGAGGATGGAAGGACTAGAGGGAGAAGGGCAGGAGTCCTCTCCGTGCCCACACGTGTGCAAGACCACCTCTGGTTTCTGAATTTGCCACGAGGACTGGCTTTGTACAGCAGTTTTTGTCTCTGATATCCAGATTAGCAGGACTCTTGGCTTTTTTTTTTAATTTATTTTTTCCCTCTGAGATTTGAAATCAAGAAAAAATCAAGCTTACAGAAATCAAACTAAAATTTCTATTGCATTATAAATTATCTCAGGGAAAAAAAAAAAAAAAAAGAAAAAAAAAAAGAAAAAAAAAACTATTTATGAGCTATTGTACACTATATATCCACACCTATGAGCACCTCACTCTCAGGGCAATACATACACGCACCCTGTGCCCTCCAGGAATATTCTCCTGGGCTCTGCAATCTTTTGACCTTGAAAGAAAAAACAGCCTTCCCACGTTATCTTTTGAGGAGCCAGCAGGTAATTTAATTTTTCAGAACTTCTGCGTACTCTGTTCTTTAAAAGACAAAAAAATACGTAAATTAAAAAAAGAATATTTTTGGTATTAAATGAGTTTTTTTTTGGACTCGGTTTCAGGCAACCGGGGTGAGCAGTAACTGCTGGAGCTGGGGGTATGGGCGCAATCTCTCCTCTGCCAACATTTACACAGCACAGAGTTACTTAGCTCGGCTCAGTTAGTAACTCGGGCTTGACCTAGGTTATGTACACATATTTCTCCAACAGTAATGCGCTTCCTGGTATAGGATATACAGTCAAAATATCCTATTTATTTCAGCACGGTTCTGAACAGCGTATTTTACATCACAAAGAATCGCACCCGATGGTAATGGAAGTATCATGTTAATGAGCTATTTCTGCTTTGTGCTCTATGTGAAGTACAGACAATAAGAAAGGAATCTAATAGATTTTAAACAAAGTTTGTGCAAGAACGTGCGCGATACAGCACAAATGACACAGCAACCGATCTAGGGAAGCTCCATAAATTAGATACAAAGCTAAGGGAAGGTATTAATCCCAATAATTTTAAGAGCATCATACCCCAAAACGCAGCACAATGCCAGGAGAAAGAGATCTGCTTGACATGAAAGAGGATTTTTCCACTTACACGGATGTGCAGTAAACAGTAATGGTTTTTAAAGAGACGTTACGATGCCAGAGCAAGTGCTATTACAAAAGGAGCTTTCCTTCTTTTTTTTAAACAATACCATCAAAATGCCAAGGAAATTAAATCCTAAGACCTGTACTAAAATAACGCTACGGATCCGACTTGAACAAGCGAACGGAAGGAGATCCGGAGCAGAAGTAATGCTCCATCTCCGACTCCCCTCCTGCTTAAATAGGCAGGGTTAATTCCCAAACACCCCTAGGGCCAAACTCCTTCCTCTACACAGCCCTAGATGTGTGCTCGTGTGCCCGTACATACCGCTTATTATATTAACAGTGATCATCGCTGGCTTCAATTCAGACTTGGCACTACGGCCTCGCACACGCCGCCGTGCTCCACGCAAGCTCTGCGCCCCGGGACGGGGCAGCCCTGACGACCCCACTGGCCCCGCCGCGCTCCCCTCTCCGCATATTGGGTTACGAGAGCGATTTTTTTTGTCACTGATCTTGGTTCATGAAATGTTGGCCCCAAATCAAAAGGCTGAGGCAAATTGCTCCGTCTATTTCTGTAATCTACCAAATAATAGCATCTATTACAGGGCAGTATGTGATTTCTCTGTTTGCGTGCTTTTAAAACAAAATCACTGCAGCAAAACTATATTTGAAACAATGAGAATGTGAAGACAGAGTATCGAAGATCACTTTCTGCCAGATATACATAAAACGGTCCCTTAGTCCTTGTCTAGTCCCAGCAAAATCAATGCAAAGATTATCGTGCTGTCCTACAGAAGAAATGTTTGACAGGGATACCGATTTGCCTTCACAACACAGCATCGTTACAGGGACTGAATGTAGTCTAATCTAGTAATACAAGCACATCACACGCTCTGCAACAGGTTTTCAGCACCTTGAAATTAAAGAGAGGGCACGAAGGTATTGCCATTTCAGAGCCACCAACAGAATTGGGCAACTGACGAATAATGCTGCACTCCGTGGGCAAGGAACATTGATTGCTGTCTTTGACATGAAGTGCATGGCCTAATTGAGACCAGAAAAATAAATGTTCATACTTAAAGTCGGTATTTAAACAAAACAATATTTATTTCAATGTGTGAAGAAATATTTAATGAGTTAAGGAAATCTTGGAGAATCCTCCCCATCATGGCCACTGTTTGGGTCCCGCTCATCCCAACCATCATGCTCGGCAGCGAACGACTGGGCACCCAAACCCCAAAGGCGTGGAACAGAAGAACATTCATGGGGAGGGATCCTTCATTTAGCATGAAGATGCATCTGACTCTGTAAACATCCCAAGCCTCCCTTCCTTTTCCTATGTGCATGGAATTTAAGTTTAGAGGAAATAATTACGATCATCTAAGCCTGAACACCTGTATAATTCTGGAAATAATAGGCAAATTTATTTTGTAGAGAAACAAAAACTCTAAGAAAACCTTGTTACTGTGATTTACCCTTCTCGTTCTTGGAGCATGCAATAGCCAAAAAACGGGCAGGGGATGAAGGCAGGCATTACAGAACCAAAAAAAAAAAAAAAAAAAAAAAAATATTATACAACACTGAAGAATGAGAATAATAAAGAGGGGCAGCATTTTCATAAAGATATGAGCCAAATAAAAACACGTTGCGATAATGCTCCAGACCTGAAAGCAATATCTAAGAATTGAATGTAAAGCGCTGGATATTGTTTTATCCTAAGTAAGCCTCCCAGAGCTATTTCAAATTGAAATATACCACGGGGCGATCCCTCATCATTTGTTCAGGGACCGGTTCAGGAGATCCTTATCGGGTATCTGGAAACCTGGGTTTTCACTCAAGCATGAAAACAGAATCACTTTAAAACAAGTTAGATAAGGATCGGAGGCCATGAAAGACACAGAATTGAAAGAGGACAATAAACCTTCCCACAGCCAAGCCTGGGCTCTAAATCTTCGCTCTGTAAACCACCCCCTATCTAGTAGCGTTTATTAAAAGGCTACTAAAACAAACCATGTTGGACAAGAGCAAGGATAAAGAGATCAAAAGCCTTATCTTCCAGGCTGGGGGTCAAACCTGCACCTCCCCACGATAAACAAAGGCCCTGCTCGTCAGGCGGCCGCGGCCCTCCGAGTGCCGGGGGACTCGGCCCCTCAGTCCTCGCCACCCCCTGGCCACCGCAGCATCCTCTGCGAGCGCCAGAGGAAGGCACAAATATCGGCCATGAGAAGGCCCTGGCCCATTTCAAAAGTCTGATCACAAAGATGAACGGTGACTTGCTAATTTAGATGTCTTGGCAGCGGTTCTCTCCTGTTTCTCCCCCATTTTCCCATATTCTCCGCATATACAGGCAGCACTGCCTGAGTCTGCAATTCCACATTAGATCATTAAATACTCAGTTACACGTTCCCACTTAACTGTTATTTATGTTTAACATTGTTCAGTACAGGAAATTTAAGGAAAAAAAAATAACATTTTTTTCTATAATTTTGATGGTTTAAAACCAATTTGGGTTGGGTAATTTGGGCTGGTTAAGCAGGCAAAACAAACTACGAGCTTCTTTAGTCTATGGCAAAACACTCCGTGTATGGAATGAATGTGGTAAAGATACAGCAACAGTATGAAATACCCAACAGTCTCCAGTCGGTAATATCCAGCAGAGGGCATGCATACCCTAACAAGATTGTTACACTTGAGACCTAACGTTTCCTCAACGTTTCGGGAACATTTGGGGCTGAGAATACAGGCAAACTCATAGCAGCAGTACACACACTCTCCAGCAGCGCCAGAGCAAAAATGATAAAGCTGGCTCAGGCAAACTAATCCAGAAAGGGGGATTCTATACTGAAAAAATCCCTCGAGAGAGGGATTTCCCCCACTCCTGGGTGGTGATTTAGCCTCAAATTTTCCACTCCTAGAGGCAAAGACAATAGCATTCATGTGAAAAAACTTATTGTTGCTTAGTACAAATTTCTCACGTGAAAGGAGTGCTTTATTGAACAGCAAAATTCAGATTTACAATATTTTGTTTTCTATAGGTGAAATCCTGGCGGAACTGATACTAAATAAAATTTGGCATCTTGGGTTAGATTTTTATCCTACATTCTTTAATTACTCCACAGAACTGGACAACAATGCTACCTACAGTTTCACTGGTGTTTATTCCACTGAAATCAGATAAATTAAAAAATAATGATAATAATTCCAGGGCAGAATTTGTCATTTGTCATGCTTGTTTCCGAAATGGCTTGGTTCAGTTTCCGTTGTAGAAAACTTGGTAGTGTCTGCTCCTGCTCCAGATTCCTCCCATGAAGCAGTGCACGCGCAGCCGCCGATTGCGGCCCCTTTTCCTGGCAGCGGCCGAGCCCCGTGCCCAGGTGGGTACAACGGGAAGAACGTCCATTTCCTGCTGCAGGACCCTATTAGGGTAATTAACTGCTACCGGGCCAGCCGCAGAAACGATCGCTTCCAACCTTAACCTCTGCTTTACAGCCCAGAGAGTAATGGCTCCTTGGGTTCCTTATCAGATAATATATTTTTTTAAGTTTCGGTAGCCTTGGGAAATGAACTTAATTTACAAGGTCTACGAGCCAGGCAGCTTAGGTTACATGTAGGTCACAATAAATAATACTCATCCCTTGGCCATCGCGAGCTGCGCCGCCGCTGCCTAAGTTGAAATGACAAGCCTTTATTATTCCTAAGCACTCGATTCGGAAACATTTGCACAATCTGTTAAGTCCAGACAAATTTAAATGGTTCTGACATGCAGCCTGCTAGGGTCAGTGACAGGGATAATGCCTCTTTACGTGGGTAAAATTTTGTGGCATATAGGTCACTCTCTTAAGGGGAATCAACTGTGTGTCTCTTCTTTGCATTTCCACCACAATCCTTCATCCTGCAGCCTGGAGCTGAGAGTGAAATGCAAGAAAGGAGCCGAACGCTCAAAGCAAAAATCTGCTTCCAGGACAATCCATTATATCTGACAAGTTAAATGTTCCATGGTAGACCATATGGCATCAGAGCAGGGCCGACGATGGAAGAGGGAAACTCAGCAAATGCATCACAATTAAGGAGTTTGACTATAGACTTTACTTTGATTTACTTTATTTTTTATTAAATTTCAGATATTGTAGCCTTTCAATTTTCATAGAGCCCTTCCCGAGCCTCAACTTGTCTACCAAAATAGCTGGATGTGAACAGGTGGTTCGCCAAAATTATTTCCCCCGAAATCTTATGGTCTTAGTTATTTTAAATAACTCCTGAGTAAGCCGGTTTTTATTCTTGGTAAATTTGCTAAGTGCAGGACGTTTCTATTATTAACCAGCATAAATGTTATTAGCAGCTTGTTAAAGACCAAAGAAAAATTAAATAAGACAAGAAGATGAAACCCATGCCTCCAGAGCCTTGGAAATGGGTTCTCAATGGAAATGTCACCCCAAAGAACAACACAGACTACCTGATGGTAAGCGTTAGCAGATAGGAGTCATCCTAATGAAAATCACCACATTTTCGTGTTTCTCACCAGATTGGCCCTTATTTGTCAGGAAAATTCCTATATAGGCAAGATAACAGCCCTGATGAGCTAAAAGATCGTTTCCATCTTCAAGATCCATGCCTTTACGATCTGCAGAATGTAGAACCCTACACACACTACACATTGGACACAACCCAACATCGTGGCCATGATGCAGACCCTCTTCGGAGTGATTACCACGGACGAGCCCATGGCTGCCATGGTCTTTTTATCTCATTTTGATTACCCAATCATATTCACGTATTAACCAACGATGTGAATAGGAACAAATTAACCCTTTCCACAAGCCACTCGCCGCCCATAATTACCCTCATTGGAAGAGACAAACTCCTGAGCTCTTCGGAAAGAGCGGATGTAACAAACCTACGCACCAGTGGACTGGGAGCCATGCGTTCCCAAGAACTGGCAATACTTGCCTTGCCACACCTATGGATCTTCACTGCCATAAATAACAAACGGACCGCTTCGAAAAAAAGCAATGCAAATTTGCTGTGTATAATAAAGTTCCTAAATAATTTGGAAATACAATACCAACAGCAGTAACTAGGATTTCCAGAAGTCCTTGCAAAGAATCTCCTCTGCACAAGATGACAGCAAAACGTCTACGAACTCGTCATTATTCTGTTCCAATATCACGCAGGTCTGCTATGGTTCAGAAATAAAATATGCAGAAATAACTGTGCAACCATTTTTGGGCAATGCCCTGGGGCCACGATGCAAAAAATAAAGTAGGTAACCTAAAGCTACGTCCTTATTTAGGCATTTAACTAACGCCTCGTAGCCAGGGGTATTGTAAATCCAAGGCAGTGTCACTGATGGTAGTGGAAGCTGCTGGTGCACGACTAACCAAAACAAACCACGCACTTGGGCTCTGGAATTGGGAACCTAATTTTAAGCGCTTATTTTTGGAATCCTGTTCTTTTTTTCCAATTTTGACCTTGTAAATGCTGAGCCAGCTTTGCTACCAGTACGGGCCTGTCCTGCCCAGTGCTGGGATCAGCACACGTTTCCCAGAGATATCCAGAGGGATTTCGTGATAACACAGCAAATGCTTTCCCTGGAACCAAGGGGAGGGAAACGCAAGACACCAGTGGCCAAAGCATGCCTTTCTGAGCCCGAAGTAGTACTTGCTCACTGCTTAATGATGATTAAACCCATGCCCCAGGTGCAACCCAGACACTGGGGCTTCCCAACACCCCAAAACGACCAGGAGAGGCCAGCAGCTTCGTTCCGCCTCCAAACACCCAGCGTAGCAGCAGGTTTCTGACGCACAACACCGATGGGTTATTGACAGGACTTGGAAGCTCCCGTTGAGAGCATCTCTGTAGGAACCCAACGTCCTCGATAGCTAAACGGCGATACAATCGTCTCTGAAGATCAAATACAGAGCTATTCACGTATACCTGTTTGCTAATTTAAATTCAAATGCATTCCTGTTTTCAGATTTCAAGAAGCTGACTAAAAAAGTCCGTAACGGGAATACCGGTGGTCACTTAGTTGAAGCAGTCATTAATGAACTTGTAAAACACCATTTTCAGTGCGAAGAAGAATGTAATCTTTCAAAATACACTTGCATTTTATTATTCCTTATGCAAAAATGTTTCTAGATGACTTTAAATGTATTATTGTTAACTCTGTGCTTTTGTGAAACTACTATTGTTCTTGCTACCATGAACAAATATTTAAGCAGAAAAAATGTAAAGATTTCCATTATTTTTAAAGCCTTTTTTCAGAGATCATTTTGAACTCGATAGCTCGGGACTACCCTGGCCAGAAACAAGCCGTGAATGGAAGACATGCGTTCTGGCGTGCCGGCAGAACAAAGACCGTTACCAAACCACTGCTGAAAAAGAAGCAGCTCCATGGCTCTGGTGCTGTAGTTCTTCACGCTGATCTCAAATTTAATATTGATTTAGCATTTCGTACTGCAGGCGCTGAAACAAAGACCCCTATGATTATAAATGCATGCTTTTGTGGCACGTGCTTTAATTTTCAAAAAGGGGACTTTTTTTTTCCCCTCCCCCCAAAGATCCTGCATATTAAAAGGACATCAACTTCTTGAAAAGTCACACATCTTTCAGAACGTGTTTTTACAATTTAAGGTTACTGTCAGAGATGACAGGGAGGGATCGCGGGGGGCTGCCGTGCTCCCAGGGGCTGGCATGGGCAGGAGCTGGGGGACCGGAGCCATAGGAGCCACTGGGGACACGCGGCCAAGCCACCTCCCCGCACCGTGCCTCATGCAGAGCTCTTCAAGGGCATCTTATTTTGCAAGTAATCACCCGCTTTGCCCATACGGTTACTCAGCTCCAGAAAAATCACCCTGCACCCTCACAGCAAGCGTATGTGGGTTTCTAAACTATTTCTTGGGCATGTTTCATGTAGAGAATGGCCCTTGACCACGCTTCTGGCACTGAGGAACCATGAGGCTCCCACTGTCGAGAAGGCAAAAGGTTTAAAACTGATGTTTTCCATAATGCAGCTCACCTATATATGAACAAACTCATCACTCCATGATGGTACAACCTGTAATATCAGCGGATCCCCGAATGGGTTGGGTTGGAAGGGACCTTCAATCTAGAATTCTCTCTGGCTATCGGCAGCAATAGAAATATATGCATAAACGAATCAAAGGTAGACAAAAGGGAAATATGGCTAAATTCACCTGCAAACGAGGCAGATATTTGCGCTTTGCAGATTCCACTGCTAAACCCAGAGCAACATTGTTATTACTAATTAAATCCTCACATGGTAAAAGCAACACCTGATCCAAGAGATTTTAAATACAATTGCCAGTGTTGCACTCCTACCTTTCATTAGCAAACCTGAAATTTTGGCCTGGATTTATTTTCCATCAATTTACTTTCAATACATTTTCAAGCGCACTGTTTTCTAAGCCATTCATGAAACAGAATAAAAACTTTAGCAAAGTATTTACTTTCCCTAGATCATGAACACTGGGAGGGGGAAAGAGAAGAATAAAACATTTGAAAGAAGGAAATGCAAAGTTAAAAAAAAAATACTGGAACTATTCATAGTTTTCTTATGAAAAAAAATAAGCCTATCTGCTACAAAATGCATCTATGAATAAGTTCAACTACAAGCCTAGTGTGCTGTTAATGCCTCAAATTCCCCCAGTGTGATGAGGAAAGTACTGGAGACCCAGCAGAGAGAAGACTCCAAGGCCAAAACGCTCGCAGGCTCCTGCTGATGGGCTGCGGTGTCAGAGGCACGGTGTCACAGACCGCTCCGTGTCCCACCGCCAACGGGGCCGACCTCTCGCCACAGCCACTTTGAAGGGAGCCGAATCCACTTTTCGCACATTTGGGAAACCGGGAAAGGTTTGGGATAGCAGGGGAGAAAAATGAGTTGTACCCGATACCGACGGCATGCACCGCTGGCTGTTATCTATCTTCTCGGTCTGGTTGGCAGCATCGAGCAGCAGGCATAGCCTGCTCCTTGGGCTGCTCACTGCCATCGAAACACCGGGGTCTGCCTCGCGGGGAAATGAGCCTATTTGTTGTGAGCTTCACCTGCACTACATGCATTTCCTTGGGACTGTACAGGGGAGGTGGAATGATTCTGCAGCTGGAAAACACGCCAGGAAGTTGCCAGTTGATCTCAACAGGCACTAGAGCCCTAAGAACCCCTTCAACTCCAGCAGGAGCAATTTTTTCCATTTTTTTTCTATTGAGAAACAGCAACTTATTAATTTCTACTTTTTAAATTTAAAACTTAATAAATTGTACTTTTTAACGTGCCCTGGTATACGTATTTATTACCCAAACACTTTGATTTTCAGAAAATTTGAATTCTCCTAGTTCCTACTGGAGTCAATCGGTAATTTGAGTTATTGCCTTCCTGAATCGTACTGGAGACGTATTCTTTCCAAAAATATTCTCAGAAGGGTTTTGGTGGGTTACCTTTTCTTTTTTTTTTTTTTTCTGATCCTTTTCCTTGAATCAGGAAAAGAAGAGCATCCTTCGTAACAAATGGTAGGATTCCCCAGAAAAAGAGAAGAAATATTGCATAGCTTTCTGGAATTAGAAGCATAAAACATTCAGGTTAATTATAAAATTTCTATAAAAACAAAGAAGATGCTAAACTGGGCCTGAAACTATTTTTTTTTTTTTTCAAAAAAGGATTTTATACGATCAAGTAAAACACATATAAAATAGATAGCAAGCCTATATTCAGAGGCTTCTCTCCCTTCCTTCCAAGAACAAAACCACCTCTCTCAGCCCATTCAAGATCCCATCGCTTCCCATTCACCATAAATTAAATAAATCTTTTATTCAGCTCCTCCCCCCGGATAAACCTGCGAATACAACCTTACAGAATCCTCCCCGATTATTTTTTAAGGAGCTTGTGTAGCAGA
Organism: Nettapus auritus; assembly: GCA_011076525.1. Taxonomy (NCBI): domain Eukaryota; kingdom Metazoa; phylum Chordata; class Aves; order Anseriformes; family Anatidae; genus Nettapus; species Nettapus auritus. Next base: position 976,124 of record CM021797.1, on the reverse strand, counting down.
AACGTACTTCAGCCCGATAATATGTCCAGAATTTCTCTGCAGATTCCCAAATACGAAACCATCTCCTCGCCCTGATCCTGCCGGCGGCCCCGCTGAAGTCGAGGGGACTGCTTGCATGCTAACACCAGCAGGACCTGGCGTCTACTAAAACAATCCCTAATTCCTTATTAGCACAAAATTAACTAATTTGAGGCTTATCTATTGCAGCCCCGGTTCGGATCATTAAGACCTGTATTAACGGAGGTCCCGCTGAGGGCCAGCAGAATAGGGCTTACCAAAATCGGTAGCAATTAAAAGATGTGCTTTTTAAAAGTAGTTCTTTAGCTTTTTTTAAGCAAATATTGAGTTTACAAAATTAAAACAGTGTGTGTCTGAACAATTCAATGCGTTTTGGCCTTATTCTATCCTTCCTCGTTTACGGTTTTTAAAAAATGGGCCAGGGTTTCCTGTGATGTTGTTCTGACAATAAAAGTTTCCCAAGTCCCCGATTTTCAGCGGAGCCCCAAACCAGAGGCTTTGGGGGGGGAAAGAAAAAGACCCGATCACAGCAGGAAGCTCTTTAAAAGGAAACAAAAAAGAAACACCATCTTGAGCAGGCTCTCAGCGATGGTTGCACCGCACAGAAAGGCAATAAAAGCTCTCTAAAACGTAAGAATGAACCTATCCATTCAGCTTGCTTACAGGTGACATTACACCATCTGCTTGGGCAGTCTGCCCACACAAAGGGAAAGTGCGGGGAAAAGTGAAGCCTGATGCATTTTAAAGAAATAGTTCTGCAAAAAATCCCTGTGATGTTATAGGGATGTACAAATTCAGTCACTCCGCACAGCGCTGCGGGTTCCCGAAAATCCCACAACTGCTCAAAGCTCCAGCAGCTCGCAGTGACAACGGCACCGGGCACGTGGCGCCTGGCGGTGCCGCTGGGACAACGCGTGACCACGGGACCAGAAGGGGCAGTGGCATTTCAGCGAGTGACCAGCAGGCTGGGAGCACGCGTGGGTGGCGGCTGGGTGCCCAAAGGCCACCTGAAGTTTGCCTTTTGCTGCCCCAAGCGCTCCAAGTAGCACCTCGGTTCTCTGCCGCCATGCGTCGAGCATCGCCGCCTTCCCACCACCGGGCCCTGGATGTGTTTCGCATGCCTTTCTCCATCATTTTGCTGTTAAAACCAGATTCCCATGTGGCGAGGCAAGGTGTGACCGGTGCTTGGTGTGGCCGTGATGGCCCGGACGGATCCTAGCTGCTTCCACCGCCAGTCCTGGAGCTGGGCTCAGAGGGACCAGCCCCCAGCTGCAGTGGTGGCAGCGCTCCCGACCCAAGGGAAGCCGCTTGGCAAAAGCAAAATAAAAGCAAAAAGGGAGCAGGGCAGTGCTTCGGCGAGGCCTTACAGGGATTCATACACACCCAGGCGAATGCTGGCCTCTAAGGAGCAGGAAATAGCGGGGCCGTATCCTGCGCCGCTCGCCATGCGGCCGTCCAGCTGATGCCACCGATCCGCTTAACCACCGGGAAGCCTTGGATGGAGAAACAACTGTAGAATTAATTAGAGAAGGGCAGCAGAGAACAGACCGTGCGAGAAGCTTCATTTTCTCAGAGTTTATTAGCACACAGGTGTAAGAAAATGGAAAAACAGAAAGGCAAAAAAAAAAAGTTTAACAAATTTCTGTATTCTGGGAAGAAAGCTGGAGTTACTTCTGAAAGACCCCGAAAGTTGTGCATCGAACTGTTCCCGCGCGGGGACTGCTGGTTTCCTTTCCCGTTTTTCGGGGAGGGGGCTCGGGGGATAAGACTTTAAAGAGTTAAAGGCTCCCTACCATTAATTTGCATCTGGTGCTTTTAGTGTGTGTGTGTGTGTTTTTTTCTTCCCTGAAAAGTTGGCAGAGCCGCCGATTTTCCATAATGCAAGCATTTGGGAATTGTGAGCGGAATGAAACCGATCCAATCTCCTGACTGCGACATGAATTTTCATTAATTACAACCTTGTCAGCAAAAGCATTATCAAAGCTGAATATGAAAATGCTAATGAGTTCTCATTTGCATATTTTTCTTTGTTGGAATGTCATTAATTATTACATTTTATGATGATGAATGCAGCTGTCGAAGCTCTCCGATGCATAATTAGCCATCAGAATGCCAGGAGCCGATCAGCATTTTTGGGTAAAAAAAAAAAAAAAAAAAAAGGAAAAGAAAAAAAAAAAAAGCAACGACCAAATTTTGGCTCCAACCTCGCCCGCTCCCCTCTCGCGCCGCAGCCCCCCGAAGTTTGCGCCGGGGACGAGACTTCTGGCAGCGCGGCACCGCGAGCGCGCCCGAGCGCGGGGACGGATTTCTCCTCCTTTAATAAAAAATTATTTTGTTTTTTGCCGATGGTGCGCTTCTACAATCGGAGCGGCTCTTAATAAAAAAAAATCGTTATTCCAGCTTAATTAATGCCACGCTTAATTATAACACCATGATGTCAGCGGTTTTAATTAAGTATTGGCTCAGTTACAACAAAACTCCTCGCCGCAGTAAGAGTCGCTAGCCGCGGATTTGTGCAAAGCGCTTCGCTCGCCGGTTTGGGGTCTCTCCTGGTGCACGAACGAGTCAAATATCAGCCGGGATTCAATTCCACGTAGAGGGAAAAAAATAGCAAAGAAAAAATTTAAAAAAAAAAGGAAAAGGAAAGAAAAAAAAAAAAGTATTCCCACTCCGTGCTGCCTGGGCAGACTTTGGAGCTTACCTCCTTGACCACTTTTTTGAGCTAAAGTGTAAGTGAAGATGACAAAACATAGCTCATCCTCTCCCAGCCGCTGGGAACGGTGTTTATAAGTAAAAAAAGAAAAACAACACGGAGCAGATGGGACCATTACACATGACCAAACCAATCAATCACAGATGAAGGGCCCAGGTGCAGCGCAGCCGCGCAACAACGCACCATTTCACAGTCTGTCAGACACATACACATGGTCGTACATGAATGACCCTCCTCGGCTCCCCCAGGACCTCATCTGGAGCACGGCTCCCCTCTCGCCTGCCTCCGCTCCGACTGACGTCTTCATAATCGCCCTGTCTCGGCGCCGCCACGCGGGGAGGGGGCGATGCGGGGCCGGGGGCGAGGGCGCCGAGCCCTACGGAGCCCTATGGAGCCCTGCCGCCGCGAGCTGGGCTCCCCGCGAGCCCCCGGGGTGGAGGGGAAAGGAGGGGAAGGATCCGAGCTTAGAACCCATGGTGAGCGCGGCAGCAGCTGGACAGAAGCGTGGAAATGCTGCCGGACATCGAGGCGGGTGCCCAGTGCCCACGTGGGGACCAGGAGCCGCGATGCCCTGGAGCTCTCCGGAGATGCCCCTCACCCTGGAGGAGAGCATGGACACCAAGAGGTGCCCAGGTCCCCGTGCCATGATACGGCTCCAAGATGCCCAGGGCACCGCTGTGGGATGGAGGCAACAAAAGGCGAGCTTCCACCCATCCACCTGGGGAGCACGGCTCACTGAACACTGCCTCGTTCTCTTTCAGCTGGAGGAAAAGAGAAGGAATTCAAGGAATTGCCCCCTGATCAAAAGCTCAGCTCCAGCATCGTCTGCCATCGCGCTGCAAAGCCACCTCCACGGGCTCATGCCTCATGCCAGCAGAAATTGCTTCCTGTCCACCAGCAAAACCCAAGAAGAGCGACAGAAATCCTAGCCAACCATGGCCAAGTCGTACAATCTACCATAGAGGGAAGGAAAGACGTGCTGATAAACTCAGTGGGGAGAATCCTGTTCCTAAACATGGGGAAAAAATATAATGATAAAAAAGGAAGCCTCAAAACCCTTGCACCAGCCAACACCATGGGTACTTGCCCACCTCTCCGCTTCCCAGGGCATCGAGTGCTCCCCGAGCCCAACACCAGCCCTGTGCTGGGCCAGCTGCGCCCCCGGCCACGGCCACCACCCCGCCCAGGTACTTCAAGAGCAAGCCTGAAGCTCCAGCACTTGAAACCAAACCCTCATTTTTCCACCATCGGCCAGATTTTGCCTTTGTAACAGGGCTGAACGGCAGTACCGAGCTGCGCTGCGCTACTTGTATAAAAGAAAGCACAATTTCTGGAAGGACGCAAGGAAGGAATGAAGGAATAAAAGCGTCCAGTTCTTGAAAGCGAGCTCAAGCCAGTCGGCCTAGCTGACGGCACAGCTCTGCGGGATGCTCTTGGTCCAGCGACACTCACCTGACGCAAGGTCTTGCTCACGGAAACACCTAATGAATCGCGTTTAAAACCTGACAACACGCTTCAGTCGCGAGAAGGGGCTGATTTCACAATAAACAAACAAAACCTTTCAGGCTTATTTTAGTTCTCTGCTGTCACGCAGACTGACTGGGGTTTCTTTACATATGCTTCAGGATATACACCCTCATTTACACGCCGTTCTTTCAGACTGACCAAGCTCCCGTTTGGCACGTTTTGACAAGGACTACGAAATAAAGGCGCAGAGGGGAAATTCTGATGGAACATCTACCAGAGCCAAGGTGTATCTCCTACCCGCTTCGCCGTCCAAGCCGTCCTTCCTGGGTTTGTATGCAAAGCCTCGAGAAGCGCAAGTCGCATCCCTTAAGTAATGTTTTCAAAGTATCTACCTTGAATTTTGGATCCCATCCAAATTGCAAGGCTCGACTCATTTCCCAGCGTGTTGGGCATCTGCGGAGCAACTGAGCGCAAGCCCCGCTCCCCAGTTCTTTGTTCTTTCGTTTTCTCTTCAATTTTCCCCCAATTATTTTCCTTAGCACCTTGCAACTACTCAAGTATTGCATCTCCTAGAAGCGTCCTGCCACTCTCTGCTGTCTGCTCGCTCCCCCAAAACTTTGCTATCAACTCCAGCACGCTAACACCCATCATAGCCATTAAGATAGAAAGAAAGAGACCCAACTCGTGTTTTGAATGGGCTTCCTCCTCTTCCGCCACACAGAACCCGCGCGTTTGCATTAATAAATTTCTATTTTCTGGCTCAAAAGAAATTGCGGCACAACAAGCAGATGCGGACAGCGGAATCTTTCAAATTAAATTTCCAAAAGCCGAGCTTATTCCAGCTCGAGATCAAAGGCGCTAAAACGCCATCTCCTCCCCCTTCCAGGATAATTACAGAGATTTCGTTCCTTTTGTTGCGCTGAGCACAACAGGTAAACCTTCAAACCGGAGGAATAATGATTGCTTGCTGCTGCGTGGCTCCAGGGGATGGGACGGATCCGCCGGGGATCTGCGCCGTACGAGCCTCGTGCCAGAGCCACCAAGGGGAGCACACGAGGTTCGCGCCGCAATCTGGCAGGAGGCTGGGGCAGGGGAGAAACAAAGCTTTTAGCACCGCTAAAATGCAAGGCGGTGAGGGAGGGCACGGCAGTCGCAAGAGTTCAGGTGTTGGCAAAAAGCGATGAACACGTAGCGGCTTCCCACATGCCTCCGAAGGAAGAAGCGCCCAGTCACAACAGCGCAAAAAGCTGATCCCAAAATGGTATTTTAAAAGGAAAGCACGTCGTCCCGCTAGGATATTGTCCACGGCACCAGCAGAGAGAACGCAAGGAGCCAAAAATGAGCAAAGAGAAGAAATTTCAGGGCTCGGTCGTTCGGACCGACCCGCTGACCGGTTTATAGCAAGTTCCAAAACACTCCCATGTTAACTGGGATCCAGTTCTTGTGCTGGCCGTCCCTGTGTCCCTATATTATTTCCTCTGGCTGAGAACTCCCGCATGCAATCCCTGCCACATCTGGCCTCTGCTGGGCTCAAGGCTGGTGACCGATGTCACATTTGTTACCGGCTCAAAAAGCCTCGCGACTCCCCCCTTCAGCAGGGATCCTCTGCAAACGATCTGCCCCGTGGCACCAAAGCAGTCCCTTCACCTCGTTAAGTGAGGGAGTCCTCACCGTTCGTTTTATCTCACCCCACTGCCACCTCCTATATACCCGCTGGGTTTTTATTTTGATCGATCCGCGCGTGTTAATCAATGAATCAGCGCTGAAGTCGGCAACCGAACAATCCAGCAGACTGGATCCACCCATCACACGCAATTTGGCGAGACAGATAAGGATCTCTGACAAAACCCCACAGCCTCCCCATGCTCCCACACCTGCGGGAGAGGAGCAGCAGAGATATCTTGTGCTTCAAAGCTAAGGTTTCGGTGGTCTCAGCTAAAACCCCGGCCTCCCAGCACAACGTGATCACAGACGTGAACTCAAAGAGAGCAACGCTGAGGCATGAAAGGGCAAAGAACAGCTCTGTGAAGGCAGGGCTGTAATGTAGGCAGAAGAGAAGGAACGGGCTCCATATCCCTTTGTCTCTCTCCTCTTTTTCTAGTTCCTTCCTTTCTTAGTTTTCTGCTTTCCTGACTCCTCTGTCCTTCATTCTCCTCTTTCCTGTTATCGTGCTTAAAACTGGCAAAAATTACTGACTGCACAGGCGTTAAAACTGGCCCAAATTCCCAATATAAGCCCAAATCTAGGCCAGAGGTATATTTGGCAAATACAAATCCTTGCCAGATTTACACAGCTCTAATAATAAGGTGACAAGAACCGTGCACAGGATTACGGATGTGGCCTCGCTCGTCCCTTATCAAGTGCCAAAATAGTTTCTTTTGACTTTTATTCAACCTCTGCTCACGAATCTCAGCCTATTAGCTCAAAATAAATAAATAAAGAAAAAATGCTGTTTTGTCCGAGGGCGAAGGTTTCAATGGCCTGTTTTCCATCCACCCTCGGATTTGTCTCTCTCCATGGAGCACCGCCACAAGCCCGCACAGAACACAGAGCCACCTCACTTCATGGTGCCTTGACCAGGACACAGGGACCAGAGCTTGCTCCTTCCTACCTGTAGCAAAACATGTCAAGAACAAGGCCACGTAACAGCCCTGAGAGCTGAATCTGGTTTCCCTTTCACTTTGGTGTTGGCTTTGCTTCTCTTTTAATGGACCAGAGGAAAAGCAGGATCACGTCACCCCCTTTTCCCTACCACGTGAGCAGTGGAATGAAAAAAAAAGACTTCTCTATGTTTTTAAAGCCTCCTATAGATCCCCGTCAGCCTCATTCCCATCCTGGGCCCGCTGCTGGCTGCTCTCCATCTCTGGTCAGGAGAAGAGTACCATCCCCTCGCCCCTCCATCTGCAATAACCTTACAGTCTCTCCCCGAACCACCAGCTTTTTTTCCAACGTGACATCTTTTCTTCCCTCTCCTTATCCTTCTACTCTCCCTCTGCATTTTAGTAACGATTTTACTCCCTGTTTTAAAGCATTAAGAACAAACTACAGCAGGAGAAACAGGCGAGGGGATTTTTATTGCTTCACAGAGCCGTGTTCAAGTCACAGGGGCAGTGCTCCTCCTGCACGGCTCCAAGTACAGGACGGAGCCAAAGCTGTATTTTATAGTGCCTTGCTTTCAAGTGCAGCTCGCTCCCCTCCATTTCGTATCATCAGCAAATCTCATTACACGATGGAAGAAATATGCGGACTCTTAGGAGCGAACAAGTCGAGCTTCAAAGCCTGCTCCGTTCCCAACACGCTACAGGTGTGCGCCACATGAGCAGGCACGGGGATCGCAAGCGGTCGGCGTGCGATGACAGCTCCATATAACGTGATCAAAACCATTTCACATGTTAAAAAAAAATCAAAGTTAGACAAAGAATGGGTCTGCCGGACGGAGAGGTGAAATCCAGGCGACCAACACGCTGCAAGGGACTAGCCATTTAACAGAGCGAGGCTCAGCTGGGTCCCCGCCGCTCCGAGCATGTTCTGACCCGAAATAAGAATGTTCTGAGTGTAAAGCACGGGTTCTGGAGGCGATAAAAGGCTTTTATTCCCCACAAAAGCAGAAACATTTCAATAGTGAGTTTCTGGTAGCTTTTCCAACTACAGGAGGAGCGAGGTGCAAAGATGCAAAAGCTAAAACAGCATTGCTGTGAATCCAGCAGCAACACAAAGCCCCAAAATACACTTAACGGTGGCAGGAATACCAAGTGTGTTACACACATGGAAAACGTTGGTTAGTGGCATGGAAAGCTGGATATTGTATTTACTGGAGAAGGTCAAAGTGTCTCTATAAAAACCACCTTCAGGCAAACACCCCCTAGTCTGTCACAGCAGCATAACCTGCCCGTGGGCTCTCCGTAGACAAAAGCAGAAGTTGGTGCTGTAGCCACTTCGACGGGTGATAGCCTTCTGCAGTCATCAACGGTGAACTAAGGCAGTATCGAGTGGATTTAGGACACTGAGTAGTAGGGAGAGTAGTTGGTCACAGCCAGGAGGGTGGCAGGGAGTTCTAGGACTTAGAATGCAGATAGGTGGATGGCTACAGGCAAGAGGCTCAGTCTCTGGAAGCATTTGAGATTTTCCATCCACAAAGCAGGGCTTACCAGACAATTTCTCATCTACTCAGATTCCCCTGCAATCCCTTGCATCCCAAGGGATACCATTTCAGGGGCTGGTGGGATAATAGAAGGCCAAAGCACATGCCCACCATGACAAACATGCTCACAAAGCAACATCCAAGCTACAGCACACCTAGGAGATGGTTTTACTTTTTCAGCAGAAGCTGGGAGATGATCCCTACATGGGAGAACTGCTTAAATGCACTCAGAGGTTTCCTGAGGGTCAGCAGCCCACCAACCACAGCCTTCAGCTCATCATCTCCAACCCCACCAAAGAGGATGGGTGGAGGTAGAAGGTATCCCCTCGGGCTGACCAACAAAAACAAAGAAAATCTGCAGTCTGTAGGTCAAGGGGGGGAGATGAGATGAAGGCAGAAGGGGATCTCTGCTGCAACCTTTGCCCTGCAGCTGCAGGGACAAGAAACCAGCAGAGGAAATCTGCCAGCAGCTGCCTTGGGGAAGAGGGTTAGGCTCCACTCGGGGGACAGAAGAAAGGGTCTGGGCTTCTGCAAAAGCTTTCCAAAGGACTGGAGAGCAACTTCTGCTTGGGGGGAGGGCATGGGGGGGATATGTGAAATTGTTTGATCTGGATTCTATTTCTAAAGCATTGCAAGGTTTTAAAAATAAGCGTTTTGCTGAATCAGCTTGGTATCCAAATGTTAAAGACCTCCTCTGCCAGATGGAGGACCGAAGTTCAGTTTCAGCCTGCACTGTTTTTCTCCCCTCACTCCAAATATCTGTACATTTTAATTGTTGTTCTTCTAACATTGATGATGAAGAAGACCACGAGTGCACAACCTTGCAACAATTTAACTGTGTTACATATTCTACCCATCACCTCCAACAGTGGATGCATGTTTGCCTGTAGAATGGAAATTAAGCATCTTATTTTACCTCCAGCTACTGCTGGCCATTTAGACTTCATTCCTGAGGATAGAGCTAAACCTAATGAATAAAATAAACCAACGAAGCTAGACCAGAAGAGGCATGACAACCTCTGACGGCAAAAATGCCTCTGAAGAAACTTGAGACTCAGGAGCAAGGCTGGCAAGATGGCTCACGATGACACAATGTATTGGTTCAGTCATTCATAAATGTGAGAAGCTTGTATACCCAAAGACTGTGCCACAAGAATAGGGTTCTTCTAGATCATGAGGAGGATCAGGAAGAACAGCATCAAAACAATTAGTATTTTGTAGACCCTGTTTCCGACTGGCTGAGTGTCAACTCTGAATGTCAGGATAAACGTGCCACCAGTCAGGCCAAGGGCAACATTTCTTCTGGCAAAACTAGAAGGTACCAGTGATTTCCTTGGAGAAGCAGAGGCCTCCAGATGGCAGAAACCCCCAGGTTCAGCTCACATTTGAAGACCTGCAATGGTTCCTTTAGAGAAAATCTGCTCCTGACCCAACCGAGCTACTCCTGTCAGGTGGCTGCAGGACTACACATTTCGTGGAGATCAAGACTCTTCGCTCCAAAAAAAAATTTTAATGATTTAAAACAAATTTAAAATAACTGGAACAGTCACGCACAAAACTCCTCGATAATGTCCTTATGGGACAAAAACGTTGTGTCACTACGGAGAAATAGAGCTCCTCGATGGTTAGCAATGGGGACAATTGAGGACACCAAGGAACAGAAGAGAGGGTTTGTTGGGTTTGTTCATTCCTCCTTCCCCCCCAGCATTAAACATCCCTTTCTCTTTTCTTATTTAAGAACTCTGTGATGGCTCCTCTACAGGGTTTAATCCATCTACTGATGTTCTCACCCACCGTGTGATCACCCATTCTGGAATAATCCCTATTTCCTTCAATATTTCTTGACTCTCTCCTGGGAAATTTATATCTGATTCTGGCATCTGTTCCCCATCCTCTTTTGTGAACACTGAGGCGAAAAATCCATTTATTTTTCAGCAGTGTCTACATCATCTGTCAATAAATTACCCTTTCCATCTCTAAGAGGTCCTAAAATCTACTTTACTGACCTCTTCTTCTTTATGCATTGCAATAATCTTCCATGATTATTTATCCTAACCTCACCTAGAGTCTCTCCTTTCTTTATCTTTGCTTTCATATTATTATTTTTAACACAGCCTCATTCCACGCATTCTCTGAACAGTACTTGAGGTTTTCCATCTTATATTCTTCCCTTCCTTACGATTACTTTTTGCCATGCTTGTTCATCTATATTAGGCTACTAGCTTCCTTCTCACTGTAGTATTTATTCTCAGCATAACTACAGAATATTCTTGCCATACTTATTTCTCTCAGTAGGTATCGATTCCCGTTGATGGTGTGTGTTTGCACAGCATCATCTTTGCTTCTTGAAATGAAGACCATTTGGCCATTGGGCCAAACTTTAGGGCACTTGCAAACTCCTCCACGTAGTAGTTCCTAAAATAAGATAAGCTCTTATCTCATCAGGATTTGTTATCTTCCAGGTACTGCTTCCCATGCCATGGGGGATTTGTAATCTCAGCCGATCGAAAATCCAGGTCTAAACCGGCCTTGGAATAATTCCCTATGAGATTTATGTGAATGGTAATGTTTAGGGAAGGAAAAATATAATTCTGGAAGTACTTGGAAAACAGAATTTGCTGTCTGTGAGAACCAGAAGCTGGCATCTTCAATTCTAGGGATATATAACAAATGAAAATATAAAGAATAGGGAAGGTATGAATATGTTTGATCTACATACCATAATTAAAATGTATTTAAACAACAGTTTAAAATGCTTGTAACTAAATTCTTGCTGACCTAACTACACTGCTTCCTCATCCAAGAATCAAAACTGCTTTTTCCAAATAATTCACTTGCAGTATTTGATAGTTAGCCTAATTTCTGCTTTAGCACATCCAGTCAGCATGTTTGCTCCCCAGAACACCCTCCTTTATCGCTTTTCATTCAGCGCCCTTTTTAGATCTATCGAATGTGCTTAAGACCACAATCACATAGTAAAAGTCTGCAAAGTAAAGCAACGGATCGCAGTACTCTGATTTTAGTTAAAAAGAAATATAATCTAATTAAAGTACTGATGGTTCCTGTTAAATGCATGCTCCATATCTTTTTATTTCACATGGTACAAGGATCAAAGCACGGACCTAGTATACCATCAGCCTCATATAGTGTGAGAACTGGTGCTGTCCTTAATTCAGACCATATGGCAAGATGGATCTATTGGCATGGCGCTGTCGAGAATTGCTGTACCCTCCTGTCATACCCTTTTTATCATTTTCATCGGAGCTCTTTTATATTTGATTTTATATATTCTGTGCATCTGACCAAACGTGCAAAATCCGGAGCAGCCCTGGAGACTGGGGACAGGAATAGAGACGCCATTACACCACCTGTCACAAGTAGCCTTGAGAGAGAATTAAAAATGTAAATACGAAAGTAAAAATGACTTTGTTACGAGACAATCCTGTCTTCCTGCAGAAGCCAACAAGATACATTTCTCTCCTGTAGGTTACAGACAAAAAGCTTGGAAGAAATCTGCTCTAGAAACACACCCGGCAGTTAGCTCTGACCAGCAACGCGTTGCCAAAGCTCTGCCTTCGAGTCAGCTCCTGCGTTGTCCGACATAAAGGTTCGGCCACCTTCAAGCCCAGGCAGTTTTATCTGTTTTTTTTTGTTTTTTTTTTTTTGTTGTTTTTTTTTTGGAGAACACGCCAGGCCCTAACAAAAGAAGCCGACCTTATTTAGCTAACGCGTTATTCGATTCAACGTCTCCGCATGCTGCGAAGGTAAGAGCAGGCTCAGAATCATCATTAATTATCCAGCTAACTCTGCATTGTTTTACACATTCTGTGCCTTAACTAGAGAGCAGAACAAAACCATTGTTTTTGCCTGTTTAACGGACCATGACTGGAGCAGCTATGTAAATGACCTAGTAATTCAACAAATTTGTTTTGTTTCACAGATTTTCCCACATGTATGCTTTCCAGCTGTAATGCAAATCTCTTCCACATCCAGGCCAGCCGTGTCCTCCACCTTTAAGCGTGTGCTCACTGATTACGTGACTACCAACAGCCCTGGAAAATATAAAGATTTCAAGTAATTCACAAACAAATGCCGGCTTTTTGTTGGTGCTGATCCCCCCCCTCCTTTAAATGTACCTATCGATGTTTGTCCTGGTGGGGAAAAACTTTCAAGAAATTGAATGTTTTCCTCTCCGTGAATATTTTAAGGAAGTCACTTCTAGGTCTCTTTTAACGCTCAAACAGGTGTGAGCTCCAATTCCCTCTGCCACTAATATCAGCTCAGCTGGAGAAGAGCAGCAAATGCTGATTTGAAAGCCAAACTAAGTTCATCTATAAAAAGGGCAGAAGCTCATTAACCATTTAGGAGGCTTTACAGATGTTCCCTTCAAATCTAGTTCCATTCCCAAGACAGGGCTGGGCTGCCAGCACAGGGACAGGGTGGATAACTTCAGCCAGCGTTTTCCAAACTTCCAACCCGCTGTAATTCATACCCCAAAGCCCGATCGAACGCGTTTGCAGCTTAACCCCAAATTTTCACACAGCTCTAGTCCGCGCCACGCTAGGCAGAACACAACTGTCGCGCAAAATAACTTATTAAAAATGCTCGGGCTTGTTTAAGAACAAAACACAGCGGAATGTAAACTTCACTGAAACTATGCAGTACAAAATAATATTTCAATTCTTCGCTCAGTATGCGGACATTAATTGCCACAGTCTACGGTTTCTATTTATACATCTGCTGCTCGTTCCCCAAATAAATGGAAATGCCCTTGCAATTTCTTTTTCTTCGGGACTGTACGAGAGGCTTGGGCTGGAGGCTGGAGCTGAGAACCCTGCCTGGCAGCGTAGCAAGTCACTTTGCAGGCAAAATGTATTACCTTGTGCTCAGGAAATGCGATGTATTTCTATCCTCATCTACAAAATGCTCTTCAGACAGATCTTTTCAGTTAATTTTGCTTGTATACAAGCGAAGCATGGGAGGAGCAGCAGGTATACTGCACAACAAGAGGTATGTGAGCCTCTGCCTTCCACAAAGCATTTTTAAGGCCTCTTTCAAGGCCCCCGTGGAGAGTAAGTTGGGTGATTTCCATTGAGGTTACCTTCGAAAGCCAAAAAGCTACATCGAAGCTCCTCAGGGTCTCAGCCTTGCCAGCCCGCGTAGCTAAACTCCGACTGCTGCTCAGGGTTATCCACAAGCACCTCTGCTTTGTTGTGCTGAAAGCACTCAGACTAATCCAGAAGAAAAGGCTGGGAGAAATCCCGTACAGCTGCTCCCAGGGAACAGGGAGAAGGAACCGGGAGCTGCAGCTTACACGTAAATTTAGATGTGTCCACTAAAGAACAAAACAGACTGTCTGAAATTCGTTACCATGTTGTAATTTGGTCCTCAGAGATGCATTTACAGTGCCCCACTTGAAAAGTGCTCAAGGGGGTGCAATTATTTCTCAGATTAGCTTTGTTTTTGAATTTCAGAGACGTTGAGAAACATTGATTGGTGAAATAACTCTAGATTTGGCTAAAAAAATTCAAACACAGCTCTTTCTGAATCTGGGTGCTATTTCAAAGCTATCTCAGACCTTCCATTTGCCTCAGCTGGACAGCCTTTGGTAATCACAAGGGGATGGGAGGAGCAGAAGTTAGGTTGGTGAGCATGGATATCCATGAGACATTCAACAGGGTGGGTGGGAGGAGAGTTAAGTGGGTCTAGAGGTGAATAAAACTGCCAAAAAAAATGAGATGCTAGATGCCGATTTGGAAGCACGTGACCAAATCATCCCAATAGTTCAAAGGTGGCAGCTGAAGCCAGGGTTTCAGACCTTTTCCCACCTCTCTTGCAAGCACAAGTAAGGACACTGCAGTCCTAGACAGGGGGACCGATCTCCTCCAGGTCATAGCTGCCATAGATAAATATAGCAGTGCTGCTCGCATTCCCAGCATGTTTTCCATCCTCCAACACCGGACCACGTCAAAGGTCTCCTTGCAGCCCAGCCACACCACACTCCAGCTTCCTTTGGGGATTTGATACTCATCACGCTTAAGCCTATGCCCTCCGCAGCGGACTGGGGCTAGGCTCCAGTGCACCCACCTGGTAAAGCCTTCTCCAGTGGGACATGAGTGGGTTCACACCACTCCCCACAGCTCCCACCCAGAAGGGGAAGATGTGCCTGCTCCGTCACGGGGAGAGCCCTTGAGGAGCCAACACAGACAGCCTTGGAAGCACTCACCCCATGTGCGATTCCTCCTAAACCTGCCGGTGCGGCGTTGTGTCAGCTGCACCAAGGCAAAATATTTTAAGTGAAAACTGGAGCCCAGGATTTCCGGTTCTTTGGTATCTGAAGGCCTTTCTTGGCCTTTTAAGTTGTTAGATTCAGTTTTTCTTTTGTTGAAAAACATCTTAGTTGATGGTAAAACTAGCTGGAGTCATAGGTATTTCCGGAAGAGATGCTGCTTGTGAGTCCTGAAAATTCACCTTTGACTGCTATCCAAAAAGAAATGTTATGTGTTTCTTTCTGTCCCTCACATGGAATTTATGTTTTGCAATTATCATAATCACGTGTATTAATTTCTAACCACTAACTTGTCAGAGACCTTTAATAAGCACCCTCTTAGTAATGCTAAGAAATTGCACTGCATTGAAAAGGCAATAATACAAAAAAAAAGCAATAACCATACAAAAAATACAATAAAAATCAGACAACGCTATGGTAGATAAGTGGCTGCTGAGTGTGTGTTCTCATAATACGGATGACCAGTATGAAGCAGCACAACCACGAGAATCAAAACCTTCTGCACTTCTGAATTATTACTAGACAGTTTTTGACATGTCCCTCATGGTTCTTCACGTACCTTCAGTTCTCCAGCTGCAAAGGGGGACCCAAAGCCACCTGACATAACAGAGGTGGTGTGAAAAAGAATTAATGTTCATGACATGCCAGGCACTAACTGAGAAAATCCAAAATCTGCCAGGATGAAATGTAATCTCATTTTAGGAAATGTTGAAATCATTTCTGCAGAAGGTTAAAAAAATAATAATCAGGCTGAGTCAGATACACAGCATGGAAAATTTCATCCCAAATGTTTATAGTTTAGCAATTGAAAGCAAGGCCTTATAATGCTGTGTTGGGTAAACTGAACTAATCTGCAAAAATTCCAGTTCTACTTATAATAACAGTAACAGAATCAAAGCTGCACGGATTAAAAGCAAATACCACAGCAATATTCATATGGAGACAAGTGCTATCATAGCATTAAAAATAATATTAAAATTTGGCATATACACAGAGTATCCAATGAACTCAGGATGTTTTCCAGACAGTAATTTATCAAACCTCACAATATCCCTGCAAAATATACACTGCGCATTCTTCAGACAGATAAATAGGAAGGCTCCTTCGAGTACAAAGACGTTCAGCAACTTGCTAAGCAGCAGCCGGGCAGCGGAGCCGAGCTGCTGGGAACACCAGCTGGGAGCAAGCACCACTCCCAGCACCAACCAGCCCAGCTGCACCTCCTGGCATGGTCAGGGCTCGGTCACTTAACCACGAGAAAACACCACCTTCTCAGAAATAACAATGCCAAGGGGAAAATTTAGACTCAGGGTTTTTTTTAAAGGAGGGGAGAAACCATAGGTGAAAACATGCATTTTGTGATACATCTGTCTCTGGAAAATTGAAGTGCCAGCCCTCCAAAAAGCACGGCAAGCGACTGTGTAACAGCACAACCCTACACCGTGCAGGATCAATTTGAAGTAGACAATTAGGAGGGGGAAAAAAGTTGAATTTCTTCATTTTGCATTTAGCAATAGAGATCTGTCTTCACATACCAGATCACTGACCAACTCCTATAAAAATTGAGAGGTACATTCAATGAGCTTATATCCCTTCAGAGTCTCAAGACAGTATCAGAGGTAAAACATCCACCTTCTAGCACTGCAGTCAGTGAATGAGGCTGGACATTTTTCAATAAGGTATAAAAATCACTGCTTTGAATAGTAGAAATATTACAGGTGGAAGGGAGAAGCACACAAACTGTCCGTGCCGCAAAATAAATTATTTTTGATCTTCTCTATTTTCATGTCCATTTTCTATTTCCATCTTTTCTATTTCCATTACTTGTTACTTAACACTTAATCAGCTCAGGGACAGTTTTCTCGTGGAGTGTTCCTCAGTCGCTGCAGCTGAGAAATCCACACCACGTCCCAGCACACCGGGCTGCTGCAGCTCGAAGTGGCACAAACCTAAATACTCCTGGTAGGCAAACCAAGGAGAGGAACTGAATGACAATGACCCAGCAGCTGTCACAATATGACCTCGGTAACCGAATCAAAATATCAGCCACCAGCCCAGATGAGACTCAAAGGTCACCACGTAAGCCAGCAGCTTTCTTCGAGAGCGCCCAAAACCTCAACGTAATCCTTGTGGTGAAACGCTACATTAAGCTACAGGGAGGTTAGAAACAAGTTACTGTACACTGGTAAATGATATTGATATATTGTACTAGCAAAATATCCAAAGTAGCAGGATAGAAAATGCTCACCAAGGACACACGTGGAAACGGAGAGGCAAAGAACCAACGCCATGCCCGCTGCAGCTATCAGCCCATGCATGTTTCATTTCTGGGCCAAATGAGTACTCTTCAGTTACTCTTAAAACAAAACCGAAATACCCAGCAGAGTACTTGGACTGCTGCTACATCCCTCGTGTTAGGAGCAGTTTCGTTCAAGTCAGGAGCATGCACTGGTACAAAACTGGTTCAAAATAGATGATAATCAGGCTCTATCAGTTGCCAAGAGAAAGAAGAGCATGAAAAGAAAGTTACTGCCTGCTTGTGGAGATGCAAATCATGCTATACCAGCGGTTATGGGGACCTCTCCTTCGAGGGTTCAAAGTCCTGGGGTCAGGACAGCTCCATTAAACAGCAACATGCATTATTCATCACAGCAGTATTTAGAATACTCCCCAAATCACAGATGCAGGCGATCAGCATGGATTTACAGATGCCTTCATTACAGCAGCACTTCACAAGTGTCACCCATCCTAGCAGAGGTACTCACAGCCCCATCTCCAGTCCCACACCACACAACACGAAGATCCTGGCCCAGGATGTCTCAGCAACATTTCCACCGGAGTGAAATGTCCACATCCCATCATCCCCACCTCCTCAAGACAAATGCCCCGCATCCAGGAATGCACCAACACCATGACACAAAAGGGCATCGACCCTGCCATCTCTGCTGCCTAAACAGAACAGATTAAGAAGAGTCCACCCCAATTACCAGACATTTATGTTGAGCTGCAGGAGGCAGCTGATGGCCCCAGCAGCACACATGCATTTTCACACCATAACACAGGCTTGCACATGTAACAACTTGAAAATTCCAAGTTGTATTAAGCAGACAGAAGTTTCAGGGTGCTTCAGGAACACTGAATTGTAGGACACTGCCATGCCCCTAGCTCATACCAAGGGCAGGAGAAGACATCTGGAGCACAGAGCCCACCGCTGGGCTAGCAGTGGCTGTGCAAACCTCTCTGCTGGGGACAACTGGGACTTGAACAACACGGAAATGGGGGATCCAAAATTTCTAAGAGTCCTACATGGCTTAATTCACCGTGTGCCTCTGAACACGTTTCTAGAAAACAAATGTCTTAAACCAAGCGAAACCAGTATTTTCACTAAGATTGGCAAAAACAATCAGACAGGAATGAGATTTTTCTGTAACCTAAGGGCAGGCAGAAGCAAGAGATACTTTTAAGTTCTTCAGATTCAAATTAAAGGTTAAACTTGAAAGCATCCCACAGCCCAGTGGGTTTCACAGAAGTGTGTGGCTATTTGTGAAGTGTCTCTGTGCACTACCTAAGCCCCATGGCGTGAGTTAAGAAGGGAGTGTTGAAATTTCCATGCTTTTTTTGGCTTATATTAGACCCTTTAAAACTGTTGTAACCATGTTTTGTACGTGAATACATACAAATGACTACAAGCTCCAACATTGTCCCATATGTTAAACAACTCACAAATATTTCCCAATATTAAAAGACAAGGCATATTTTAGGGACATATATTAGAGCTGAAGAATGATATATCACAGTTACAGCTCCATGTTTTTTTTGGCTTGCATTCAACCCTTTAAAGCAAAGCATTTGGTTAGTTCATTGACAACTGCAGAAGAAGGGTGTGATCTTGGCCAAGCACAAACATTACTAATATTTTTACATCATATATTTACTTTAACCAAACTCATTTATCAACCATAATTAAAGAAAGTAGCTATCATTCACTTACAAATAATTACAGCCTCGCTTCATACTGCTGTGGCAGTTGCTGCTAAGCTAAATGGTTATTCAGGGGTGTCAAAACTTCCTATCATGGGGTGTGGGGCAGGAGGAGGGTCCCTGCCAAACGCCCTGGGCAGATCTCGCTGCTGTGAGCTAAACATGCTGCAGCCACCTTCATCTGCAACCCGGGAGCCTGCAGCTCACAGGTCCCAGCAGGCAGCGACCCATCACGCTCCAAAACAAACAAGGGTTTCGGTGTCCCTCAGCAGCTATCTATCTGTTCCCTTCTGTGAACATAGACTTCTAAAGTTTTCAGAAAGCCTTTTCTACTCTTCAAGTCCTGCTCAGAGCTCATCCTTATTTTCTCTGCCAACCGGTCACATCTTATAAAGGAAAGGCTGTGCCTTAGGTCACATAGATTTACCTCCTTCAGCAAATAGTCACCACATCAGAAGTCATACCCTCATTACCAGAGGAAAACAGCCTGTTCAGTAAATGCAACTCATGTACATTTTGTAATCATATGGTAGCTTTAAAAAAATCCATGTTCCCACCCTTATACCAAGTACAATCATCCCAAGAATGAGGATGAGGATTTTATACCCTCAGAATTTCGTTTCTGGTTCATTAATTCCACTTTCAAAAACACAGTTAACTTAGGAAAACGTTTCTTACTTTGTATTCTGGAATTGACAAAAGGAGGAGAGAGATTGTCGTGTGACCCAAGGTCTCTGCTCGCCATATGATCGTAGTGAGTCCCATCTCCATAGTTCTGTTAACAAAGTGGGAAAAGACAATTTTATGCATTTTTACAGCATTTTTAAAACTTACAGGCCCATATTCCCCTTCTAAGTCTTAAGTCATCTATAAGAAATATTAGTCCTTTAATTGTTTTCCTCTATTGATTCCGCTGGAAGTGATGTGTTCCAGAGCATTTCTAAAGCTGTTTCAAATTTTTATTTTGTTAGCAATTGACTTTGGTTTGCTCTGTGGGTAATCCTGAATGGGCAACTGAGATAGGTTCTATGAGGTTCCTGGAGTTTTCTGCTGTGTAATGCAGCAAAAGGCTCTCTTAGCATGAAAGTCTTCTTACCCATAACATATATTAAAAAAAAAGGAAGAAGTATTTCTTTTAATGTTTTGGTTTTAAATTTTATTTTTATGTAGAAGTTTGCTGTCTGAATCACTTCACTGCTATATGCGTGCAATTGCCCATAAAACAAATTTCCAAGTCTGTTACACAGTGGGTGTGGAGGATAACTTCTCACTGAAAAATAACCCTCCATAGTGCTCGTGTTTGTGCACACACTCCTGTAAGTGACCAGTGAGTACCCACTGCCTCTCCTGCTCTGCAGTGCTGGCCTGCCAGCACTTCTCAGGGGATCAGCAGCATCACAGTACCCACAGAGGAATTAACATATCAAACCTTGGCAGGATTGGGCCCTAACTTTCAAAACAGTCAGAGTAACCTTCCACTCTCAGTCAGCAGATTAGCCAAATCTTAAAATTAACTGCAAATACTGGCCGCGTAGGGAGTTATGTAATGTTTTGTTTCTTTGGTTCGGAAGAACGCACAAGAAACACATTCTCCCAGCGTGGAAACACCAGCATCATTTCACAAAAAGGGAAACGGAGAGAGGTCAGGCTGTTTGGGGTGTAACTCTGCAAGTTAATGCACAGCCTTGATTGAAACTCCAGAATTCTCCCCAGGCTCGTGCTCTTTTCTTTATATCGCAAAACTTAATTGTGCACTCACATTCAAGTTTTTGCATGCATAAATAATTGTGTGTGCAAATTTAGAATTTACTTTTCAAAACATTTTTCCCCGGGAAGCAATACAAGTGTCAAGCAAAAAAAAGGGATAAAAATAAAACTGACAGACGTGAGCGGTAATGACGTAATGGATGCTAAGCGGGAGGGAAGAAAAGGTGTCGGGCTTCCCTCTCTGGGCGGTAGGGCCAGGATCCCTGCCGGGCAGCACCTGGGGACCCCCTCTGCATGCGGGCACCTACCAAAACCCACCCTGAGGGGAAGGACGGGCCCAAGGACGAGCAGCGAAAGCACTCGGGGGCACCAAGCGGCAGCCTGTGCTGCTCACCAGCCTGGCTCCTTCATGTTAATTAGAAAACAATTAAAAAGCAATTTAAACAAACTGGCTGAGTAAGGGCGTAAGTGAGAGCTCAGCCGCTTTTTGCCCAGTCTAAGAGTACTTCATGCCTTTGCAGGAAGTAAACAGAAATAACGATTGCGACGCTGGAGCACCAGGCGTGCAGGGGGGCTCTGCTGGGAGCAGCGCTCTGCCCCGAGCAGCCTGAGATGGCTGAAGGGTCTGCACAGCGAAAGGGTCTCTAAAGGGTCTGGGAGCTGGCCGAATCCAGCTGACTCGCTGGTGCTGTGAACACCTTGCTTGGCTTTCCCGTGCCAGCCAGCGGCTGCCTGCCCTGTGGGTCGCTTCCCCATCTCCTCGAGGAGCTGCACTGCCTCAGCCCTCTTTGGGGGCATCAGCACCAGCCACCCCCAGAAAAACTCTACTAAAATGAAATGAGTGCAACACCAGCATTCGCTGCTCCACGGCCAGGTGGCTGCTACCACACCACGCAAAATGATTAATTAATATTCTCACTACCTGTTAGCAGTAGTGGAGCAGGTGCCAAATTCAATCACAGGATCAGCTTTGAATGTTTTTTTGTTTTGTTTTTTAAAAAAGGCAATTTTAAAGGGAACACAAGACTACTGCCAACTTTGCATGCCCATTTCTCTGCACAATCAGGTGTAAAACTCATATTCAAGATTGCAAATTTGCATATTCAGGATGTCTGGTTTGGGGAAAAAGATTAGATATACTTACCCTGGATGGACTAGGATGTCCTGTATTCCCCCAGGACCCTGAGCTAGTTCTGTCTTCTACATCTAGGGACAAAAAAGTTCTTTAGGCTTTATTGCAATAATTCTTTCCTTTTGTATAGGCACTTTTAAATTAATGTTTCAAATTAATCTCCTGTTGCCTTTAATTAAGAATCAGGCACAGGGCTACTACGATGGTAGTGGCTTCTGACCCACTGCTTAAATTAACTCATTTAAATTCACAGCAGAAATGAACCGGACCCTCAGGAACCTGAGGTTTGAACATAAAATTACTCCAGTGGCTTGGTGCTCCTCGCCACCGAGGAGTAGCTGCACTGTACCACTTCGAGTCCTGCCAAAGCCTCCAGCACAAAACCAGGTATCAAACAGTAAAAGCAAAATACAAGAAAACTGGAGCATCTGGGAAGTTCAAGTAAGGCGTATTTAGGGTAAGTAAACTCTCACCACCGCAGCCAGGCTACCATTTTAGAAAAACATTTCGGCAAAGAAAAGCACATAGCAAGTATCTGTTTTTTTCCTTCACTGCTTAATACAAAATTCACTGCAATCATTAGGACACACAGTTTCAGACAGTCTGACAAAAATCACGAACATTTTGCATAAGGTTCACTCCACTTTTCATAATCCCCAATATTTCTTCTCTGATTGTGGCATTTTTACTCCACTTTCCCCAAGTTTTTCCTCAGTAAAAAATACGGTATTGTCAATGAAACCAATTTACTAGTATTAAATCTTCCTTGTGACGCTTCAAGGCTTCACATTTGTCAGAACAAATGAAAAGAACACATAGGATCTTCTTCATTAGATACCCCAGCTGGTGCCCAAAGGTGCCCAAAGCAAGTCCGTGCACCTCAAGGCCGCACTGTGCTGGAGGTCGCCCCATGGCCTAGGAGGCGTCACTGATGTCCACCTCCTGCCTTCAGGCTGCTCCTGAAGGCCTGGCACCCTCTACCCAGGGAAAGATGTACACTTGTACAACTGTGGTCATCACGAAAGCTCTACCAAAGTGAGATCGGAGCCTCCTGAGACTTTCCTCTGGCCTAAAATGTGGATGGATAGACCTACACAAGCGATGCACCTCAGCACGTTTCATGGAAGCCTGCAAGTAATTCCACCAAAACCCTACTTCACACTGGTGTTAATTCAGCTGAGATCACTCATGCTCAACATAAACACATCCTTGAGTACACTGATGGACCATACTGCTTAGACTTTTTTTTTTTACTAGCTGCATACTAAATATCAAGGAATGTGACTGACGTCACTCTATAGTATTATTGCACATTTCAGTGCTATTTTCTAACTTACTCCTGTGTGCCCACCAGCATCTTAATGAAATAACCTTGCTTGCCTTTTGCCACGCACAAACAGTAGCTTTAATCTAATTGGAAAAATACGCGTTTGTTTTTTTGCTGGTTGGAGAAACTCCCCCAGACTACAAACACAAGAGCTACCTTTCCACCTGGTAGTGCTTCAGCCACTCCTGGAGGAGTGGTGGGAACTTGAGTTGCCTGAGACACATATATGGTCATTAGCACTTAGAAATACAGGTGCTGTGACCAAATCTGGTTGGTTTCCAACAAAAAAAATGTATAGTTTAATACTTTCCCTCAATTACAATTCCTATTATCTCAATAACAGATGAACGTGTTAATAGCACAAGACACTCTTAGGTAAATATTTAATTAAGCTCCAGAAAAAGAAAGAAAATGTGTATCATTTACCTGACAGATCAGATCAACCATTCTATTAGGTTAATTAGGCATATTTTTAAAAATCATTTGTGTTATGTAACAGGCAATTAACTCTGTAGAGCCCTGATCCATCGCCTGTTAAAAATCAATGGATATTATCCCATTGACTTTGATGGGCATTGCACCACCCTGGAGCACAGCTTCCAAAATCCATATTAAATCCATTAGAAAAATTAGCAAGAGAAACGCACACACAGAGATGCTGACATCACACATATCCCTCAATATTTCCTACACCTCTGCTTCATATTTCTTCCTGTTTCCCAACACGTGTGCTAGGAGCAGTGCCAATCAGCCAAGGCCCCTTACACTGGTTCTTGGTCAGGGCTAGGAGCAAGATTTACATGCTGGTAAAGCTTTTTGGGCTGCTATACTGTACTGTATTTATATTTTAAGAATACAGATGCTGTGGTCTTGGGGCACTGTAACAAATCACCTAAGCAAACATTTGAGAACTGTGTTTTGGGAGGCAATCGTTCTGCACCAAGTGGCCCCAAGAACGGGGCAGGAGGGGGGGGATAACTCACAGCCCCAGGCACCTTTCCCAAGAAGGGAAAGGTTACTTATGGGCTTACAGTCAAACAGATGGCTTTAGGGAGAGGTGAACCCTGGGCACTCATCCTTTCTGGCACCCTTTGCTGTGTTATCCCCACTCCTCCCTTGAGCCAAGGTGCCAATGGCCAGAGGGCACCACCAGATCCTTAAAACAACCCGGGAAGAACACATACCTCAGGGCTGGGTTGCTCTTTGTCATTTGCCTTGCTTTAATTTGAGTCCATATAACGCTCAAGTTCACCCACCAAACTTAAAAGTTCTGGACTCTGACCAGAAAATGACAAGCAATGGCTCTTGTGCCTTATCTTCAGGGGTTGTGTCTTAGCTTTCGACCAATTTTCTTTGTATTTAGACTTAAATGTGCAAACTACACTATATTACTCTGCAAAACATCAATGAGAAGGCTTAATTAAGTAACACTGACAGATAAATCCATTTCTTTCGCAGTAATCAAATCAAAGCAGGTTGACATAACACAGGAACTTAATACAGTTATTCCCTTGTAATTGGAAAAAGGCCCTTTACTTCTCATTAAAGCAATCTTCTGGGTATTGGCATAATAAGAAGGCTCAGGGCTTTAATACTGCCCTATAAAAGCCCCAAGATACAGACCCCTTAAGCAAACATGCCAGATTATCTAATTCCTTGATCACAGTGGAACATGTAGTTATTGTTTTAAACTACTAATTCTTTATCTCGGCTACAGTCAAAAAAGAAGGAACTTGGTCTAAAACACATCATGGAGCCCTATAAAATCATAAGCCACAGCTGAGGAACAAGATGTATTAAGATGTATTTTTTTAAAAAACAACACCACTAGCTCTTTAGCTAGGAAATTGAGAGCATACTTGGATAAAAACTAATGTTAGACAAACAAAAAAAATAATTTTACTGTATTTGTAGATTTGCCAAGAAATATTCTTTTTCCTGCATTTTCAAGTGGAATTGGCCAGAGCATTCCCATTTGCCTCTGTGATACACCCAGAGCTCTTGGCCCTTCCTTCTGCCTATGGCCAGAAAGGGGTTATACAGTGGGGCAAAACACAGGAGTGCTCAATAAACAGATGGATGTCTGCACCTTGCCTCTCTGTCTCAGTTAAAAGTATTCTTTCAGCACGATCTAGCAAGCTATTGACAGGCCAACCCAGCTGACTTCTGTCCCCCTCTAAACAGCGCTAATTTCAACAGCACTTCTCCCTCTGCAGAGAAGAAAAAGCCTCAGTAATTGCTACCTAGTTAATCTAGCCTGGTTTGCTAATAATTTAGCACAACAGATCTTACAAATCTTTTTGCAGTCCCCTAAACCTAACACTGGGAATTCATTATGTACCCCGTGAGGACTGCCACTTAGGTAATTAGGACAGTGAAGCCCTAATGCCACCAAAGTCACCGCAGAATTCTCCAGTGACTTATTCTCAGCGCTCGGGTTTATCCCACAGCACACAAACTTGAACACATATGTAATTTTCTCCAGAATCTGGCTCCTGTAAATTAACCTCACTTAATCAGAAGCAGGAGGCAATGCGATGTTACCAAAAGCAAATCATCACAACCTGGGAAAGCAAATCTTGCTGAACCTAGAAAAGATGCTCAGTGCTGTGGGCTGAGGCTGGTTGGATTCAAGCCATGCCACCTCTCTCAATCCTGAAGTACGAAGCAAGGCTTCTTGACCTTGGTTGTAACACCCAGTTCCTTCAGCTTTCTTTGGTAAACGTTTCATTCCCATAAGGGCTTCCTAAAGGGAGGCTTTAGGCTTAGCAATTAATATATGTATATACAATATTTTTCTGGAAATACACCCTACTCTCAAAAAACCCTCCTCTTTGCAGGTATAAGCCAAACATACTTGGGAAATCATCCAACACTATAGCAATAACACAGGACAATAAATTAGATGACTCTGGAATATAATTTTGTTTGAGCCTCCCACCACTTCCAATAACAAATTTGAGCACGTACATGAAATCCTAAAATCACAAGCTACAAAATAATATTCTCATGCTCTGCCCCAGTAAATGGCAACACTGATATCAGAATGGTTTGGGTAGGAAGGGACCTTAAAGATCATCTAATTCCAACCCCCCGCCATGGGCAGGGACACCTTCCACTGGGGCACTTACATATTAGAGGCATTCTGCTCCTGGTAGGAGATTTGGAGGGGAAAAAAAAAAAAGACAGAAAACTCAAGACTTAGCAAAAGTAACTAAGAACCTAAACTGTTTCATAAAAACTGTCATTTGCAAAGATAGGCATGAAAAACAAAAGGTATAAAGAAATACGTACTTGATGCCCAAGTAGCAAAGTAACAGTAGTTTAGCAATTAGGCAAGGAAAAAAAAAGGAGCACAGTGGTTGATCTCATTAATTTTGTAGCAAATTTGATTACAAACATTGACTTCTCCACCATTCACATATATACACGCTGCTTAACCATGCGTCCCACAAGAGCAAGCTTTCTGCTAGACAAGGACTGCGAGGCTGTTTGCACCAGGAGAGCATTTCTGGTTCCCACCACCATTCTTGGTGGCATTTCAAATAATTTTATAGAAAAATAGGCATTAAGCTATCATTACTCAATCCGGTATTATTTGAGAGGAACTGAGGGTGTGCATTATAAAGCACACAGGTCACCACCTCAACCTCTCCACATAAAACTATATCACTCTCACAATCTCTTGCAGCAGAACCAGGAACCCAAGCCTCTTCCCACCCTTCTGATGCTGTCATCCCTACCTCTGCCCACAAATTAAGTAACCTGATTACTATGCTCATGAGAGTAAATAGAGAGGCACACATTACACATACGTACTTTTTTTTTTTTTCAGATGCTCAAATAAAGAGAGCCCAAAGGGCAAATTCAGTTTGTTTTCATTGGCTAAACCTCCTTTCTTTGAGAAGACCCGGGTGAAATTCTGCTTCTGTGGGAGTTCGATTTGATCTGTATTTGATTTCAGTTAAGTCTGAAATTTCATCTTTAGTATTTTTGTTCGCTGAATCCAGAATAAATAATATTGCATGTTTGAACAGCGATACCCAGAGAAGCAGTGCAATCGAAATCATGACTTTTAGTGAATGCAGTAATACAGTAGCTGCATGAGCAGCCTGAAGTCAGAAGCATGCCTGTGAGAAACCTGGCCTTTACCCATCAATTTCAGAGCAAGAAATACAAAATTGTTTCTTTAACTTTTCTTTGACTTAATTCTAGGGCCGTATATTCTTTTAAAGGAGCTGAATAAACGACATACCAAGCCAAAGATAACTCTTGAAGACCGATAATTTCATGCAAGTGCAAAATAATATTGACATAATTACTTGTGTTAGTGGCTCAGAAATAGAATTGCATTGTTATAATTCCAAAATCCTGTGACAAATTTGGAAAATATTTTAACACTCAAGAGCACAAAAATGCTTGAAATGACATTTTATCCTTTGTGACCAGCTAGAACATGTATTTCACAGATGCTAAGTGCCGTGCTCCTGAATTTACCTATGCAGCAAATGGGATCAGTTATGGAAGACTAGAGCAAAAGGAAAGTCTCCCAAGAAGTCATTGGTGAACAAATTATTTAGTATGATTTCCTAAAGTCAAAAGGCAATAGACTGCACTCAAAATTAATACATTTGCCTAACCTCCCTTAAAATGGCTTAATATGTTTGTGCTGGGGGAAGGTGCCAAGGAAAAGGGTATTAAAAAAAAAAACAGTGCTCATCCTGCACATGAGGAGAGGGCGTCTTCCTGGACTCCATGCTCAGGTCAGGTGTCTCTGTTTCAGCACCGGGGCTGGGTACATGCACCAGCCTGCCATCCTCTCCTGGATCCTCCTCAGGCCAGCGCAAGAGGATTTGCCATGCTTTGCAGCCTTCACCCCGTGAGCCTCCCAGCCTTCCTCCACACCCACCACTCTTACCCACACATGCTCAATTCAGGGAATCACAGAATCATCTAGGTTGGAAGAGACCTCGAAGATCACCCAGTCCAACCTCCGACCCAACACTAACAAGCCCTCCACTAAACCATATCCCTAAGCTCTACATCTGAACATCTTTTAAAGACCTCCAGGGATGGTGACAACCACTTCCCTGGGCAGCCCATTCCAATGCCTAACAACCCTTTTCATAAAGAAGTTCTTCCTAAGGACATGGGAAGCCCAGGCTCTCCAGAAAACAGCTGAAGAATGGATGAAAAGGTAACTGGAGGAAACCTAGCGAGGTCCAAGACCTATGCCACCAGGAAGATCAGCCAAGCAAGGGTTGCTGGCTCAGACCATCGCTTCATTCGTAGCATCGTAAAATCAGAGTAACATGTTATGTACGCACTGATCTCCCCAAAACACAGAGGGCAAAGACAACAGGAGAAGGATTGCAATGGAAAGTCTTGCAGCGATGCTGCTGCAGAAAATTGCACAGAAACACTAAAAAAGGTACCCAAGGCAGCTAAGAGGAGCAGGAGTGACAGTTCAGGAGCCCATAGCCCATGCTTACTGGGGAAAGTGCATTGAGAGTCATTAAAATCCTTCCCTGGATGGGCTTTTGTGTGCTGGTTTTGGAGTGACAGAAGACCGACAAGATCAGTCTGGCTAAGTGGTATGAGCTGATCTCTGAGGTCTTCAGTGTTAAGGTCCTTGACAAAAGGAGTTTGGATGAAGGAGTAACACAGAGTATGGACTACGAAACAACCGCCTTTTTCATCATTATAATTTTACCATAGAAAATCAAATATACAGTTTATTTGCTAAAAAAATATAAGAATAAATATGCCCATACACTGAATGTGTATCGCAAGTGGTCTATTTACAAAATACACATTTCACTTGTGAAGTCAGCCAGTATAACTTGACCTGCATCAGAAAACCCTTTTATGTGCTAACCCTGAGTATTTCCCCTGAAGAGCCTGCCAACTGGGTTGATTGGCTAACGTGATCTAAAATCCACAGAACAGTGAATGAAGAGAGAAATATCTTTAAATTCCACTTTTATCTTCGAGGAAAAAATAGCATATTAACCAAAAGTAATTTTTAAAGGGATTTAGCATTCAAAATATCTTCAAACTAGAAGGAAGAGGACCACAAGCTCTACACAGGAGATTTTTGTATATGCGCCATCCTAATGTTTGATTAGCATTTCCCATTGTATGAATTACAGTTGTGTCAAAAATGAGAAGGGTGGGAAAAATCCTAGACTCTAATTATGATTACCATCCGCAGACAAGTACGATAAACAGATACCTCGGGATCGCTATTACCTCTTTGTGCTCTGAAGCACCTTACAAACAGTATGTCAGATACTGCTAATACAAATTAAGTTAAACAAACCCATTTTGTGGATTGAGACCTTTTCTGCTAAGTGTTTTATTTTCCAAAAGAATGTTTTTTTCCTCGGAGCATTACGGTTTAAGAACTAAATAACAAATGAGCCGAGCAGAAAATGACAAAGTACAGAAGGAGGATTAAAGACCAGTAGATGAAGGAAAGAATAAAGTTGGTCACCTGGACATTTCATATGCTAAAGGACTAGCAACTTGAAAATGCAGATCCATTGATGCAAACCTCTTTGAAGATTCTGAGCTAAATATCATCAGGATGTGATAAATAAAGAGACAGTGGGGATCTGGAAGAAGGGCTGCATGAACCTTGAAGGTAACTGAAGAAGTCAAGGACTGACTTCAGCGAGAGAAAGGAGTCAGGAGATGGAGGCAGGAACAAAAGCACAGACTGCAGGGCCCTGGAAGCCAGCGAAGAAAACTCCGACATGGGAAGCAGCAGAGGATGTTGACAGGCTGCAGCACAGGATGGGGGAAGTTGCACAAAGCTCAGGCAACAGTTCAGTGAGGGAAGAGAAACACAAACAGTGACTCCGTACACCTCCAGCATGAAGTTGCATATAATTATCCCTTCCACAAGAGCAACGTGAAGAAAGCACAGATTCAAAATGGGAAAAATTCTAATACTTATTTGATAAACAATTTACTACTGGTTTGCTCACGGGATTAGATACAAAGCTTTAGTTTTTTTTTTCTTTTTTCCAAAGAAGTAGGACCAGCTGCCAGATATATACAATACACTTCAATAGCTTCTGTTAAAGCCACAAATAATTGGAAAATTCATTTGAATCAGATGGTCATTTTACTTTACGCCTGGATTTTCAAAGTCTATACAAATACCCACGGACTGTCTGAGGCACCACTTGACAGCACTTGCTATAAAACAACAGGGTAAACAATCTAAACTGTTCTCAATCTTAATATTCATAACAAAGGACTGCATTATCCCGCCTTCGGATGAGGTCATAAAACCTCACATTGTGTTTTCCAGAGTTACATAAGCTATTTTCTAACACACATACGACAGACTTTCTGCCTGTAAGGACAGCCGACTTTCACGTATCCATTCCATTTGCATAACTCCAGCATTTAATCTGTTTCTATCAGATCTGATGAAACTAGAAGCAGACAGTAAGAGAACATTTAAGGTACTAATGTACGAAGTGTCATAATGCCCTTTTCAGCTCATCAGGAGACTCAAGGTTTGATTTTTGTCCTGGTTTTGGATCAGTTTAGGGTTGAAAGGGCTGTGGGGGACACAGGGTCCAAAGCAAAATCTTTGATTTGTTTTAACCTGAGAGGAGACATAAGTAGGAAAGGACACTTTCAGTTATGAACTGAATGTGCTTTACAGATTAGAGTTTATATGTTCATATGTAATCTATATTAAAGTACCTAATTTTACTTGAACCCAGTAACCTATGCCACTCCTAAATTATGACAGTCAAACGGACTGCTCCAAGCAAAGTACATGCGTTCTACACTGTAGCTTAGAAATATTTAATTTAAGGACAGATTACTTAGATTCTCCTTGTATTATCAGATTATGACGGTCTGGGTATGAAGCAATGGGGCATTTCACTTCCAAACTAGCAGTCAAAGCCAAAAGGTGGTGGCAGACATTTGATGAAAATCCTGATTATGGTTTGCAGAGGACTTGTTAGCATTAGGTCAGAGGCTGGACGAGGTGATCTTGGAGGTCTCTTCCAACCTAGGTGATTCTGTGAGCTCTGCACTAAGTTTAAATCAACATTTTTGGTTTGTACATTTGTGCAGTCTATGGAAGTATGGGCTTTGCATGGGAAGTCTGCATGCAGCTAGAACATCCTGATTCTCTGTGCAACAGCCTTGTGTTAAGACATGCTATAAACAAAGCACATGGACTTGTGGAAGGGAAGAATCACAGAAACACAGCTTCAGTGCCCAAAGCCAAATGAATGATTTCATGTTTAGCCACGTAAGATGATCTCTTTCAAGAAACCAAGCTTCAATGAGTG
Source organism: Nettapus auritus (assembly GCA_011076525.1). NCBI lineage: Eukaryota > Metazoa > Chordata > Aves > Anseriformes > Anatidae > Nettapus > Nettapus auritus. The sequence goes on along the minus strand of CM021797.1, from coordinate 945,022 downwards.
TCATTAGCCTGATATACAGATGACATTTCTAAGAAGTTGTGTGCTTGTGTAGTAACACTCCAAGTTGTTATATGAAGCTGGCACTTATATCTGAAGTTTTTCCAGCAGAGCAGCAATACCACGATGCATGTTTTACTGTGACATGAAATATTAGGTTAACCTGTGCTTTACTCATTAAAGCTAGACAATTCCTGAGGTTTACATTTTTAGGATTTATTACCCACACAAGGACCCCAAAAAGGATCCCGGGGGTCCCACCAAGCACTGGAAAAGAACCACCAGGTTTACTGTCCCGCTCAGCTGGAAGCTGACTCCTCTCAAAGTCAGGTGCTGAAATAGATCTTTAAAAAATTAATCCAGGCACCCTCAGCTTAATCCAGGAACTTCTGTAAAAGCCGTGGTCCTGGCATGTAAATAAGGCTGGATGAGGTCTGGCTCAGGAGATCTCACTCTGGGACAGCTTTATAGGAACTCCAGCTCACCCTGAGACCCGATTCTGCAAACAGACCATGCAGGAAGGTTTATGCACCTATGTGCCTTTCCCAATGTACAAACAGGATTTTTTTCCTACCTATTTTTGAGTGAGGAATAATAAAAGATGTAAATATTTGTTTTCACTTGTACAGTCTCGCTTTGACCCAAACGGTCCCTAACTAACTGTTAAAGTTGACTGGGGGCTTTGAGGTTCTAAAAACAAATAAATGAAAGCCGTAATTAGTGGAGGCAATCTAGTGGGCTTAAGTCCTCTTTTCTGCAAGGTCTTGAGGCAGAAGCGAGCTCAGCACCACAGGGAACTGCTTCCTCACACCTCTGCGCTGGCAGCTTCCACCTCCTCACCCATCATTTTGGGGATCACCACATCTCCAGCAGGACTCCTGCCCCGTGTCATGAGGGATGAAGGCTGGCTTGGGTCGTTACACAGAAAAAAAAACTAAAAACATGCAAACTACTTTCCGCTTCGGGTGGGGAATAAATTCAGGCATCGCCAGTTTGTGTTGAGCGGATGGCTCGGGATCGCAACCGCATCTGCTGGGGCTGTTTCTGTATACACTTCGCTGCGATGCTGTTATCTAAACCAGATTTGTTGCAGAGCACACCAGCAGCTGGGTTCTGTACCTCGCTGGCCAGTACATGACTGGTTAATTCCCAATATTTATGTTTCTTGGAAACAGAAAGATTAGTGAGGAATGTGTAACTGGAAAAGGCTAAGGTTAAAAAAAAAAGGGAAAAACAACCAAAAACAACCTCCACCAGTCCAGATCATCCAACTGGCTGTTGCAAAAGTCACAAATTACATGGACAACAGAATAAATGATACCATCCTGATTGCAAAGCATGCAAATCTATGAAAGGGAAATCAGATGGAGACAGAGGAAAAATCTCTAACAAAACTAAAGGCCATTTTCTGCCACACTTGTAGTCTTTGGAGAACGGCGCTTTAATTTAAGTGTACTTTAGAATGACTTCATCTATATGAAAATTACATTAAAGCTGCCCTGGATGTATTTGCATTTAAAGTGTATTATGACAGCCCGTAGCAAACACTTGCTATTTACCGGACACTTGCTATCATAGGACAAGCCGTGCATTTCTGGGCACAGAATATGAACTGACAAGGGAGAAATCTACCAGAAATCAATGCTACAGAAATTAAGTGATCTATCGTGCTGTAGTGCAAAGGGATTTTCAAGGCCAGGGAGTTTATTACAGTTTCAAGGCCATGCTGTGACTTCACCTGGCTTAATCCGCTCGCTGTCAGGCAGCCTCTGGCAGAAGGACAGAGCGCTGGTTCGCATGGGAACAGGCTGGGGATGGAAACCACCGGCACTCGTGCACAAGTGGTGCTGTGCTTGTACAGGTCCGGGCTTCCAACAGCCACTGCCTCCCACAAAGCTTCTTAAAATGCATTTGACATCAGTCAAAGCTGGAAATTGGAACAGGATGGATATGACGGCCAAGGAGGGGCTCTGGCTATGGAGGTACCCAAGCAAACTGCCGATATATGGGAATTCTCTCTTTCCACACTTGCAGAATTGAATTTGCAAGGAGAGAAAGGAGAGGATGGAGACTCCCCAGTCCCAAGGAAGATCTCAGACTGAGCCTACAATTTTGCAACTCTGCAATGTTTAAAGGTGGAAAACATGAACCCCCTGAAACCACTGTGTGCATGCCCCACTATTTCAACGCCCTGGATGCTGGAGTTCCCCACTACAGGGGATGGAGACACACCTGGCAGCCCCAAAAAAGAACCACTTGTCCTTACACTCATACCCACACGCCTGGCTGAGTCCAGGGCTCATCAGCCCCCGCAGGTTCTTCAGGCTTCCTCCAGCTTGGAGGGAATGGCTCCTACCTTTCCTCACGCACCCTTACACGAAGTCACAGAGAACCAGAAAAACATGAGCATCTTAACGCGGGTTTCAAGCACCAGACATCATAAAGACTGACCAAAAGCATTCCCTCAATGGTCAAGAATCACCTCTGTGCTTCGTTACACGTGTGCAGTGGGCTAGACTTTGGGCTGAAAAGCCCTCCCAAAAGACATGCTTGAGTTTAACCAAAAGCTGATGCAGGAATTGGGCCATTTTACATATTGCTGGACCCAAGTAGCTTAGCTCACGATCAGTAGAAATGAAGCTTCCTTTCTTTGATTTCTGTTTTTAGTTTTCATGGTGTAGTAAGCACAGCTCGTGGGTTTTGTTTGGTTGGATTTGGGGGGTTTTGGTGTGGTTTGTTGTTTTTTCAGTTTGGTTTGCTTTTCTTTTTTTTTTTTCCCTTTTTTTTGTTGCAAGTAAGAGTTAGAAGTTTCCCTTTGATTCAGAAGAGAAAATAAATGCTGGGATAATTGCATCATTTTTCCCCTGGCCCAATCTTATGGTGCAATGTCAAGTTGGCACCACTGCACAGGAGGATCACACTGCTCTGCTGACTGCAACTCTTATTCTCCACTGCTCGGACCTTTTCAGGTCCGGATCACTCACAATTATGCACTTTATGAACAAGAAACTCCAGTTAACAGTACCATGTGTGCAAGGCACACAGGATCTCTAGTGTGATTTCCATCTGTGTTAAGTCTTAATGTACATTACACACAGAACTAAATACAAGAGCATCCACTATTAAAATATGAATCTGCTTAAAGTCTTCAGACTCTCATTAAGGGAGTACATTCTTTCTTTAAACACATTTCCTACAGCAGCAGGACATGTCAAGTCAGTTTTAAAGCAACTCCAACACACAGTTCCAGCTCACCAGCAGGTCTCCCAGTTAAACCGAACCACTTTGTATTGGAAAAGAAAATGCACGTGCAGTCAAACTCTTTTTAAGAGGGATATATACCCATGTTATGTATCTTAACTGGACACATTTGGGGAATCAAATACAAGGAAAGGAGCAAAGGGCTATGCTTCGTGTCATTTCCACTGCTCAATATTTATGAAGGAAGTCTATTTTTCTTCAATTACACCACTAATTACTGGTGATGCATTTTGATTTGGGCACTACATAGCAGAACTAAGCTTCCTTTTCTCACTCCAAGCTGTCTGGGACCAGCCACTTATTTCCTACACCCCTGTGGTTTGCTCAGGTACTCTAAAACAGGAGCAGGAGAGGAAAGGCAACTTGTGAACGCCTTGCTGCTGCCACATCATCACTAACCAAGACTTCCCCGCTGCCACCCAGCAAGTCTTTCTCCAGAAAATGAACACAATGCGCTTGCAACATCCAGACAAGGGAACAGTATAAACAGGTTATGATGACAACTGAATCGGATGTGTAATGCTTTGAGTGTCTACTAATTCTGCATTGTAATAGAAAAGCTTTAAAAAAGCATGACATCCGCATGAATGCCAAATTAATTCATTATGATCAGTGCTACCACAATGAACACCAAATTAATTCATCACTGCAGAACACACAGAGCACTACCCACTTGTTCGACTTGCTGACAAAAACACAGGGATGACAATCCTCACCGAACAGCCGCAGGAGGTCACAGGTACTGCTGACGGGGAAACTCAAGAGGAATCTGGCACATGGACACAGCTGGCCCAGTACATGGGTTGGTTTTGAATACAGACCATGAGCTTGGCCAGCTGGGGAGTCCACCACCTCCAGCACACTTTATTCCCTAATACATGACGAATTACCAACAACACTTCCTTTCTTCAAACCAGATCAATCCATGAACTCTCAAGGCTTTGTCCTTTTTACAGAATAATAAGGAATACCCCAAATAAGCCTAACCAAATTCCTCAGTCTTCAGCATCTCTCCTAAATAGCTTCTGATATCAAATGTTAAGACTGTTAGAAGGGTCGTTTCGGGGGACTCTTGAGTCAACCACATTTGACAGAACTCAAGTTTGAGAAATTATTTTGCGCTTTTGGAAAGTTTCCACTCCTCCAGGAACAGCTGAGGCATGACTGCAAGCCTTGAAGCTTTTGCCAGGGATACCTTACGTAATGGCAGCATTTGATTTTGAACTGAGAGATCACTGAGAGAGGGGCTCTTGAAGCCTTCTTCATCTCCTACCTTCTGAGGCGCTGCCCTTTGCTCAGGCAGCATCTGCTATTTTTCAGCCGGCCATATGCTCGGAAGAAACTTACGGGGCTTCGAGTCTCTCGCTGTTCCCAAGAAGGCCACAACTCCTTTGCAAGGGAACTCATTAAAGAAACACAAAAGCCACCTGTAAGGAAAGGATGGAAACCATTTCAGCATCTGGTCCTCCTTGCTGGACTCGAGGCCCAGCTGCCTACCCAAGCTGAAACCACTCCCAACGTTCTGGAAAGCAGCAGCTCCAGCGGGGAAAGGTGCCAAGAGGAGAAGTTCCAACATGTTGCTGGAAATCCCATCTCTAGCTCATCAGTCATGTCTCCTGTTTAAATTACAGGGACTTTGGAGAACGCTGCTGAGAACTGAACCTGTGAAAGAGTCCATAGCTTTCTAAAAGCTGCTTTTAGCAAATTCTCCCTTCTTCTATTACTTTTTCCACCATTAAGAAAGAAATTGACCTTAAAGAACTACAGTAGCCTTTGAAATGAAGGTACAGCATTTAAACCTGCAGAGATGGGAAATTGCTGAACGTGTCCTCGATGGAGTGATGCAATTTATTCAATGTCTTGGTGGAGCACACTACACCACTGATAAAATAGTTTTTGCTGTTACGTTCCTCCTTAAGGTTACAGAGTGGAAAACAACCTCAACGAATGGAAGTTTTACACCCACCATGTCTGGATAAGAACTCTTCCCAGTTCTCTTAGCTACTGAATTTAATAGAAGGGTTTTTCTGGAAGGGTTTTTCCAGAAGAATTTAGGGGAGAACTTTCATCTGTCCTCCCCCTCTCCCTTCACAGCATTTTGCTGAGCTGGAGAGCAAGAACCCAGCCATCGCTTCCAAACCCAACCTGGATCTCTCAAATGGCAGCAATGCCAGCTAAGCTTCTCATCTTAGAAGAACTGATTTTGAAACCGGAGCATTATGTCCTTTAGAAGATCCAAAGATTATTTTCAGAAGTGCTGATACCAAGCAGACGTTTGTTGAAGAGACCATTGCAAGGGAAGGGAGTGCTAGTTCATTTCAGCACATCCTGTTTACAGCCTGTGCTACTTTCTAAGTCATTCAACCATGACAATTGTTGTCCTTCTGAATATGTTAATTGTGATATTTTTATACAGCTCCAGAACATATTTACAGACCACAGCAGACTTTCAACAACAATGAAACTTGTAAGCAGTAAATATAGGACAATCATCCAAAAACAACCAGCTATCCTTCAACACATCTTGGCATTTGGGACACCAGCGCCATTCAAAACATATGTTAGAGAAAGCTCTACAGCACAAACCAGCCGAGGTGCTTCTCTCCCTTCTGCTTTCGGTTTCATTGCCATCTCGGGACCTTCCACCCTCCTCCAGTGCCACCATCCAGAGCTCGTATTGGGGTTCCTCCACTTGCTCCCCATCCATCTGGGTTAAGGGAACGGGTGGGAACTCACCAAAGGGTTTCCACCAGCAGCAACCCAACTTATAGCTGCTCAAGCACTGGGGAAGCCAGCATGGGCAAGAGCCCAAAGCCACCACCTGGTTCCCTCTTGGACATTTTACCTTAAGATTCAGGGCCCCTCTTCCACCAACTTGTTGGCAGCACTTTAGGGTATTTCTAACTGCGACAAGCCCACATTCAGAACCGGAGCCACAGAGAGAGGCACAATATATTTTAATTATACATGTTTACTTTAGAAGAAAGTAAACAAAGATCAGTTTAATGAAAAGAGACTAACGTAATGGAAGCAGCTGGGTGGTTTTTTTTTTTTTTAATCCAAAACACCATTTCTTCCATTATTTAAAGTTGTGTCCCCAAGTTTTTTTTAATTTGACATAAATCTAAACCTATTTTTTGTATGCTAAACAGGTACAAATACAGTATTAAATACTGCCTAAAACCCTAAAGTGTTATGTAGTCAGTATATTTTCCCCTATTTAATTTATTCAAGGTTTCTCTTTAAAAAAAATCACTATAAATTTTCAGCTCTAGTGGCAAAAGGTTTATTGGTCTTTGTACTTCATTAAAGGTTTTTTATAAAGTCATGTTTGTTCTTTGGAGTAGCAAATAAAACTACTGAAAAGGGCAGGTTGGTTTTTAAGAGACAGATATGACCTAAAGGGAACACATTTTACTGTAGTGAAATAAACTGAGGAAACAGTTTGCAGATTAAAAACCCCTTAAAAGGAAGCATCATCTTTGGAAAAAAAAAAGCCTTTGCTGAGGAAAACAGCTGGAAACAGGAAGCTTTTGTGCTTTCATCCTGCCTGCTTTGATACCACCGCATCCCCATATCATAAAAAGGCAAAGAGAATGTCGTCAGCTGCATCTTATTTCAACCGTGCAGGACAGGGGGAGGCTTCGTGGAGTGTAAGCAGGACTGTCCGTGAATTCACACATGCACATACGTGTATATACACCTACATATGTGTATATTTAGTCTTTCCTTGAATAATTAATCAGGAAAATGAGTGCAGGTTCTTTACCTCTTCCAAAGCAGAGTACAGCACCTTGCACACTTCTGCTTTCAGATCTCAACGCTGCTTTGGTTTTGGGGAGAGCCAAGTCATTCGGTGCTGGTGCTTCTCCCGTTAGCCTGGTGGAGGTTGCAGGCTTCTTGTCACTCTGAATTCAGACTGAGGAACGGTGACACTGGCTGTTTTTCCAGCAGCATTTCCAACTGCAAGCTGTCCTGCCATTCCCACAAGCTGTCCTTCTGCTGAGTGATGCCACCAGCTTCTGAATTGGGGGGTTTCTTGGTTGCCCAGTTTCAAGGCAGCTCCTCACCAGCAGCCACAGACAAGCTGTTTGTGTTCTTCTGCATGCCTCATCCCCAGACACGCTCCAAAACCAACCATGTTATTCGTACAGAACAAGTACAGCATAGCAGGAAAATGTGACACGAAGCCTTCCAAAGCTGCTATAAGCTTGGGCAAGGCAGCAGCATTCTCTTGCTCTTTCCAGGCAGCTAACCAAGCGTATTCTTCTCTTAATTTTTTAATACTTTCCTGTAGAACAGTGTTTCGATACTCTGCGTGACATTTCATAAGAAAACAAGAGGTATACACACAAGGACTGACAACCTTCAATTTGAAGGTTTCCATTAATGGAATTAATCATGTTTACACAACTTCCCGCTGTTCAACTTATTTCATATCCTCATATCTTTCAGCCGAGCTATTTCCCCTACCAAGAACAGAACAAAAACTTCCCCAAGGGCACGGGATCCAGTCAATTGTTAGCAGTAAATGCTCTCTCCTGCTGTCTCTTTGTCAGCCTGTTTCAAACTCTCCTGGCTGCAAGCGAGTGAAGGTTGCCTCTGCCTCACTGCCTACCTGTTGCCCAGTCCGAGGCCAGTTTCTTCTGCTCTTTTCTCCTGCTCTAAGCCAGACGGGAGTGGGATCGCTAGGCAGAGCTGGCTTTCTTTCCCAGGAGCAGTGGGGCAGTGAACCAATATGTATGGTGCTTGTTTCCCAGCTTCCCAGACAGTTTTCCACATAGAGCTGTGACACCTTTCACTCCAGGAAGGCCAGGAGCATCCAAAGGAACTGGATCTTCAATTGCTTCTCTGTGCAGAAAATAGCACTAAGCAACAGCAAGTCTTTCCCCTTTCATACATGTCTACAGCTTCTAGCATAGGACACACCACCCTGATGCCAAAACCTGGCAAATACATATCCTATAAGATGTCACAGCAGCTTTCTGAAGCTCAAAGCCTTAAGTTCTGGTTTTTCCTCACTACCTGCATACCATAGAAACCCTTAATCAAAGGCCATACAGATTTTACAGATGTATATAACAGTATATGAAAATACACACAGAGAAAGACTATGGCAAATCCAGGTGATAAAACGTAAGTGCATACATTGCCTAACAAGTCTGCTTTACGAGCACCAAGTTTTCAGTATTCTCCCCTAAGAACAAGCAATTACGAAGGTGAAGAAAGGTAACGGCTTTAAAACAACACGCTAATCCCAATATTAGTGCCTCAGAAAGGGAGAACTGCCAGGAATTTGGAGTAATGCCCAGTTATCTGTCTTACCTTCAGTAATAAAACTGTGCTATAAACACAAAGATAGGATCCACGCTAACCTTGTTTGGGTGGGGGGGTTTTAACTGTTCATCATAACACAAGCGATAATCTACATGCTTTAGAAAGAACTAGAGATATTCATCAACATGCCAGCGTGAAGCCTTTTATTTAGCATATAAGTTTTAGAAGCTTGGTTTACTTCCCTCCTGTGAATGACTGTTTAAGTCTTGATTCACTTTAGCTCCTGAAATAAAAGAATAGTGAAAAAAACTGCTGGAAAAGGCAATGGTTGACTTGCTGTGCCACAACCAAGCAATTTTGGGCCATGAGTTGTGCTTGACAAGACCTCAGCAGCCATCTACATTGCCTGGGGACTCCTTTACCCCCCCCCCACCTTAGCATCACACTTGGTGACAGAAGGTGGCATCACGCTGTGCCCTTGCTCAGTGCTGGTCGCACCACCGCCACGTGGAAGCATGATGTGACATTTGGTGTCCAGATCTAGTCCGAGCCCGGAAGTAAGACACTGTCCTGGAGATGCTGGGTGGTGGTACAGCCCGAGCGCTCGCTCTGAGCACGGGCCGTGCTAAGGAGTGGGGGGAAGGACACCAAGTATAAACAGGGAGTGAAAATAAAAGATTTATGGCAAAAAAATGTGGTAGGGTGAGAGGCAGCAGACAGCCTCTAGAGCTTCTCCCACACCTCCGAGCCCACCTGGTAGACAAACAGCTCTCAGGACAGCACATTTCACACTGAGCTTCCTATACCATGCAGATCAGATGCAGCACTCGTACTTATTAACCTGGGAGATAGCACAGCTGATGTATAGCAACATAAAAAAACACAGAACAACAACCACGAGCCTCGGGTGCCTGTTTTCTCTATGTGCCCAAGCTACCCTCCAATAGCTGTAAATAAAATTATAGCAGCAGTTTGTTTACAAGCAACATCACAACTGGAACAATAACAGACTCGTAACAAAACCAACAAAAATAAAATATGAGTCAACTCGCGCTTTGCCAGACTGAGGTCTCAAGATGGGCTTGCGCCGTCCCTCGGGAATGCCAGTGCTATAAGCACAATAACAGCAGGACATGCCTCATTTCCTTCAACTGCTCAACATGGCTCTCTCCGAGATGTTTGTAAACTTCCTTCCTCTACGCATCAGGCTGTCAAACTGTCGTCAGTTCAGGGGACTAATAATATCCTGTTGATGCCTGTACAGATCGACTTCTGAGCAAAATAATGTCAAATAATGTATGGGCCTTGGTGCACATGGATGTTGGTTAAGGGAATAATCCAGGGACAGAGCCGTGTAACTCGCTCAAACCGACCAGCTCTGAAGATCGAGCCTGACAAGAGCTGGAAATAACAGGGGATTTGGAATTTCACGATGGAGAGCACGCACAGCATCCGGGGAACCCAGCTCAGAGGGAAGAATATCGACTGGCTGTACCTCCTAGGCAGCCACACAAGAAACCCAACTCCATATCCAAACCAGAAACCTTCAGACCCTCGGGATGAGCACTGCCAGAGGAACTCCCCGGGGCTGGGAAGTCAGCTCAGGCTCCCCAGAAGCAGCGCTGGATTTTTACAGCTTCGGTCGGATCCGGGCTTGGGAGGAGGAAGCACACACACACCGCAACCGGGAGCCAAACAAAAGCCATTGTGTGGGGAGCAGCACTAACAAGAACTAATGTGGTTTGGATTAATTGTTAAAACACTGAGGCAGAACTAGGACTGGGATGCGAGGGGGAAGATTTGTTTACAGGAAAAATGAAATCAATAGGACGTGATTTCCCCCTCGATTTAAGGGAATCACGACCTCCTCGCCCCAGCCCCACACCAAGCAATAGAAAACATTTTCTTTCTCCTCTCTTTGGGTAAGTGGGTCTGACTTTATACAGGAATTAAAGCACAGAGGTCACAGCCGGACACCACACACTGGCTCGCTCAAACACCCTGAAAAGAGCCCAGCTACTCACGTGGTAACCCTGTGGGCAAGGAAATAAAGCCACAGGAGAGTCCTTGCCCTGTTGGAACACATTCAGCCACAAAAAGCCAGAGAGGAGAAATAACCAGACCTTTAGACAGGTCCCAGCGAGCAATAAAAGAGTCGGGGTGTGAAGTTCTACAAGTTTATATGCATATTTCTGTTTATATCCCACCCCCCTTCCTCCTCCTGTGTGTTTATTCACAATTTGGGGATGAGCAAAGTCAAAGTGGAAGGGCCAGCAGGAGAAGGGAGATGCTGCCCCATGGGACAAGGGCTCCTCATTACTCCAGGGCACTCAGGTCACCCACAGCAGCAGTTCACAGACCCAACTTGTGTCCACATTACCCTTACAAGACATGAGGTTTTCTACTGAAAAATAAAAAAAAGTAAGGACTCCACAGGTAAATAAAGAAGCAGGTGCTCTGTTTGGCTTTTACCATCATTTATAAGGCTCACTGGCATTTCTTTTTCAAAGCCTTATGAGTTTTACAGTACAATAGACCCTTCAGATTTCGTATTATAAAAATTTGCCAACTTGCAAAGCGAATTAATGATTCAGTAAAAACCTCAGCCCGGTGCGATCTAAAAGCAGCAAGTTCCGCAGCAGCGAGCAGAAAACACAGCCATCAGTTTGCTGTGGCAACATTCATTTTTTATAGGAAATCTGTATAATGGAAACCACGCACAACCCCGTGGAATTTTCCTATAAATATCTAAGTGCTCCCAAATCGCTGAGCAGAACGCAGATACACTCCTCCTTCACTTCTTTCAGGAAATTCTCAATGACTTCCTGTCATAAAGTCCGATAATCACTGTCTCTTCTCTAACGCTCGGTAATTGCTCTGCCGCTAACATGTCTCAACCTTCTTTCTAGGATTCAGTAAAAAGTCTTCTCCTCCCATCCATGAGCTGCCTGTGCCTTTTAACTAAGGCTTCGGCACCGGGCAGAGTTGCATTTGCTGTTTCCCCAGGGGATTTCGTGTTATTTTATTTCACCATCATTAAAGTATGCTTGGGTTTAGGCTCATTCAAGGAGATTTGCAGAGGTATCAGGGTTTTGTTGTTCAAAGTGAATCCATAGGTGCAGGTAAAAACAAGGCCCCCTCTCTGCCCTCAGGACTGCTTCTAACACAGGCACGGCCGTAGGAACACCCCCAGCCCAGCACTGCACCGTTCCCACACGCTCTTCCCATACTTCCCCCTTTATGGCCATGCCGGGAACAGTTGGGATTCCCGGCAGGCCTTCCCGTAAAAGCTGGCTCTTCACCCTTCCCCACCTCTTGACCACATACCATGCCCTTTTCATTCATGTCTGCTTATTACACCTCCCAGTTTTATAGGTTATTTTCAGCAGAAGCATTCCTAAATATATATGAGAATACTGTTCAGTTACATTCCATGTCCCCGCATGGTGGAGGAGGAAGTACAAAGCATTGTTCTCAATATTTTTAATGAAGCAGTCGCACACCACTCCCTCATAATCCCTCTCCCAGTTTTCAATACCATGGCTCAACACCAGACTTCTCCCTTGCCCCGTCTTCATGGCACTTCATAAGATCCACTATAAGATTTGCTTCTATTGCCCCAAATTAACCATTAGCCCAAATATTTAGGGGTGGATTCACATGGAGAGGGAGATGCAGAGGTCAGTTTTACTGATCTGTAATCAATACGCACCTGGATGGAAGAGTGATGGTTGATCCCACTTCGCAGCAAAGAATTTCTGCAATTCTCAAGATCCAGAGATCTTGGAGGAAGGGACCAGGACTGGGAAATAAACCCCTTTTTAACGTTATGCCTTCCAATAAGCTGCTTATATATAATAAGAAATTTTTAAAAATCCATTTTCTATATACAGAGGTGACCAGGCCACCGGGGGCTGCCACTGGTTCCAGGCCAGCCCTTCCCATCAGCATCCAGAACCAAGAGCCATGACCAGGCCTAATTTGCAAGCCAAATCCCATCTCGCACAGACGCCAGGAACTTGGAAGCCTTCCCCCATGTAGGGCTGATCAAAATAAAAAACAAACTATCACTTTCTTTACACTTACGATGTTCCAGACCAACCTAGCCCGTAATTTCCCTTGCCAGCTCAATTTACAGACGTTGCATAGACCAGTAGAGAAGGTGATGGATGTTGCATACTTAAAACAGGTTTTAAATCAATTTGCAAAGCTCCAGGTCCCCTCCTGCTCCCACAGCACAGGGTGCTGCTGCAGCACCCTACAACAGCAGGGGCAGCGTGCCTGGAAACCGTGCCCTGCACACACCTGGGGTCAGGGCTGCAGGAGCTGCTTTGGGACCCTTGGATGGGGCTGACCAGGAGGGGAACAGCTCTGCTTACCCCAAAGCATATGTATTTACTACACACAGTGACCTTAAATCATCACTCACTTGCCTTTAAGAGTGCAAGGTTTGTAATAGGACTGGTAACATGGTTGTCACTGGGCACCAGCACTGGAAATTTATTGAATAAAAAGAGATAGAGATCTAATCAACACTTAGGGACTTCCCATAAATGCTTCCTAATTAATATATTTATGAATTTCCCAGATACACACAAATAGTGATGGCAACTTTGCATGTTCTCCTGTGTCGGAGCACCAATTCCTGAAAGACTGCAGCCTCCTGCCCCTGTTGCAGCTGGGAGGAACAGCAAAATACTTCTGGCCACCACTGAGAACAAGTCAGGGGAAAAAACATGTAGTTTTGGTCACATTAAAAACAATGACAACCACTACTGTGCTTACGGGATGGGCAGAGACAACATCTGACCATTGTGGGGCCTGTGATTCAGGGATTTACATAAAACTTCACACATAAAAAACCCTACAGGCATAAAAAATTATATATTCCCATAAACACAAAGAAATTAAGTGGTGTGCCTTGCTCACATTCACCACTACTACACGTCTGAATACATGTAGAAGCATACAAGCAAGGATTTGCCTGTTATACAGAGGGAGCTTCTCTTAGCTGCTAATTGCCCATGTGAAATAATTGGGTACCCAGCCTGGGCACACTGCTTGCATTGGCAGATCATTACAGATTTTTCAATAGTCTAATAAAGCACCGCACAAACGCATACAGTTTGTGCAAACTGATCAGAGGACAAATGTAGTTCCTCTTGCCCTTTCGTGCCGTTCCCTATCCTTCCTTAACGTTCAGTAATTAGCAAGCCTACCTCGGCTATGAAGGAAGACTCTTCTCAGTCATCCTCTGATCCTGCGCTAAACTCATTTGAAATAACTCTTAATTCTGAATTAACCGAGTTACTGCTTGAATTACAGGAACTACATCAGAGGACTTTCCTGGGAAGAGAGGTGATGTCATGCCCTGGGCTATTACTTCAGCGCAGGAAGGGATTACAGGAGGAGCTGGAAAAGAAACAGCTTTAAGAAGCAAGTCACAGACCAGTTGGGGTGGGAAGGGGCGTCTGGTCCCACCTCCCTGCTCAGGCAGAGCCAGAATCCGCAATAAAATTAGCAAAAACACACATCTAATTTTGTCCTTCCCTGCCAATGCAGATTGTGGCTGGACACCAGGTGCCCCAGCAGTGCTGGATGGATCAGGCTGCAGAGGATGCGCTTCGGGCAGCGGCACCCAGAAGCACCTCTCCTGCACATAAGAGGATTAGGACACTTCCCCCCCCCCCCCTCTTTGCTTGCCCAACCACCCAGAGCTGCATTAATGAGTCACCACTGCTGCTTATGTCAGCTTCAGCCCTTGGCTCGAGCGCTCAGTCCTGAGCGGGGTCAGGGAGAGGTGCTGGCCCCGCAAAGGAACCGGAGGTTTCCACGTCTCAACTCCTCCGCGCATGAATTTTTCAATTTTCTTAAATCCAGGTATTATAAAGATTGACCTCAATGTAGTCTTTTAAGCTCGCTCCGGAGATTTAGATATGGTTTATGGGCTGCAACATGACTAGTTAAATCAAGCCTTTAATAATCTCCTCAGTCCTAATACATTCTGTTCTCTCTCATTTAGAATTTACACCGAGTATGGGTTTTGATGCTTGAAATGTCTTTTATAGAGAATAAACATAAGTGCTTTTTATTTCGAGCAATCTCGCTATCGCGGTCCCTTCCCAGCACACCAGGGACAGGGAGGGTATGGGGAAAGAACCAAGGTGGGCCCGCAAGTTGTTCTGTGCCCAGCACCTCCATCGGGCAGCTCCTTTCACTCCACCCTTTGCATTTTCACCCCCTGATCCCACGACCCCTCTGGACTTCAAGGGGATGGGAAAATTATACTCTGTTCCAAAAATTAAAAAAAAAAAAAAAAAGAGTAAGGTGTTAGATTCAGCATGCCAAAAATCAAGGCTGGTGCCTGCTAGCCCTGCATCTAGCCCTCCATCTGCAACTTGCTCTCCATTGAAAAAATAGATAAAAATAGGCTGGCATCACTTGCCTAGTGGAAAGAAGCTTTGCTGCATGGACTCTGACCTTGTGCTGGAGCATTTACCTTAAGAGCAAGCCCTGCTGATGGCACAAGGTGAAGGACGTGGCTCAGCACCTCTCGCAGCACCATGCCTGCATCCTGTGTGGCCATGCTCTAGAAGGGATCTGCAATGGTTGGGCTGAATCTCTAACAGCCATATAAACTCTAAGAACTTCAGGATCCCAAAAGAAAATGGGAATTGCGATGGGTTGCTTTTACCAGCAGTACAAGCCGCTGCCGAGGAATGCGAGCAGCAGACTTCCTGCGGCCTCTGCCAGAGCGAGCTACATCATCATTGCCGTATGTTGGAAGAGCCCTTCCACTTCATGCAAAACGCGGCATTTGTTCCAAAATTGTTCTTTTGAGCTGAAACATCTTCTGCAGAGTTTCAGCACAAACATGACTCTTGGACAAGCTTTAGAATTACCGGCTGGGCTGTGTGATTTATGAGCACGTATCAAAATTACGATGCATTTCTAGGCTACGATAACACAAATGTTCTTCTTAAACAGCCAAATCAGTATCAGAAAGCCAATTCAGTGCAGTGAAAGGTAAGACACCTGATCACAGACCGGCTGGCAGCCGCTTTATTTTTCAGATTAAGTTTTCCCATTTTCAGTAGTAGTTCACTCCTACATATGCCCTGTTAAAGCAGGGATCGCCAGGGAAGAGGTGAAAATACAGAAAAATAATCTCAAATATACAAACAGAGATCTTTCAATTTATTTTCCCCTGACCTTTGTCAGCTATAATTTTACAGGAAACTAATAATGAGCTGGCAAAAGTGTCTTGACACAGATGCATTTTCATGTTCCCGGTGTGAAGTTTATACCCCGCATTCTGCTCCAAGGGAGGCGAGCAACATTAACATTTAAACATGCTGATTCACAAATAAGTGTAAGGCCCTGTAAAACACTTGGTGCTCCCTTCTCACTACTGCTTTACAAAGAGTTTACTAATTCCTTTAACTTCTACAGCTATCTGGATATTTGAACTATCTGCCATTAACTTCACTGGGTGCAGAAGCAAGCCACATATATAGAAAATATTCAGGGACTAACATGTAAGTTACAAAAAAAATATTAATTTTACAAACATACATTATGTAAACATAACTTATAGATACCCATTTCCATACTTTAATACATACATTTATATAAATATTTACATGAAATTTCTAGGACAGTTAATGGAAAGCTCTAAACTGTCTGCTTTAATTGTACTCAGTTTGGTCACAATCCATTTTTTCTTATTCAAAGTACACAACTGTGCTATGAAAAAATTGCATATAGCATTAGTCAATTGGGGGAAGGTTTTAGTCTCTTTGGTGCTGGTTTTCGTTTATTTGTTTTAATCTTTCACTATTTAGTATCTTAAAGGAGCTCTCGCTGCCACTGCCTCCCCCAGCTTCCTTGGCTGCACTACAAGACTGAAAGCCAGGGACTCCAGGGGAAAACTAACACAAGGGTAGGGGAAACAATTACTTTTATTAGTCAGAAATCAAACTGCAAACATGTTGAATGAAATATTTTCAAGAGAATTCAAAGTACGTCTAAAACTTTAGCTTATTTTAAAATCTAAATTTGCAGGAGTTAACAGAAATGAAAATATTCTAGCACTGCAAATTGGGTGTTCATATTTCAGAAAAAATATAAAGCACTAACCTAGTGGAAATAAGCCAAATCCCTAGCACTGTGGCATGCAGACAAACAGTACATGGGGAACGTTTCCTTCATTTCCATTTGTTTGACCAGTACAGCTCCATGGCTGAGCTGTTCAAGGCTAGGGTTGGAAAATGGATGACAGCTTATCCTTTATTGCAGTCTATCAATGAAAATAAAACCCCAAAGCATGAGATGTGCTAGTTCTAACATGCTGAAGGATGCCGCCACCAAAAACAATCAATTCAATACACCGGCTAATACAAATAGCTAATAGTTTATATTTTTAGTGCTTCTGCTCATTTCAATGCAGACCAATTTCACAAGCTTAGTCATCAAGTTACTAAACACCGATTTAAACTGCTGGATTTTGCCTGTTATAATTGAAATCTAAATTTCATCCAAAAGCAAAACCTGCTGGAAACCACAACTCAAAATCATGCCTGAATAAATAAGGAAAGTTGTATTCGCCCTTCTTGTGCAGTACAAATATCAAGATCACCTACCTGAATTAGCGACATAATTGTCAAAATGCAACTGATACCTAAAGGATCGTTATTTTCTAGAAAAATACATGGTATAAATGGCAGAGAGCTGACGCCTGTTGTTCAGACACCGGATTTAGCTCCCTCCATACCAAACCTCTCCACCTGGACAGGAGCATCACCCATTTGTGCCCTGGCTCCAAGGAAATGCCCTCAGGAAAAAAACCTCTACAGGGTCCAAATGGTGTTCTTGAGGTCTAAGGGGACAAAATGTGGAGGGAGAGCAGCAGATGAACAAAATTATCTGGTAAGCAGAGCAAAAGGTTTCTTTTGCCTGCAAAATCGTGCAAGGAACAGCCAAATGTGCGCTTTCGAGGAGGACCAAGAGCCAGCCAGCGAAAAAGGGCATCACTAAACATCTCACAAGCACAGAGGTCAAGGTCAAATCATCCCACAACTTCAGATGTTTGAGGCTGCTTATTGGGTCTGGAAAAGTGAGTGGGAAACCTCCTGCGAACAGCCTGTCTCATGGCATTTCAGCACTTCCACTTCTGGTCCCAGCCAAACCAGGAAGCACAGAGGCGTGCTCGGAGCAAAACACTGGGGAAAAAATGCCATCAGAACATTCTTCCAACAGCTCATAAAAAAAACATTGGCTACATGCAAATTTCAGGCAAGGATCTGCAATATCTCGGGCTCCTTTATTCGTCCTCAGGGCAAGTGACACAAGTTCCCTCCTCTTCAAAAGCCCCTGGCAGGAGAGGGGAGACGTCCAGCTGCCATTTGGCTGCTTTTCTGCCAGGGAAGGGAGGGACCGAGTACAACCGACAGCTATAAACGAGCCACAAACATCTTGACTGGAGAAGTGCTTGGTTTCCCCAATAAAGGGGGGGGTCTGCTGGAGACCAGAGAGGCACAAAAAGACCCACACCCATTTGAATAAGTGGGGCTGGGGAGCACAGCACAGAGCTGCGGGCAGGCAGGAAGATGCATTCACCCAGGCAGGAGGGAAATAACATTACACAGTGATAAACGTGGATCACAAGGCCAGGAAGAGGAGGGTGGAGAATGCAAGAGAAGAAAATCAAGAGAAATTAGCAGATTAGGAAGTTCCTCGGAGGAAGCTGATTATTTAACCCGTGGAGACAACCTTAGGTGAAGGAAGACTCGAACTTCTCTTTTGCAGCAGACAACCACCACCATGGAAGTTGAAGAACCTACTTAAAATTGAATGAGCCATAATAAATTATGAAGAAACGAACAAAAAGATGGAGTTTTCTAGGGATTCAATTAGTAATTCATCCCCAACATGCAACTGTTGAGGGAAGAGTAAGAATCCACAAGGAGACACAGATGACAGCAGTGAGAGGGTACAAACCCAGACACATACGAACGCCTGCAGACTCAGTGCAACCACTGAAGAGGTTGGAATAAGAGCAGAGAAGTAATTTGGAAGCCATATTAGAACAGATTTTAATTAGGAAAGTTTTAATTTAGGAAAATAAGGTACACCAGGACAAAGCATAACATAGGTGCAGTTGTGTACTTTTTAGGCATGTTTTCACCTGTAACGCTCACCTTTGAGAAGATGAGCAGAAACCCAACACGGCAACCACCAGGAGCAGCACCGCGTTGTATTCCCACACCTACCCCAGCACACAGACTACAGGTGAACACGGGGCTCCGAATTGCACAAATTCTGCTTTTTGAGAACAGTACCTGGAGAGACCGACAGCCTACATCCACCGCGCTATTTCATGAGCTCCGAAACAGAAGGCTTTAAGTTTCAGACTTCTGATGTTTTAATTTTGCTCGTTAATATCCAAGAGAAACAAGACAACTTCTTAAAAGCATTTTTAAAATCAGTTGAGCGAGTGGTCAACAAGGGCACTAAATAAACAACGAGGAATAACTGATTAACTGTGGCAAGGAGAATTTACATTTTCTAGCAGCCCAGCAGCTGCGAGGAGTTGTCAGGACACACGGGCTGTCTCCAAGACGCATACAACTGCCAGCTCTGCGTGGGTGACAAGACGGCGTCCCTGCCCGGGACCTCCGCGCACTACTACCCAGTGGGTTTGTATTTTCTCCATCGCATTCGGTCTCGTGCCAAAGTCAGCAAATGGACATTTTCTGTTTAGAAGAACTTTAAATATTTGGTCAAGCCTCAAGTTTTCGCTGCCCCTTTTGTATTGCCTCCGACGCAGCTGAGCCCTGGAGGGCTCTGCCAGTAGCTCCCAAGCCTCTGCAACTGAAATAAGCAAAAATAACAATCGAAACAAAATGACTTCAGAGCAAACCACCCTCCCAGGGATGGAAGAGTTGTGGATCCAGCTTAATAAGCCACGTGCCATAACACACACTGTCATCATCCTGCAGTTTGGATCAGGATCACTTCCAGGTTACTCAGTCACTCCCGTTTCCCCTCTTTATTCTCAAAACGGGTGTCCCCACTGGCAGCAGGGCACCAACCCCGACAGGTTGTGGGAGAAATGTTTCCTCCAGCTCCCATGCCCACTCTTCTCAATTCTAAAATTTGACACAAGATGGAGGTTGAAGCAATTTTTGGTTAAAAGAAACCTGTCACTGCACGGTGAGGCCAAACCTAAAGCAAGCGAGCTCGTGGGTCTTTCCATTGATTGTAACGGGGAGAACGCTGCCTGAGTGTTTGAGAAGGCAGGCAATAAAATGTATTTCTCTCGCAGGCAAATCTTAAAACAGATAGAAAAACAATCTCAGTCTCTCGCTAAAGGCACACTCGCTAATTGAAACAGAAATAAAACGAGGAATAGGAAAGAGATAAAGCTCCAAAGTTACGCCTAGGTCCAATTAGTAGGTAGGGAGTTAAATTATCAGCTAAAGACGTTCTACAAGTTCCAGTGTTGGAAGTTGGAAGGGAAAAGGCATGCTGTAAAACCTCTGCCACCTGGTCTCAATAGCACAACCCAGAGCCTTTCCTACAAAACCAATCCTTTACCTCTAGACATAGTCCAGTGACAAACACAATTAAAGCCAGACAGAGCCGTAAGAAGCCCTGGTGGGTCATCCAGTCCATTTATTCGCCAGGACAGCCAAGCTCCAACAAGATCTAAGCACTTAAACTCCTTGAAAGCACCCCACTCCTCTTCCCTGTAACAAACAGACCTTCCCCAAGCTACAGCTTGCCAAAGTTTGCCTAGGACAACTCCCATTTTCAGTCCCCCCCATCATCTCGCTGCACCCATCTCCAGGGCTTTGCCTTCAGGGCCTCAAAAACCAGTACAGATAACCAAGCTCCCATTTTAAATACACCTTTTTCTACTGCTACTGTGTTCTATTATTATTATTTAAGCAGTACAATAAACTAATCAAAATTGCTAGGCAGGTATTTTAAGTAATGGGTTCTGATGCTCTCCAAATGACAGCGCACGCATGGATTTACCGCTTAGAAGGGAAATAAAATAATTCGCATATTACACCACAAAGCACTTCAATACTGATTTAAAAGCCTGTGAAGTAAACAGGTACTGTTTAGCCCGGCAAGGGCCAACCCAGAAACCAAGTTCCTTCAGTTTTACGGCGAAGGGCAGCAGCAAGGCTGATCTCGAGCTGAGCGCCGCACGAAAGCAAAAGGAACCACATTGGCCTGGTGCAGCAGAAATATGCGAGTGTGTGAGTCAGGAGTTCCAAAAATACATCTCATAAGCTGCAAAACAGATATGTATGTTGCCATGGCACTTAAGCGAAATTAACAAGTCTCAGGCTCATTTCATATATGAATAAAAATCCACAGGACTGTGGTTTCCCCTCTCCTCGGCTGCTTTATTGCTTGCACACTAAGGTCAGTTTTGCCACTGATTTCATTTGTTTTTTTCCCCTGGATTTGGCTTTCAGCGCAAGACAGCTGAAGGGTATTTAAAGGTGCAGAGAGGTGCTTAGCAGGATTTTCACAAGTGCCTGGATACCTGATTCTCAGCACTGGCTAGCTGTCTCCGTGCTTCTTAAAATCCTGTTAGGTACCTGTCTGCGAGGAGCCTGGGCACCCAAAGCCCACACAAATCCAGCTGTTAGAGCTTGATCCTGCACCATTACAGATAACAGGAGCTTCCCCACAACTCCAGGAGGACAGAGGAGGATGCTTGGATTAAATTATCTCCCTCACACAAAGAGCAAGGCGCTCTTAGGTGGGCGTTGACAAAAAAAGCCATGTTACTAATCTGGGCCCTTTCCCACATCTGTTTTAGCCTGGAGCCGTGCCAGACTCAGGTGCACCCAGCCATGCCGCGATGGTTCCCATCACTTCTGGGGACTGGTCACACATCTCCCACTACGAACACACATTTTTGGTGGTGCTGGTCAAGGCCTCAGCACAAACCCCAGTAGAAGCGAGATGTATCAGCACCGTACCTCTCCAAGGGGATGGTGACCCTCGCTACTGGAAGGGTCCAGCTCCTGCTGACCCTTCTGGTGCCTGGCCACAAGCCCACCCAAAGGAAACCGAACAAACCCAAGGAGCAAATCCCACCGATTTTCCAGGAACTAAACATGCCACGATCCTGTTCTCAGTACTCTTTTCAATATATGTTTGTGCTGCTTCATTTTTAGTTACATCTTTCCATGTATGAAGGTGCTAGAGCCTTCAATACGCAGCGTGCAGCGATGGGAACCCAAATACATTCCCCATGGGAGCAAAGCTAACAGCCAAACCAGCCAAAAAACCTTACTACACATTAGATAGGGCCACCTTCTGCTTGCATATGGAAGCAATGAAAGTTAAAATCCTTACAATCTTTAGTTCTGAAGGTTTCAAATGAAAGCAGAGAACCAGAGGGGTAGATGTTTTTTTTTCTTTTGGCAAATGTTGAATATCAAGTCTCGAGAAATTTTCAGCAATATGCAAATAATTTCTCAGCAATTCACTTGTTTTTGAAGATGTGTGTCACTATAATCATGCACCAGAAATCAAAATTAGGTGAGAAAACTAATAAATTAGCAATTTTCAGGGATTTAATAATCTTGCCTTTACAATTCACTCCAGCACACCAGCACCATTTTTACATTAGCAGCCTTACTTTCAAAAATAGACATAACACTATCATAACATTTCATGCTTTCAGGGGTGTTTTTTTTTTTTTAAAGGATGTCAAGAAACAACTCCCAGTGAGCATCTCCATCAATCAATGAGAAGTGGGGAGGGAACAAAGACAAAGGGAAGGCGAGCGGGTGCTGTGCACTGCACCCCAGCACGCACCAACATGGCACCAGCATGGGCAGCCGTTGGCTGGGCTTCTAGAGGACCCATTACCTTATGAGCACAGGATATCACCCCCACGTTTGTCCAAGAAAGTGGTCAAGAGACCTATCAACTTCCCAAAGACCCCATCTAATCCTTTTTAAGAGCAGCCAAGCCACCAGCAGCTTTTATATCTAACTTTGGATTGGTGCACGTTCAAACTTTATTCTTACTGACTTGCATTGAATTACATTTCCATTTCGTTCACTGCAGTGAGATAAAGGTGTCTCGAGCTGCACTATCACTGGAGGAGCCCTCCAGGAAGCTGAGGAGGTGGATTTTTTCTGTACATATTAAGTCACCAATTTCACAAAACATGGATGAACGTTTCATAAGCTGTACGAAAACAAGGTAAAAACCTTTCTGCTTTATGCATTATGGAGCAAGAGGCGTTTCGGCAACTGTCTCCGTCACCCCAGGCTCCTCTGGGTCCCACCAACCTCAGACCCAACAGCACGAGGCCAGTTTCAGAAGTTTTGCCAGTCCTCCTCACTGGTCAGAACACCAAGGCACAAGGGCATTTGCTTGCTGGGGCTGTTGACATTTGAGTATTTCTGGAGCTAACACACAGTGCTGCCTTTGATCCTCTTCCTTTGTGTTCTCCTGCTTAATGATAGTGGCTTCAGTGGGTGTGTGAATTTCTCTCTGGAAGGCAACAGAAACCTAGAAGTCAGCTGAACTGCGAAGAGGATGGGGGAAGCGCGATTACCTATGGCCATGGATGTGATTGCTATTGACTAAAATACACTTCACAGTAGGATTTCAAATATATTCAAAACTCAGCTTCTACATAATAGCACTCTTAATAATAAACCTATTTTTTCCCAGCGACACTTCAGCTCCCCCTGCGTTATCACATCGCTGCTCTCCAACCCCCACGGCTTGATTTCTTCCCTCGATGTGACATCTGTCCGCGCTAGATTGCGATATCCTTGGGCGACCAAACACGTCTCCATGAAATTCCTAACGCAAACTGGGCACCATCCAAACAAACACACTAATAAATACCCGGTCAGGCTCTCGAGGCCGCCCAAGCCAGCGGGGGCACAGCTCCGCTCCCCCTGAGGCCAGGTCTGCTCACGGGGGACCGGCAGCCGCCACGGCGGCCACGTGAGGTCCCTCTCAATGCATAAAGGCCTCCTTGTTGAATTCAAGTCGCTTCGTGCTACAAGCCCAACGCCACATCTGGTGCTCCCAGTGACCAAAACGTTCCTTGTTAGCTTCCCAGTAAATAAATTATTTGCTACAGAAACACTCCAGTGACTAAGATGAAAATAGTGTGGAAAAGGAAATGTGCCGGACCATTTATACTGTTTTTATACGTCGCTTAATGGGCAGAGAGCTGCTGAATACCAGGCTGCAGTTCAATTGAAGTGTTCCACTGTCATCACCAGCAGCTGCAGAACCCCCGAGACTGCAACACAGCCCTCCCATTCAAGCTCATTTCATCCATTGTTCCTTATAATGCGATCTAACAGAACATTTGCGGGATTTCATAGAAAGTTTAAATGTTGTTTGATGAGAGCCATTAGGTATTTAAATCCCAGATGAATGGCATACAGCAGCGAGAGGAGCAATCACAGCACACCTAAAGCGGAGCAGGAAACTTCGTGGCCATCAGCTCCGCTTGTTCGAGGCCGGTGCGTGTGGAAGAAACCCGGCCCAGGTATTCTTCTCCCATTTTTAAATGAGCAGAGCATAAAATGAGAAGAGAATACCAGATGGAAAGGCTCCTCTCTTCCTTGTTTGAAGCCCTCCCATCGCTATGCAGCAGCAGGTTCCTATCTGAGGAACGAGGCACCGACTGGCACGTTCCGCTACCTGGAAGACAGCACGCTAGGCTTGCAGCACTGCACTTCTCATCACTCCTGACATTTCTGTCTCTGGGAAAGGTCCTGTCCCAGTGTGTGCTTCCAGCAGCACCATTATCCAGGGAAAGGGGGGCTCCACACAGGTGTAAGAAGGTCCCAGGGGCTCACAACCTATCCATGTCCTTTTCCTCCCAGACAGGTCCTTCACCAAGCTGCCTTTGGGGATGCCTACTCCTCCCTGCAGCCCAGAAAAGGATGCTGAAGTTTTCCTAGCCCATTTTGCCTGTCCCATACCCTACTTTTTTACCCCCCCACACTCTTTAATTTGAGCAATTTATCTAACACTTAGTTCCTTTTTATTTCTGTGCCCTGCCTCTACAACTCCTCAGCTGGCTTATTTCTCATTTTACTTCTGCTCTCTTCTTCATTTCTACTCTTTTTGGGATTCAGGAGGTGTTGTCTTTCTCTTCCTGCACTTACCAGCCCATGAAGCCAGGCCATTACCTGCTGGCTCCATCTGACAGCAATAGCTAGGCACTTGGTGGGTGATACCTATTCACTCCTGGGCACCAGAGTTAATCACCTGGCCTTCATTAACTCCCCTACCCACCTAAACCACAGTGTCACCTGTCCTTCATCCCCATACTAGCCAGACACCTTCAGAGGGGACACTGCCTCCCATCCATGCACATTTCCATGCTCTTCAGCCCAGGAGCGGACGACTGACCTGTTCTCATCGCTCTTCTCCCTCATCCTGTCTCAAAGACAGTTCTTTCCCAAGCCTGACAACTTTTTTGCCCATTCCTCACTCCTATCTCACCTCCTCCTCCGCTCTGACCCTACACCCTGCCTTCCACCCACTTCTTTCCCCTCTCCCAACCCCACATAGAGCTGAGAACACCCTTGGCCATCCTCCCTCCCTGCATCCCTCTCACAGTCTCCCAGTCCCACGGGATCAGCCCCACGTTATTCCCCAACCCCCGGTTCGGTCGGGCTGCGGGGACGAGCCCACCACAGCAATTTATGCCGAACAATGCCAGCTCTTTGTTTTCCTGTGCTCCCCAATCTGTCCATCCATCTGTTCTCCCTGGGTTTATACTTCAGTTTTAAGCTCCTGGGAAAGGTTCCTTCTCTTTGTTTTGGGCTTGCTCAGTCACAGCGAGGTTGCAGTTCAGGACCAGACCACCAAGATTTTTGCAGATAAATAAAACCTAGGTTTCACTTGCATCTCACTCATTAAAACCTTTTCTCTTTTGAATTTTAAGCAATAATTATCCTTAGTCAAAGCAGATAATTTCTCAAACTATTCTTCCTCAACCTACTCAAAAAAAAAAATCCAACATTGATTCCTGGGAAATTCTGTCTAAAATGGGGATGAAGGAAAGCAAACAATTACAAAAGATAGCAAGCAAGACTTTGCTTGGACAAAGGAAGCAATATCATCACTAGTTTTCTGCCTGGTTTTCACATTTTTACCCAAACATTTTGAAAAAATGTAATAAACACAAATGTTGACAAACAACATTAAGAAAAGGATTTCCTATGCACTTCGCCCTACTTCTGATCTTAGCCTCCTCTGGACAAGCGGGCCAGCCAGGGCCACCAGCCCTGTGCTGACAGCACCCACTTGTCCAACTATTTACACCTCCAGGGCTGCAGAGTCAGCCTCTGCCTCCCATGTGCTGGGAAGTGCCCCCACGTTAATGCAGATTAGCTGGTAAAAGGTACAGGAATTGGTTAAAAAAATCATACCAGGAAAAGGGACAGGCTGACCCACAAGGAAAAAGGACTTAAGTTTTTTCTTGGATTCTGCTCAGAAGTGCTTGGAAAAAAAATTACCTGTTCTGAAAAGGACCTTGGATGTTCCTTATTAGCCATGAGGGATAAGGTGTGATAGAGGAGCAGGAACCTGTCTCAGGGGATGCTCACAGACTGCTGCTCTAGGAGTGATGCTTCAGGGGTGCCGCTGCACACAGCAAGCTGGGTTTTGGGCAGCAGGTGCACAGTGAGCCCACAGCCTGCACATAGGTCTTGAAGCAAGCAGGAAACTTCATTTTAAGTACAACTACCAAAGCATACCCAGGGAGAGCAATGAGGACCGCTAGATGGTCTGGACTCAGCACAAACAGCCCTCCAATTCAGAACGCCAGCCCTAACAGCTCCCAGCTTTAAAGAGCTTTGGTTTTGACCATGATTTTCAAAACCTCTAAGTGTCAGACTGACCTACAGGAAACCCACTGCAAAGGAATTAGGGATTTTAAGCCAATATCACTGCCCTGTTCTTTTTTCTCAAGCCATGATGGAAGACATAGGACAAGGATTGAAAACTGCTAAAAAAAAAAAAAAAAACACAAACCAAGGCAGATCAGTTTACTTTCCCTCCTTTCATAATTAGTTTTTTTTAATTAGATTTTAATTAATAGAAGTAACATGCCATGAGTATTCCAAAAACTGCCAAATATTGCAAGAAGGACAAATGTATGGGGAAGAATTAACTACATATGGTAAATTTTCAAAGCACATTTCAGGTATTCATCCATTTTAAAAGCTGACCCCAAATTAAACTAGCCAAAGAATAAAGCAACGTGAATTAAAAAACATGCTGTGTATTTTAAAGGAAATATCTGCTTCATTAGGCCAGGGTTTTATTCAGTCATTTCACTGGTAAGAAATGTGAACTATTTCCTCACACATGCCAGAGTGCAGGAGATACTCGGAGGTATCTAATCAGGGCACTTTGCAGTGGTTCAAATCCATGATTTAGCTCACAGAGCAAAAGACTGACAACTCAATTACGTTGCTTATTATAGGCATCCCCTAACCCACTAAAAATGTACTCTCCATTCACGGTGTCACCGTGTACTTATTGCTGCTATTAGCCAAGGGAGGAAGGGTCAGGCAGCTTCCTCATCACAATTACACGCTACGCCACAATTTGGGATATTTTTAAAGAGTAAAAACTTTTTTTCCAAAGCTGCCTTATTATTTGCAATTAGTTTAGACCTCTCAAAGTTTTTCACTGTGAATCACTCTGCAGCAATTTTATTTTAGATCTCCCAAGATTCAGAACAAGAAAACTGAAAAACATCTTGATTCGTTATCAACCTTACATGGACTGCATGAAAAAGGCAAAAAATCCACAGTATGGAGTTCTAGAGACTTTTTTACTTCTACTATAATACTGTAGTAGACGACAGCAGCATTTTCCTTCATTTTAAGTTTTCTGCTTGATACCATCTCATTAAATATCACCGGAGAAGAAAAACATCCCATTTTCAGGATAACATCCACTTACGATTAAGCTCCTTCCAGGCTTGAAACCAAAGAGGATGCCCAAGAAAATACTGATATTTATCTTTTTCTTCCTGACATTATGGAAAGTCCTGCAAGATCTCTGAGCACTGGGTTCACAGGACACAGGCAGATCTGTGACTCAACCCAGCGCCACTGTTGAGGCTCCCACCTTTCTTCCATGCAGGAGCATCCTTCCTCTCTAGATTACCACTGCCCAAAAAAAAGAAAGGTAACCAGTTGTGTGCAAGGAGACTTAAATTGCAAAGGTCATTTGTCATTTCAAATTATAAAGGCAAATGAGGAAGGCCAAGCCCCAGCTGCCCCACCTTAGCACCCCAGCACCTTCCCCAAGGGCTGTCCCACAGGTAGACCAGCCAGCCTCCAGCTGAGGGCAGTCACCTCCAAAGTACCCCAGAGGGTTTCAGAGCAAACAACGAGCTGCACCTGATGAAGGCCAAGTCCCCAAGGGACCTCAAGAGACCTTCAGTGAAGCACAACCATGCCAAGGAGCACCCATGGCCCTGCAATGACCAGGAGAGGCTGGGGAACCCATCCTGGCCAGAAAGCAACACGAATATACGTTTGCAGAAAAATATTTTGAAGCTTTCCTAATATTTATATTGCAACCCAAATAAAATCATGCTGACCATAACACACCTGTAGCACAGACCGTGCTCCCTCAACCCTGCCTCGTGCCTCACAGTTGAGGGAGCAGCCCCCACGTTCCCCAGAGACCTCCAAGGGCTCAGCAGGCCCAGCACCACCTCAGCACCCAGCCCGCACTCCAGTAGGGCCCACAATATTAAATGAAAATGGAATTTAATCTTCGACTTTTATATGGGAAAGGGCAAGCCAAAGAAAAAAATCCCAGTGCTTTTAGTCCCTTTTCAATAAGTTATATCAAATAATGTCTTTTGCTAACTACATTAGAGAGCAATTATGACTTAATGGCTGTCTAAATCCATTATCAGTGTACATTTAACCTTTCAATATTTAAAGATAATATTTAATTTGAGCAAATTAATGGACTGCCTGTGAGACCAAGTATATCTATTTAGTCTTTCTGGTTTTCCATCAGTGATATTTCTCTTTAGATATCAACTTCTGTGACAAGCAAACTGGTAAAGTTGTCCCTTGCATTCATAGCTCAAATAAACATTAATGATACGCTACAATGAATGAAGCAAGTAAAATCTTGAATAAATACTAGATTCATCTGATGGCACTGTTAACATTGCTTTCATATCACTCCATAGATATTTTTGCTCTTCTACACAAAATATATTTATAGTTGTCCACATTCTTTCTATTTTCACAATTACTGATCCATTAAAATTTCAGTATAATTCCTTTATTTTAATCTCTGGCTTATAAAATCAGCCTCACTATATGGCACAGTCCACGATTTCATACAAGAGTGCAATGGGGTTTATGAATTTTAAGGCTGCCTCAGCACAAAATTTGTATTTCAAAATGATTTAGGCATTGAAGAAAGACCACTGCACAGGAGTTGGCAGTCCAGTGGCCTATTTTCCCGAAAAACCAAATAAGCAAGTAAACAAAGCCTGATTACCTAAAGACCAAAGGATTCATGAAAGACCCTGCTCCTTTCATATCACAGTTGCCATGGAGTCTTCCTGAAATTTCAAATTAAAATGTACACTTCTCAATACCAATTCCTCCGCTTGTTCCAGGGACCAAAAAACCCTTGTTATTTGGAACAGCAGATTTAAAGCGACTATTCCACACCTTTATTTCCGCTAGCTCAATCAATGGCCGGGTTTTCAGAAAGGAAAACCATCTACTTCCAACTCACAGATAACACAATGTGAAATCCCAATCACTTACTTAGATGACTAATTACATAGAAAGGAAAGCTAAAATTGTTTTTGTAAATACAAGATATAGAAATTTCAGTTTAAGGAAAAAAAGTCTTAATTCCATGGATATTGCAATTCAATTTCAAAAAGGAGAGGAAGAAGAGCAGGGAACACTAAAATACATACATAGGCAGTTCCATTTAGAAGAGCATGATGCTCCCATGATGTCATCTTCATACTCTTTTCTCTTAAATAAAAAGGTGATAACATTCAAAGTTTGCACTATTTAAATAAACATAGGCAAATTATTGCACTTCACCAATGCAAGCCTATAAGTGACTGCAAATGCATTATCATGTCAAAACCTGGTGGAGTTACAGAACTAGGTTGACATCTTATTCACATATTGAAAGGTTAGAGGTGTTCCTCTGCGAATAAGGCGCTTTAAATATAGTTTGACTTTGCACATTGTGCGCACTTCTGATTCCACAGTACTACTTATCGGGTTCTGTGACAAAACGCAGAAAAAGTTTTTTTAGTTGCACGAGCATGAGTCTGGCACAAGTCCACTGAATTCAGTCAAGCTACGCCTAACTCGAGCCATTGTGTACAAGCAGAACCCAGCTCAACATTACATCGCTAACAGGTGCGATCCTTCTTCTAGCAAAGCCAGCAGGATGCTTCCTTGAGTAGAAGGCTTTAGGATTTGGACCATAGTTTAAGAAAAATCCCATTTGTGTTACATTTAGACCCCTGAACAATAAAGAAGGTTTAACAGCAGAAGAGCTGCTTATGCTATCATTTACAGAACTTCAGACACACAAACAAGGCTTATCGCAGTATCCACAGCGGACAGAAGTCCAAACAGCATTAGTGCAAGTAAAAGGACTGCGATAGTTTGCTGAAATGGGAGAGCACAGAAACCTTTAAAAAAAACAGGGTCCTCTCACCACAAAAGCAGAAGAATCCCACACTATCAAGTCCACAGGGGCTATATTTTGGGTCATTATCTTATCTCCAAACAAAAAGACAGGATTTAACTATTTTAGCCCTAATAATGAAAAGGGTTTTAACCTCCTGTGAATAAAGTTCTCTTAAAACACCAAAGCCTATAGGCTGGGTAAGCAAGTTAACTTATTTTAGTAATAAGATTTTGAACACAAGCAGTAAAAATCAGCTACATAGATACACAGACACTGAGTCACCACAAATACACCCCACCTTACCTCTCTAAAGGACAGCAGAAATAGTCAATTCAAAAACCACAAGGGAAGAGCTCACAAAAAAAAAAAAAAGGAAAAAAAAAAAAAAAAAAAAAAAAAAACAGTGCAAAACCCTGAACTCCCACAGAATATGAGCACAAACAATAGGGTACACCAGTCTCCATACTGCTCCTTTCAAAATACATCACTGGAAATCTCCTGCTCACCCCCTTCTTACCTTCAGGAAGCAGCATCCTCTCCAGCACAAAGCCCCCCAAGCAGCCATCCCCTACAACCAACCCTAGCCCCTCCAGCCCTCCCTGCTTTAATCACCGCAATTAGTCAGCCCACCACCTGGAGTGCCTCTATGCCAGGTGAGGCTGAATTCACCTCAGCTGTAGTGATGGTTTGGATGGTGCTCCCCGGCATGAAGGGAGATGGCACCTGTCATCGTGGCCTTGCTCTGCTCCCTCCTGGGATGGGAACGGGGCAAAGCCAGCCGGGATGAGTGCCTGCCAGCATCTGGGAGGCAGAAATGCCTCCTGGGTGGCTCTTCCCATCAAAGAAAGGCACGTTCCTGTAGAAACGTGCCTTGCGCTGGGGGAGGGGGACAGATGGAGATGGGAAACACGCTATCCGAGTGCTGGAACAGGAACCAGCGAACATACACTGGCCGTGTTTAATTTTTGTCAAAACATTACAATAAGACTTCTGGCCATCAGGACTGAGATGCTGGAACGCCATTCCAAGACAACTTTTGGATCAGAAACCCGAATGATTTTCAGACAGAGCATGATGACCTAATCAATACCCAGCACCTGGACCGATGCATCCAAAGCCTCCTTTCTAGTCCCAACTTCCTTCTCAAACACTAACAAATGGCATTGATACTCGTCCCCATGCCTACCAACACTGAAGAAGCACTCTGCTATACGGTATGACGAATTCTAATGGCTGGCAAGCGAAGACGCAGACATGGGAATGATTAACTGCGAGTGGCCAGCCAGCTATCTAGGGAGAGAAACTGCTCAGGAATGCGGGACTACCTGTTTTGAACGAATCCATTAGATAAGAGAGGGAATTTTTTTCTGCTGCTACTTGTGAGACACAACACGAGTCCCGGCTGTTCATGGATCATGGATCATATGCAACAATATCTCACAGCACACACGGTGCACTCCAACGTACAAGGGGATGGGATACGGCTGTTCTGGTACACACCAGCACGGCACTGGACAGAAGAGAAGTGTAATTCCTTTTCAGCCTGCTTTTGGGAGCTTGGTTTGAACCAAGCACCATTTTAAATATGACCACCGACAACCCTTTTTGCTTTTACATGTGTATATTTAAAATAGTTGGTTTGCTCCAGTAGGATATTGTCAGAAGTTTGCTGAGATACCTCCAAGAATATCAAGGCAGTAACATGTGGACAGGAATGGTTTCCAGTTTATTTTGCTGAAAAGTGTTGTCTGGTTAGAAATTTGCATTTCTCCCAATAAAATAAATGCTTTCTCCTTTTACAAGCCAGGCAGGACAGCCTGCAGTGCTCAGAGGGGTCTCTGTCCCTGCCCACAGCCACCCAGACCCCAAGGCAGCAGGGATGGCTGTGATATTCCTGCCTGTAATCCCCCACGAGCCTTCGCAGGCCCCTCCTCATCCTACTGGCTGGTCATCACTGACCTTTAAGGAGTGCTGTCCCATTTAACCTCTTCCTCGGGGCTTTTCTGCGTCCTTCTGGGTGCACAGGAATCTGTATTCCAGTTGGTGGGGAGGTAATTCTGTTTGCAACACAGCATTTGCTACTGACTACAGCATGGACAAAGGGGCTTTATTATTATTTTGTGTGTGTGACTGCATCTGGAAAGTGAGAATGATGACTCTTAAAGTTAACTTCAAGTGCTAGGGACTGGCGGAGGACGTTTCTTTGCTGGGCAGCACGCAGCAGACATGACACCAGGTCTCTCCCTGCGGGAAGCTTGTCTGTAGCTCAGCTCTTTCCAGGGGAAAATACCACCGAGGCTCAGTCAAAAGGGAATTACTGGTAAGCTTCTTAGGTGCAAGCTCCGAGCCAAAATTAATCTTGAGACAATTAGATTCGACTCTATTCAGCAGAAGACAGTTAAGCCCAGAGCTGTAGAACCCAACACCAGTGAAAATGAGCTTTGACGATCAGCGCAGCTACGGGAAGGAGCTGAGCGAGCGGCTGCTTCGCGGAGCGGGTACTACGCAGGAGCTGAGCGTTGGGAAGATCAAGTTTACATTGGGGCCCTCTGGCAAATACCAGAATCGGAGAGAGAAAAACAAACAAACATTGTTATGCCTTAGCAAACCTTGTTAATTTCAGAAATTACAACCTCTGAAACCAATGCCAACAATTAGGAATCAGAGATTGTCCTTTGGTTGTCATCTTAAAAGCTCATAGAGGACTGTATCTACAGACCTGAAAGAAGATAATTGTTGGTTAGACTTCTGTTTGTGACCATCAGAAATGTTACCTTAATTTGGCCTTAATGACCTATAATCTCTTTTAGCATATGGCTTTTAGAATGGTTATTATTCAGCTTGATCTATGGCTATAATGGAGCAGAACAGAACTGTGGGTATAATTAAAATAAGTTCCTGTAAAAGTGGAATATGTAGTACATTGCTAATGTGTAAATGACTAAATAACTTAATTAGGTGAAATGAAGTGCACTTATAACCACAGATGCTTAAGCCGAATCATGATAATGTTGTGTATGTGAATATATTTTTTTAAATATGTTTATAACCCAAACAGTAGGACAAGGAAATACAAAGCATACACGAGCTATAAGGACTGCAGTGAATCTTTTCAAGCGAAGTTTTCATTACAAATTAATGTGGAGCTGGTGGGGAAAAAAACATTTTCAAATCACTTTAAAATGCTGAAAGGAAACAACTTTTCAATCGGCCGGTCCAATTCTGGCAAACGTCTTCTTCCAGCAGAATCTAAAGCAGAGTATATGAGAAAATAATTCTTCTGGGCAAGCCCAAAAGATTAAATAAATGACTGGAACCCTCCTTTTCCAAGCCCACCTATTCATATCATGCCTTTCCATTCCTGTACCTATCTCCTTCATTAGCATGAGTATGTAGGGCAATGAAATGTATAAAGCTGCAGAAGCCAGGCAGACAAAGAGTCCAATCCTCTGCACAGGGAAGTCAGCAGGAAAATTCCCATTGCTTTCAATATCCAAAAGCCCGGGTTCCAGCTCACGGGGAAAAGCACATAGAGTGCACTTGACGATTCAAAACATTGGCCTGATCTTGACAGTCTTCCATCTGAGACTGTCAAACTGAATACGAGCAGCTCTAAAAATCACTTACAGCACTTGTATTCATTGATTCATCCATATTCATTCTTCCTCTATCACTGAATCCTTACTGTAGGTGAATGTAACATAACCATGAGCATGATGAGGAGATGAATAAGACAAATTATTGAATGTGCACTTGAAGGAGGCTTCAACCAAATAAGCAACCAGGAAATGTGTACTTTAATTTTACAATGAAAGATGAAAAGGAAGGGTATGAGGCGGCATCTTCACAAGTACCTAAAGAGCTGCCGCGTGTCTTCCTCCCAGAAAGCAATGAGTCTCCCCACTGTCCAAACTAAAATAAAGAGATTTTAGACTTATCCTATTAGTTTCCCAGCAGAACGTGAGATCTTCAGACAGGGTAAAATGGCACAACTCCGTGGGTGTTTGCGGAGTTACGCTGATTTCTTCCAGTTGTGGATCTGACAGATTATATAAATCCACCACCACTTCCTTCTGCATGTCATCTATTAGTTTTTATTGCTCAAAAGCAAAGTCAAGGTTAGCAAGTTGCGATGCCCAGATAACATTTTCCCATCCGTTGTTTCACTTTCTCATATTTATTAATTAGCCGCCTTTAATGAGAAAGAGAAGTGCGATATTTGCAGTATTTCTGAGCGAGCCAGACACAAGAAGTGTGAACATCCACCAGAAAAACTGTTTCAGCGGGGTTCATAAATCCAGCGCTAGGCAGTAAGCGGC
Organism: Nettapus auritus; assembly: GCA_011076525.1. NCBI lineage: Eukaryota > Metazoa > Chordata > Aves > Anseriformes > Anatidae > Nettapus > Nettapus auritus. The sequence goes on along the minus strand of CM021797.1, from coordinate 910,427 downwards.
CGGAATTTTTGATGATCCTCTGTAAGGAACTTTTCCAGTCTCACCCATCGGTAAATGAGATGTTCTTCCTTGAAGTCCTCTCAGGAAACTCTGATTAAATTAGAAAAAGATCAAAACCCTTTTCAACTCGAAAATAATTTGAAATTGCTACAATGAATGCAGGAGAGCAAAATAGCTCTTGTATGTAAGCAAACCCATTTTAAGGCAAAATTTGGACTGAATCGAGAGTCTCAGAATAACTAGTTGGAATCTGTTGCTATTAGTCACTGAGTTGGAAGAAAACCAAAAGATGCTAATAATGGCGATGTGCATCCATGACTGCACACATACCCTGCCACTCGGAGGGAGGCATTTTATAGGACACGCTGCTAAGAACGAGATGAAATGGCAACGCGGGGAGATGTTCCTCTCCCAAGGTACAAAGCAGAACACACCTCACGCGAAGGGGAGACGAGGGGTCTCCTCCTCCCGGGAAGTATCACCCTCAGAAGAAATTCCATTTCACGTCTCCTCCTTGGGAGCCAAGTGAAATCAATTAACTCTGCAACTGGAACCAATTAACCCTCCGAAACGCACAACACCAACCACAGTGGCAGTCCTTAATAAATATAATAAATACATAAATAATAACACTACGGCTAGAGAACGGTTTTCAAGTTTATATGGTGTGGGCTCTGGATTCTTCAGACATAAGAATGAAGGATTTTTTGTTTAAAAAAAAGTAAAATAAAAACAAAAAATAAGGATTCAGGTAGACCCGGGGACCTTTAAGATTGAATTCATCTCATTTAATTCCAACCATCTAAAAAGCAGGCGTGTGGTCACCAAGCTCTCCTTACAGTCGGTACGAGGAGGTGGGTGCCTTGCAAAACCCACCTGAAACCATTACCTGAAGAAGGGAAAAGCCTCCCTAGTTCTGTACAGATGCCCATCCCTCTCCACTGATATCCTTGATGACCGCGTTAGATGAAGACCTCAGTCTGAGGGGAGTCACGGTAGGGAAGATGGGTGCCATTTGCGAGGGCACGACCAACCGGGCAGCCTGTCCTCCTCTCTCCCAGCGCTCCTCTTACTCCTCTTCGGGATCTCACCCCGGAGGGCAAACAGGAGACCAGTCAGAGGCTTGGTTCTCGAGGGCTTCTTTTACTGATTTTTGAAATTTACTTTATTTTTATTCATCACGGTTATTTTTCAAATTCACTTCTGATAAATGCACAAATCTGAAAACGTTCTGCCGATCACCCGTTTTCATTCTTGCTTTCTATTTCCTGCTGAAGTAGGTGTTTTAAGCAGCAACGGGTAGGGAAGAAGCTTAAGCAGAAAAATATGCTTGTCCAACTGCTAACGGAATGGCCAAGCGACTCCAGAGCGTGCTTGTAGCCCACTGCAACATGCCGGTCGGTGCCATCAGCAGCATCCTACCCCTGCCCAGGCCACCCCACGTTTATTGCTTCCAGCCGTGGGGATGGGACTCAGATGAGCAGGAGGAAACAAGTTTATATTAAAGAGAATAAAGCTGCTTCTTTTATAATCCCGCACTTTCTATTTAAGCTCTTTCTATTTGGATTAAGAAAATAACAATTCTCCATTAGGCACGGCATTAGACGCTGCCCTGTTTTCAAACCCATCCCAGTTTTGCCCAATGGCAACGAGGCAGATGATTTTTTACAGCTAGGAATATGCTGAAAAAGAGAGATGTATCTTCAGAAGTTTAAAATATCGTACTTTTGGTGTAACAAATATCTTCTTTTTGTGCTAAGCCACTCTGGGAGTGATGGCCACATCAAACACTTGGGCAGCAGAACTGGGATTCACAAAAACAATCACCTTGTCTGCCTTCTGGTGAAGTTTTGGGTTACAGTCTTTTCAATTCCTTCCTCTATTGTCTCCACTTCCAAATCTGAAACAAATCACCTCTTCTGAACCCTAAGCAGGGAAATACTGGAATAAAAGGGGAGGATTTGGGAATCAAGGTTCAAGTGGCTGTATCAGACAGACCCAGCTGCATGGGCCAGTGGTGGCTTTTTCTCTGGACTTAGGAGAATCATAAGAGTTGGAAAAGCGTTCCCCTGCTGCCCCATGTCACACTCCGAGTGCAATGGCAGAGCTCTCCATGCTGGGTTTGAGCTGCAAAAAGCCTAAATCTTGTCCTACAAAGCTCAGATAATGAAGGTTTAATGGACTGCAGTGCTTTTCCTTTCCTACAGAGCTCACATTCACAAGTCCAAGGAAAGATTAAAAACAAGTAAAGGGGAAGAAATGGTGAAAATGAAACTCCACACAGCTGGAGAAGCACATGAAGGTAAGAAGTGACCGTGATGCTGAAGTAACTCAAACTCAGCTGAATTCTCAGCAGAGACTACCAGAAGTAACACGTGGCTCCCAACATATTCATTTTCAATGTGACAACGTTCTTGTGTTTCAATTAAACGAGGTTTGTGGTTTTAAAAAAATAAATAAATGGTATTTTCCTGCCAATAACGTTGCTGTTAAGGATTTAGGGAACCAGCAGTCCCATGGGAAGAGGGCTCCCACTGACCAGCATGCGGGGAGGGCATCCCAGAGCCATGCCTGCTGTCTGGGAATCAGTAATTCTGCCACGTTAACTTCCTAATTGGACATCAACACGTTTTCAGCAGCTTGTATACTTCAGTCACAGGCAGGGAGATGCGAAGGAGCATCAGTATTTCACACTGACCAAACTGCTTAATCAAATCTTGACGTGAGCATGAACCTGAAGCACTCTCACCGCCGCACTGCCACTAGTGCCAATTAGCCGCTTCGGTTTTAAAAGACAGAGATAAAAGAGGAAAAAAAAAATTGAATATAAATGAGAAAATTAGGAGAGGGGGAAAGACAATGTCCATTAGTTAATAAGCTGCTTCATAAATTAAACGCTCTAATTTCTGATGTTTACAAAATATCTAATTTTAGGAACATGAATTTTCCCCTGTTTATACGACCAGACACAGTATTTCCTAAGTAAGTAAATCTTTCCAAAGAGTATAAAATCAACAAAGAGATTAGGCACAGAAAACAAAAGTTAAGCAAGGCATTTGCTCACAGCTCCGCTCCTGCGGAGTAATGCCTTATCTAGTTTCTAGTCGGGACCTAACGCACAATTTTTCCCCGAAGGATCATATCAGGCAAAATGCTGTTAAATAAAGTTGTTTGAGGAGAGGCCAGATGAGCACAAGGAACCCAACAAACAAGGTTAGGGCAAACCAAACCCAACTGCTGGCAACACACCGAACCCAGGGCTGATGCTGGTTAGTGGGAGCAGAGGAAGATCAGCTTACAAGGTCTGACCAGAAAACCTGCATCCATGCTACACAAGCAAAAGGCACACCCAAAATCGCCCAGCATGTAATTCATTTACGTGTGAAAACTCAGGAAAAAAAGCATTTTCCAAATCCTTGCTTCCGTTTCTCCTTCTGATCTCTGCCACAAGTGCTCGCATAGCATTGAAAAAGCGTCCAGGGTCTGAGGAATAAAATACCACCCGAAAATCAGGTGAAGCCACACAATAGCATTTGGGGCCATTCCTCATGGAGGCGTTCACAGCCTCGCCTCTCCTGCATGGTGCTGCCAAGGCTGCAACCGAACGGTTGTTTACATCTCAGGTAGATGGGATTTACAGTACGTGAAGGGACATGTGAACGGGGTTCTGCAGTATTGGTAAGTCTTTGGGGTTAATCCTGGAGGATCAGGAAGGGTGAAGAGACCAGGCCCTCCTGCGCACATATCAGGGCATGCTTTGGGCCACAACCAGCATTCACCACGATGCTCACCCAGTTTCAAAACTCAATCAAGCTATTAGGCCACTTTCTGTCCTTCCAAGCGGTCTGATGGTGAACGTGCCTTATCGCCAAGCCAGCAGCCTCATCCCTGCCCCTCTCTCCAAATATCCGCAGCGTTAAACCAGTTACAAGCCCTAATGGACCATGGTCACCTAAGGATAAGGAGCATCTATTCCCGATGTGGCGCACCTCGAACAGCGGGGCACCAAATATTTCGGGGTCAACCTCTGCGCAGAGGTGCCTCAGTTGAGACCGCAGACCTACAAGGAGCCCAAGATAACCAAGAGCAAACCCCAAAGAAGCCCCCTTTTCTTGTAGAGGCACCGCAGCCTCTCCCCTCGCAGTGATTTCCGAGGGACGGGAAGGTGCCCGCCGCACCGGGGTGGGCAGGCTTGGCACGGTGTCGCTGGGCGAGCATCCAGCCCGGCTCCGACGCTCAGAGCCAAGTCACCAACTTATCAGAAGGGTTTGTAATGGAAATGCTGACGGACCCTTCAGCCTAGTGGCACTGGCAGGTGCTCCCACAATGCGAGGACATAATTCAATCAAGCTTTTGGCTGACGTCACGGAGTACAAAACAACTCAAATGCTTTATGAACAGGACCAGAACCCCCGAGATTCAATTACAGCCCTGATATTCGATCAGGAGTCGTACTTAGCTGTTTTTAATATAACAAAACCTTTGTACCAGTTATTTATCAAACAGGTCGATCGTATTTAAACGTACAGTCAGAAGGAGAAGTGCCCCATGCCGCGTTACTCCGACAGTCCCAAACCTTGAGGAACAAGGCAGCCTTTCAGTTAAGAGAACCCGCACCGGGATTCATTCAGGGGTCTGATTTTCATACACCACACAACAAAAAGAACTCCATCCCTATTTTGTTATGGGTTACACACATGCCTGTGAATTAATTCAATTATTTCAATATTTTTTTCAGTTTCTGGACCCCTAAAACTCTCCCGGTGAACATACCAATCACTTCACGATGAATGCAGTACGCAATAGGGGCACCCAGCTCCATTACCCCAACCCTCGCAGCCTTTTCCCCAGGTGAAAAGAAAATCATTCTATTAAACAAATCAACTCTTCGGGGATTAGCCAAATTCCACAAGAGTGCTCGACAAATACAGCAGCGCCTGTGAAGTGTTGTTTCCAAAATAGATCAATACCCAGACAGACAACAATGGATTGCAGCTCCAGATTGTCATCGCTACCAACAGCAGTCTTGAAAGACATCATTAACCGGCAACTGTCACAAGAGCTCGGTGCCAACAATGGTCTTGCTGCACCTCTGCAGGAAATACTTTCTCGCTGGTGAGATAACCCCAGTTTTAAATACACCTGGCTGTCTGATATGCTGATCGACAGCACCGCTGTTTGCCTTGGCGCGAAGGGTAAACACGGCAACATTTCTCAAGAAAAGAGATCAGGGAGTCATCTTTGGGAACGTTTGGAAAAATAAGCTGCGAGCATGCTCGTCACCGGAGAAAGCTCCCACCGGCAGCAGCAGGTGAAAGGAAAAAGCTCTGGGGCCAGCCTTACAGGAGCCAGCCACGAACCCCAAAACCGCAGGTCTGGGGACCCTCGAGCAGCACAAGTGGAGGTTTCGGGGCTGGGCTGGGTCCCGTGGTGCCACCCAGGTGATGCAGAAGGGAGCAGAGACCCCTCGGAGTCTCCATGCCATGATGTGTGTGAGGGCAGGTGAGGAAACGTGGCGGTGACTTTTACCTAGCAGTGAACAGTACAGAATAAACGCCGCCAGATTAAATTATTAAGGGACTCGTTTGAACCGCCGTTATTCCTTCTGTCTTTTGAGGTACAGGAGAAACTCTACGGCCTGCCTACAGCCCCTGGCAGATAGCACATGCTATTACATGTGTATTAATTTTACACACGCCTGTCCTCAGCAGGCCATGTAAAACAAACCCGGGCTATGCCGCCTTCCCTCTCTGGTGACCGTACTGTGAGCTGGCTTCCACGGGAATCTCATTCGTGCTTCAGCAGCAGGATTTGGCTGGGGTCGCCTCACCCAAGGAGGGCCAGCCAAGCCCCTACGGTCCCCTCAGTCCTTTGGCAGAGGGCTGGCACCTCCAGGACGCGACACGGGGCCCTGGCCGGGGATGTCCTGGGGTGATGCCTCCCCCGGGCAGCCACAAGGTGCAGACACCTGGCTGCACTTTATGGGTTTCAGAACAATAGGCTGCCTCGGATTCGTGGTGTCAAAAATAATTCCCACTCCTTGAAATGTAATTTCTACCCTTTTTAGTTGCACTTCGATTGTGTCCACCTCCCTGGTTATCGTTTATCCGGGAGAATTTGGGTACAAGACCTTTAAACTGTTACAAACACATCCCCTGCTCCCTACTAAACAATCGCAGATCTGCTATCTCGGCATACGGGAACCAATCTATGTAATGTCGTGATACCCAACACTGAAAACCACAGTCCTGGGCCCACCAGGGCTCTCCTCTTCGCTGGGCCTTCCTGAGACACAAATTGCCAGATCCAAAATGTAGTTTACCATTAGAAGTAAATGTTTGATCTGTAAAGCTTACAAAATGGCTTTGTTTATCATAGCAGATGAAAGAAAAAAAAAAAAAGGAATAATTTTAAACTCAAAACAAAACTGTTTATATGACAGCTTTTAGTGCTCCGTGATTCTGTGCATTTAAGAGAGATTCAAGCAATTAACAGCATAAACTTTCATTACATAGTTCTATTATATATGTTTATGTGACTTAGTTGTTCATCTGTTATTTAAGTGATTTCCTCATTACAATAGCATGGTAAAGATATTTGCTGATCTTGTAGAAAAACGGCAGGCAGTTCCCTCACTCTACTCCTCGTATCTCAAAGCGTGTTTGCTTGAAAGCTTTTATTTTTTATACCTAGTAGGTAAATCAAATATCAAAGTGATTCGGAATTCAGTAATTTGTAGAATTGTGGGAAAAAAATAATATTTTGTTTTAAATCACAAAGTATTTCTGCGGTAGCCAAAAAATAAGCCTAAGTGGTGAAAGATTAAAATCTGTGGGACTTGGTATTCACGAGCTGCACAGGCCGGCCATTATTTATGCCTATTTAATTTTCTTGGGAATTCAGTCTCTAGAAGACGCCTGACAAGGATCAATATGAATTTGGGAGTGGTAGGAGCGCAAACCTAATGGGAAGAAGCCAAACCGTAGCTCACACTCCCAAATGCCTCCTTTTTCTGCATCCCCTCCCAAGCGCGTTACACAAGCTTCCTACACCTACCTAATTCCCAGTCAGCCCCAAGTTCACCGGTTTATCAGATACCTCGCTCACAGAGAACTCGTATCCACTGAATCATCTCAAACAGCGTTTCTGGTGCTGCTAAATTTGGCTGCGGCAGGCACAAGCGTCTCCTCCAAGTGACATTTGGCTGAATCTGGCCCCCGAGCATTTCAGCCTCCCAGACAGCTAATGTGGATGTTTCTGAATTATTAAATGCATTCAGGAGCCCTGACAAGGTAGACGTACAGTGATTAGGATAGAAAGTATTTTTAAAGAAGCAACAGTATCCAAGGGGCATGACTAAACTGCCTCAGATACAATTCTCGTCAGTTGCATCCCAGCCACCCTTTTGGAGAGGATTCATTCAGAGCCTCTGCCACTAACCAGGGCTCCTTTCCCCAACATCAGAAATTAGGGGGAATTATTTCATCATTTTTTAATTGCCAAGATAGGAGCCTCCAGATTTAGCATGGAGGTGGCTGACTTTAGCTGGGGTGGTGCTGCTGGCTGGTCTGTGTGGGACGCCCTCGGTTCACCACTCTGGGCAGGACACAAATGCACGAGGAACCCCTCTCCTTTGTAACCACGCGTTCAGGTCCCCCAGGTACACACGGCGATGTCTTGGGCCAATTCAAACACCACGGCGTGGGTCCCATCCTGCCCCAGACACCAAGAGCAGGATTGGCTCCTGGCGAGTAAACATAGCTGGGAGGGTGGGAGGTAACGAGCATTCTTCTTCTCCTTAATCATAATTACGAAACGGGAGGGATGAGAAACATGGCAGCGGTTGTCTTTGTGCAGCTCCCTAGCTGAGCCCTCGCGTCACTTCCAGAAGGCGGAACAGCGCGGCCGGGAGCCGCGGGGCTGGGGCATAGGGCAGCGTGCCCCGAGCCAGCGCCCGGCATCGCTCCCGGCACACGTGCTGCCGAGGCGAGCCGCCCTCCGGTCACCCACCCAAGTGCCACAGCCACCTACCCACGCTTCCTGTCCTTCGGTGTTAAACCGTACGGTGCTGACCCACAGGCTAAAAATTTCTATTCCTACTGACGCGGGACCCTTGCACGCACGCCGAGGTGTGCCCAGTCCGAGGGGCTACTGAAACATCTCCAGATAATGATCATATTTAACTTATTTTTTTCTGTTGATCAACTAAGAACGGCAAAATGCTATGCCTTTCCCGAAAGGCCACACTCCGAAAACTGAACTGGACCTAAATAACCTCTATTTTGGTACAATTTGCTCGCAGGCACATCAGAGGTAAATAAGGACTTCAAAACCAGGCTGAATTTGCAGTTCCCTAGTTTAAGATGTATTAATGTGTAATCGCCGTTATTCTACCGCAGGACAAGCCTTAATCAAACTAATGGCAAAATTAAAAGCAAGTATTTCAATCCTTTAAACTGACTTATGTCTATTCAGCGGTGTCTGTGCTCGCAAAGGTTTTTTGTGCAGTAGGGAAGGCCAACGGTAGGAATTCGGGCGTTCCACTGCTCCTGCCACCCACACGGAATTCAGACATATCCACAGCGGGCAATCTATAGCAGATGCCCGAAAACTTAGGGAAAATTAAATACTTAAAATAGAAGATGCAGAAATTTAGCCTGATCAGGAAGCTGGGGGCTTTGATGAACAGTTCAAAAAGCGAAGCATGCCAAATGTGACAGACCTAGCCAACGCTTCAGCATCACGATTGCTGAAAAGCTGCTTCAGAACCCATTCTCAAACCCAGCACCGGCGAGCATCTTACTCAGCGATCGCGCCTCGTTTTACAATGGCTCACACGCGGATTATGACAAATGCTTTTACTGCGGAAGCTGAACTATTCCGAAAATTTCAGAACATCCGGGAAAATTCATTTTATTTTGGCAACTGTCCTACCACCACCACCAAAAATAAAAAATCCCTTCACTCTAATGGGCGCACATTGTTCGGTTTAAGTAACAGGTATTCAATCACTTCACAAATACAGTATAAATTTGAGGTAACTCCGGGGGAGTTTTCTTCAAAATAATTTCAGTCCTCACCGATTCCCCCCCGTTCAGGTCAGAGTCTCTAAGCCAGCATGGCTGAATTGTTTTAGTGCTCTCTGCTGAACACCTGCAAACATCAAACAAAAACTCCTGGTCCTTTACTGGGTTGACAAAAGCCTTTCATGTGAAAAATGCTCCATGGGAATGTCACGGCTGTGGCTCAGGTTACATTCCTTTCTCCCTCGCAGCCCTCCCCATTTCTTAACGTGGTAAGGAGCCATGTTTGTGAAATTAAAGATTAAAAGGAAATGTGGCTTCACTTTATTTTCATTCACACGTTACAAATCACAATAGAGCATCATATATTAGATGAGTAAAAAGCTATTAAGATGACTTTAAGCATGAAATATTACCACACTTCGTAAAGTACAGTTAGTTTCACTTCACTGCTTGGGATTACTTTGTGTTGGGGTCTTTTTTTTAAAAAAAAAAAAAAAAAAAAAGAAGTGAAGTTTCAGGTTCATGCAGAGGAATGACATCTGTGCTTCCGCTATGATTTTTAAAAGAGGACCACTGAGGGATGGCGAGCTCAAACTTTAGAAGGGCATCTGTCCAGGAGGATGAAGGCACCGCATGCTGATTACTAAAATGCCGGGTTACCAGGATGCATAGCTAGGATAATAACCTCCATCCATATATAATTAACGAAGGTACCTTTAAACCTTCCATATAGCTAAATAAAGCATCTCTCAAAGCAGTTGGCTGGGCACTATGATATAAACCCTGAATTTCTCAAACCCAGGCTCATTAAGGAGCACACAGCCAGTACCTCGAGGAAGCGAGACCACCGCCCGCAGCAGCACCGTGCAGCTTTGGCCCACTTCTCCCCCACGCACCTCCACCTTCAGGCCACATCCACCCTCCCTCCGAGGATCAGGTCGGGGCCATTTTGACAACTTTTGGGAAATCACCGACCGCTCGCTACAAAAATCCACGTCCAACGCCAAGCAAGGGAGATTCCCAGAGCAAATTCGAATTGATTTTCCCTGTGCTGCACAGCATTGTGCAAACAATTGGCCGACAGACAGAACTCGTTCCCTTATCACACAGGGTGCTTCAGCCTCTCCCACCAGAGACCGGTGTGCTTGAGCACACACGAGTTGTCACACAGTGGGAGATTTCAGGTGTTGTTTAAGAGGGTCCCTATCTCGATATTACGAGCTGACTCCAGCTCATTAAATTATTAGCACGGCTAAAATGATGTGTCAAAGTTACTTGAACGCCCTCAGCTTTAGAGACGATATAAAACAACAACAGCCCCTCCATTTCACCCCTTGTCTGGCCTGGCTTTGCTGTTTCTGAGCAAAATGACTTGGTAGGTGAGGTCTGCGATGCATTGATTAAATACAGCTATCTAGTTAATTGCTGTTAGACCAAGTGGTAGTTGCTGCCTAGCCTGGTATAGAAGCATGGCAAATTGATTTGTCTGGCACAAATACTTTTCACTCGTCTCCAGTGAAAACAAATACAGTGAACGTTATAAATTTGCTTAAATCGGGCATCTGAATTATACAATTCGGAAAATGACAAAAGATGGGATTCAAATCTTCAGCTTGTGAGACACGAGGCAAAGCATATTTGGAAAGTTATTCAAACCTAACAATAAAAACCTCCGAGTCACTATATTCATAATATAACCACATTTAGGAAAATAAAGCATGCTATTTTGCGACTCTGGACAGAATCAAACACCTAAAACGAGTGCCTAATAATTGCAGGTGGCACTCGATACAATGCCTTAAAACTGTACATTACAGGCTGCCTTCAAATTTGGAAGTCTTTGGAAACAAAAAGTTAATTAATACACCGGTGCCTTTAATAAAAATGGCTATGCTGAGTGCACAGAAGAGGCTCCTTTAATTGAGCACAAACTGCAAATACCAGGCACGAAACTATACGCCGTGACGTGTGTGTATCTAGATATCCACTGGCAGTTTGCAGCGAGGACTTGTCCAAATTTACCATCTGATTTAGAACAGTACTCTGAGTGTAACAATACTACGTACAGGGTGCTGCTATGTGCAATTGCCTGGGCTTTTAAAACACTGCAGCTCCCCACCCGGAGACGTATTTGTGCCCCGTCCAAAACCCCACATCCACCAAGCAGGGAACCCTCTGAAAGGAACTTAACAGAAGAGCAAGGAAATTTCAAACGCGTAAGTATCCTCGCTAGTTTTCCTTGTAATTTGTCAGGCATATAAAAGCCTCTGTATAAAACTTCAGCTGCCAGACAATTATTGCACACACATGTTCTGCCGCAGAGAACTCTGATATTTCTTTTTGTCATCAAACAGGACTCCTGCTTTTATGGAATGCAGAAGTTGCCCATGCAGCCCCACTGCAGCCAAATAAACAAACACACACACAAACAAACAAATCCCCCACTGAAATTTCAGGGGCCCTTCAAAAGCAGTCAAATATTTGGAAAGAAAACGCCTTCCTTTCAATCAAGAAACCAGCCTGGAGATTTTAATTCAACGAAAAATATTTTGCCAGCAAGCCCCAATCTCTGATCCCACCGAGTGCTTTTCCTGGAAGGGCTTGGTGTTTATACTCGGGTACTTGCTCATTTATTTATTTGATTGAGGCAGCCTTCATTCTCTTTCGCAAAATTAATTCTCACTCGAGATGTTTTGATCATCTTTTCTCGCATAGAAAAGACAGCGTCTCAAATTGTAAATCAAAATCTCCAGTGCTAAATTTAAAAAATAAAAAATAAAAAATAAAAATTTAAACTAGCCCACCTTGAAGAATTACACAGAAGAAAAGTTTTTAAAAAAATAAATCATAAATGTCTGTAAATATTGTGAAAACGCCCCAGCCTTGTGGAAACAGCAACAACAACAATAATAATAGTAATAATAACAATAGCCAGCACTTAGGAATAATTCCGCTCAGATGTGAATGAATCTGCTCCCCAGAAGAGATTAACACGACCACAACAAAGGTAATGCCTATGGATAAATAACTAAGAGCATTTCAACTCCACGCTGAACAAAAACGTTACATACTTGAGCCAGTAAAATGTCCACTTGCCAAGGAAGTTGGTCCATTTTTGCCACTGCTCACAGGAGGTGAAAACATCTAAAAAAAAAAAACAAACACAAAACAAAGAGGCATTACTAGCGGAAAAGAAGCGACTCCTGGTCCACCGTCAGCCCAAAGTTCCTTCCACGCTGGCTGCGAACTCTGCTCGCAGTTTGCCTGGCGCGAGGCATCGTCCCCCACAGCCCTGAGAGCCAAGGCGGCGTTGCTCACAGCCCCCCCGGCCCCTCAGCACCACCAGCAGCACGTTTCCATCAGGCTCGTTAGCTGCCCGGACGAGATCGGCTCCCCCAAGGTTTGGGAGCCCCCCGTTCCCCCGCAGGGCTGGCCGCAGTCGGGAGCGGGGCTCGCTCCCCTCTCCCGCTCGCTGGTTGACAAAGGCAAAAAAAAAAAATTAAAAATAATTTTAAAAAAAGTTTGTTGGTCGAAACCTTGGCCATAAAGGTAGCAACGTCCATTTCCAGCCCGCTTTAGGGTTCGCCTGTCATCTGTGCACCCGGATAATAATAATGCCAAGTGCCACCTGCCCTAAATTCTCATTTCGTCTCTAACACGAGAGCGGTTTGAGGCGAGCCTCTCTCCCTCTCTCCCTCTCCCCCTCTCTCCCTCTCTCTCTCACCCTCTCTCTCGCTAGCATTTATTTCGACCCTAATTGGTTTCTCTCTTCTTCGACGTGTCTAGTGGATAATACGCACCTTCCCTGAGTCAGAGCCTGCAAAAAGCCAAGGAACAAATGGAAAAAGTGCAACAAGCAACGAGGGGGCTGCGAAGCTGCCTCAGGCTACGTTTCCTGGCCAAACTTCCCAAAGCCATTCCTCCAAAGCAAAGTCTGGAGCGGCGGCGGCAGCAAAAGCCTGGAGCAGCCTCATGGACAAGGTGCTTCGGAGTTTGGCGGGGGGTTCATTTCGAGACACACACACGCATCTCCCAGCAAGCCGGTCCCCCCCTCAAATAAATAAATAAATGGAGAGCTACTCCTGACATCTCGGGGGGAAGGGAGGGGAAGGGGAGAGGAAGGAAGGGGCCAGGGGGAGGGGAGCCGAGCCTCGAGGAGCCAGACAAGTGCACGGGGCCGGGAGCAGCCGCCAAGAGCCCGGCCGGGGGCTCCGGGGGGCTCGGGAGCAGCTGCAGGCAGGGCAGGTTTCAGGGCAAACTTGCAACTGAGACAGTCACGGATTTCTTTGCACTTGCCGCGGGCCAAAAAAATGAAACAAGGGGAGAACCGCAAGGAGGATGGAAGGCACTCGCTCGGCACCGAGCGGCTCATGTGCCAGGCACGCCGTCCAAGGCGAAGCGCGGCCAGAGTGCTCGGCCTCGGTACCTGCGGAACGCTCGCTTTGAGGGGCGTCTCTTTTGGCAAAAACAGTCATTTCAGGCATCCGAGACATCACAAAACAAGCTGTGCACGCGACTGCATCTCCCATCACATACAATAAGAAATAAGAAAAAAAAAAAGACTCGAATTTTCGGTTTTCTTTTTTTTTTAGCAATGGTTCTAGCTGCTGATTAAAAATCACCCAATGCACTCAGATCGCAGTTTTGGGTTTGGTTTTGGCTGATTTTTTTTTTCCAGTTTAACAGATCAGCTAGAAGATTTAATTTTTTTTTATTTTTTTTTTACAGCTGTTGTTAATTTCCACCGTTGTTTCTTACCGCACTGAAATCCAGTAAATCACTCAGTTCTTTGTCCGTCCCTAAGGCAGCCATTCGCTGTTGGTGATGCATTTTAGCAAAATCACACAAACCTAGAAACATGGAAATAACCGCAATCAGAAACCCAGTGCCGAGCCTTGCGGGAAACACAAGCGGGTCGGTCGGGGGCCGGGGGGTCGGGGGTGGGTGCTTGGGAAGGAGGGAGGGAGGAAAAAGAGAGAAAGATGGAGGGGCAGCAAAAACAACAACAACAACAACAAAAAAGAAAAAGGCGATGTTGTATTTCCGAAGAGGCGATCGAAACCCGGTCACATCCACTCTAAAGCCAAATCCGGAGGAGGAAAAAAAAGAGAAAGCCTCGCTCCCGGAGCATCATTTATGCAACAGGAGGTTCAGCGAGGGATGGATGAGGAGCCCAGAGAAGAAACTACAGCCATCCGCTCCCAACTTTTTCCCCTTCTCCTTCTTCCACGCAAAGTAGCGTTGAAAAAGCAAGAAACGGAGGAAAAAAAAAAAAAAAAAAAAAGCGCGAAAAAAAAAATATATAATAATAAAAAAAAGAAATCGAGGCGAAGTCGCAGGCTACGGAGGCGCCGGTGCGGAGGGACGCGGGGCGGGGGTGGCGGGGCCGGGAGGGAAGCGGCGAGCGGAGAGCCCTTGCCAATTAGCCCCAATTCCTAATTAGTGCCGAGACGGGTGGTTCATAACAACGACCGAGGAGCGGCGGCTCGGGCCTGGGCGAAGTCATCAGTTCCCTCCGAGCGCCCGGGGGGAGGGGAAGGCAGCGGAGGGAAGGGAAACCAAGGGAAGGGACGAGCGGGGAGGGCAGGAAGGGAGAAGGGAAGGGAGAAGGGAGGCAGGGAAGGCACAAGGGAGGCAGGGAAAGGAGAAGGGAGGCAGCCAAGGGGCGCGGAGCCCGGCCGCCTCCCGCCCCGCGGCCCCTCCGAGCTCCGCGGGGTCGCCGCCGCCCAGCGCCCGGCCCCGCTCCCGGCCCCGCTCCCGGCCCGCAACGGCCCCGAACGGCCCCAAACGGCCCCGAACGGCCCCGAACAGCCCCAAACGGCCCGGCTCGGCCCGGCCCGGAGCTGAGCGCCGCCTCCATACCCGCCGATCATGGAGCTGCAGATCCCGGCGAGCCGCCGACTGCCGCCCGCGCCGCACTTTTGCACGGCTTAGACTTTTACATTTCCCCAGCTCGCACACATCCACATGGCAAAGCAAGTTTATACGAGGCTGCACGTACACGTGATGCGGCGACTTTGCCAAGAGGAACAATATTTTTTCCCCCCTCGTATTCTCCAGTCCGGCTCTTTTCGAGCTGTACGCGTCCACTCTTTGTTTTGCTTTGCTGGTGCTCCCCCTTTCCCCGTGCCTCCAGCTCGGCTGCCGAAGCGAGGTGTGCTCCGTGGACGGGGGGCATCGCCGCCAAACTTTCCGCAAACCCCGATCGCTTTTTTTACGCTCGAGTTCCCGGGGACGCCGCCACCCCCCCGCCCCCCTCCTCTCCCCCTTTATCTCTTGCAGCACTTTTTATTTTACATTTCCCTAGCGCAGGCCCGGCTGTGCTCCACCGAAACGAGCCCGACTCGGGGTTGTTTGGGTTTGTTTTGTCTTTTTTTTTTTTTTTTTTTTTTTTTTTTTTCCAGTAGGAAAGGAGAAAGCGGCGAGCTCAGCACCCCGGGGCGCATCCCCCGGCGCGGCGCGCTCCCCTGCTGCATTTACACGGCGGGAAAGTTCGCGCCGCTTTGGCGAGGACACATCGGGATCGAGCAACAATTTATATTAAAAAAAAAAAAAAAAAAAAAAGGAAGAAAAAACAACACGAGTTACTCCAACAGCAAATTGCAACTTTACCTTAAATGGCCACAAATATGTTCACAATATTCCAAAGGAGAAAAAATATTAAAAAAAAAAAAAAAGTTTTAAAAATAAAAAGGAATCTTCTGCCCCAGTGCTTTATTATCTCCCACGTGTGTGACCCTCCGGAGAGGTGCTGGGGGGTCGGTGCTGCTCCCCGCGGCTTTGCAGGCACCCTACACCTGGCTCGGCGGGGTCACCCACCGCTCCGGCCGGCAGAAAAAAAAATACAAAATTAAAAAATAAAAATAAAAAAAAATAAAAAAGTCCGGCAACTTTTGCCCCTATTGTTTTTACGGACACATGGTGACTACTGACCGGCTGCTCGCACCGTGGTGGCGCTGGGACTTTAAAAAAAAAAAAAAAAAGGAAAAAAAAAGCAAACCGCACGCACACACACACGGGAGCGCGGGGCGGCCGGTCCCGAAGTTGTTGTTCCAAAGTTTACAGCGCGCTCCTGCTCAGCACCGCGGCCTCCCCCGCGGAGACGCGGCTAATGGCATGTTTCCCTGGCAGACCCATGGTGAGCCGCTCACATCCGGGCAATGCCCCGCGCCTTATAAGCGCCGCGCCGCCGCTCGCAGACAATGACGAGGGAAGGAAGGGAGGGAGCCGGGGCGGGCGGGCGCGGGGCGCCGCGCACAAGATGGAGGGGCCCCGGCGCTCCCCCGCCCCGCACGCCCCCTGCGAGCCGCAGCCCCGCGGGTCGGGGTGTGGGGGGTGAACGCGGGGTTGTGGGGTTTGGGTGGGAGGGAGGGGGGTGAGCACATGGTGCTCGAGCAGGTCCTGGCGGTGGGGGCGCGTGGGGAGGGGGAGGACAGGAGGAGGGGAGAAGGGAGGCAGACACGCTGCCTTAGGCATCGGGAGGGGCAAGAAGTGGGGCGCCCTTCTGGGCGGTTGGGCTCTTCGTCCTTATCTCCCAGCTCTTCCTCCTTAGCTCGCTGGGGGTGGGTGAGAGACCCTGAGTGATGAGCGAGAGTCTCCCTGCACCCACGTTTATCTGCTGGGCCTGCGGATGGAAGGCCAAACCCGCCAGCAGCAGTGGAAGAGGAGGGATGGCACGATCCAAACCTTTTAGCCAGGGTATAAGGATGGGGAGGCTGTCCTGGCCCCAGGAGGTGAAACATGCCCAACACATACCAGATCATTGCCCATCACCACCGTGAGAGCCAGAAACAATTTTGTGTCAATACAGACCTCTCATCCTCCCCAGCCTGCACTAACCACATACCTACATTTAAATGGTGACCATGCACTTAGGGATGATGTTTTCCTCCTCCCGGGACAGCTCTGGCATTGCAGTGTGACCAGAACTGTCCATGTGCAAAACCCCTGGCTCTTGAGATCCTGGGCATTGTTTTCATGGGTCTGTAGCTTCCCCACAAAGTGTCCACCATGCACGTGCTCCAGCAGGCTCAGCAGTTGTTCCTACATAAAGACATGGTCACCAGCAGCCCACAGCAAACAAGCAAGGAAAGAGCAGAAAGCACATGCGAGATAAGGGCCTCCCCTAAGGGCAGCGGGTGCAGACATGTATGATGCAAAAATACCTGCTCACTGACAACAAAAACGTCACCACTTATCGCTGGTTGCCCTCAGCGGTGCTCCACAAGCAGAGTGTCAGCGCAGAGGCTTCTCACAGCAAAGTCAACAAGGCTGTGTTCCAGCCTGGCGTTGAAACAAGCGAGGAATGGGGTTGCTCACAGCGCTACATGGGGCTGGGAATGCCCCTGGAGGTGCCCCTGGGCTCAGCCTGGATGTGAGGAGACCAGGCATGGGGTGTGCTCCCTCTCAGCTGGAAGGTGTCTGTGTTCTCGAGTCAGAGCAGCCCATGTCCTGCTCCGCTAGACTCCCAGGAGCCCCCAGGCCACCACATCATGTTTTTTCATGGGATGTAATGCTTCAGAGAGCACTCACCTGCTCCTCATGCTGCCAGCTGAGCGGCTGGCCCCATGGAAGTCAAGCTGAAGTCCCAAATAAGATCTCCAATGCCTTCCCTTCTGTTCCTAGTGGGTGCTGAGCAGAGCTTCATGTTCAGTGCCTCCAACAGCTCCATCACACACTGCATACAGGTCAAGGATGCCCTTCTCTGTACTGCTTGAGCACATGTTGCCATGACATTGCTGGTGCTGTGGGCTACCGAGAGCTGGTTTCAGAGCAGCTTCGCAAAGCTGCTGTGTGTCCTGCCCATAGGGAAAAGGGGCACAGGTGTCCTCCCAGGAGGAGGTAGCACCCGCTGCCATGAGGGCTTCATTTTCGGGGCCCAGCCATGATGTGTGGAAGAGGAACCTGCTCACAGAGCACCTGGTGTGGTGCCAGAGTATGTAAAGTGGGTGACGCTGCATGGGACGGTATTCACAGAGCCATGATGGGCTCTGCAGGTGTTAACCATCCAGGAGTATGGGCACAATGGGATGACAAAAGAAGTCCCTGGCAGAGATAATGCGGGCAGTCAGGATTTTGGCCTCAGGGGACTGATGGGAACATTTAAGGGCAGTGTACGCAGCCATTATGACTTAGTGCTTTTAGCATATCAGCTTCAATTTGTCTTCAACGACTGCCTAAGTGACCGGAATACTGAGTTAAGTGAGACTCACACTGAGACTGCTCCTGAACACAACTGTTTACGGGGAGCTGCTGCGTACTGCATCCTGCTCCATGGGGTGCAGCCCCCTGGCCCCCACACGGGTGCTGGCACAAAGTCTCATGTCCCCTCGGGGATGCGGTCCCATGTCCCCGACTCAGACAATGGCACATAGTCCCATGTCCCCCAGAGCAGATAATGGGGCGCAGTCACACAGCCCTGGTAGGTAAGCCAAGCAGCTGACAGGCACAGCATCACCATCAGACAGATGAAGGTCAGCACCAAGGGGGGCTTGATGCCACCTGAGAAATCCTGTGACCATGGGAGGCTTGTGCCCCCACGTCTGCTGTGCCCAACAGAGCATCTGGCACCCGGCAGCCCCTGCAAGGGGACAGGAGCAGGCTTCCAGGGGGTGAAAGGTGGGGAAATGAGCAGGGACGGAGCGGCTCTGCCTGGAGGTGACGCAGATGCAGGAGGGGGAAGGTTAGTGCAAGGGGGTCCTCATTTCCCATATCCCAGAGGTGAGTGTCACAGGGCCTGGCAGCCTGGTAGGACTCAAAGCACAGTCATTTCCCTGTATTATTAGAGCTCTTTTATCTGTGAGTTGTTCCTGTGGCACCAACAATAGCCTTAGCAGTATACATGGTACAAAGAAAAGACAGTCCCAGTGCCAAAATGCTTATTGTTTAAAATGCAGATTTTTTTTTTTTTTTCCCAAAGTAAATAGATACACAGAAAACTGGATGAAAAAAATGGTGTGAGCCCACAGAGGAGAGACACATTTATTTTATTATTTAACCTGGGACCTCCAGATACCACTGACGAACTGAAGCAGCAGTAGAGATCAGACTTAGAGCAGTTCTGCCAACCTGGACAAGGTTTGTTCCCCCTGGCCAGGAAGGAGCAGGACAACAAGTGCTGCTAACGCTGATGGTCCACTCAAGTGCTAGTCATTGCTTAGTGTAATTCTGGCCTTTCTCAGCCGAAGGGTTTCATAAACCCTCCCACGGGACAATTCCCCCCCCGGAGCAGTAGGGAAACCCCAGAGATGATATGGCTGCATGGCAGGCAGGGCTGCCCAGGTCCCATTTTGTAATTTCTGAATGCCTCACTGGTACAATTCCTGTCTGCTCTGCTTACATATCTCCGTGCAGTGTGTACCTTATTTAAGATTGCCGCATTTCCTGGCCTGCTGCTGCTCTTCATCATGATTATACTGGGCATGTCATTTCAGTGTTTCAGATGCAAGAAATCGTTAATATAATAATTAGGGATGTAAATTGCACCTGATTTGTGCCTGGCCTGTTCAGATATCAACCATGTTTTAGTTCTGGATGAATCAAGTCATAATTAAATCCATTTTTAATATTAGCAATAACTGAAACATTGGTTGTATTAAAGTAATATAAAAATGCTGTACTTTCAGGGAAAATAGAGGTAAATATAATTATTCACCTCACAACAGTGAAATATTCATGGAACACAAAATGTAAATTCATGGTGACATGTACAACTTCACACATAGTAACACAAGTGCAGCTAGTTTCTGTAGCAAGACCCTGTCTTTCTGGAGTACACTAGGTTGGCAGACTGAAAATTAATGCAGAAGCTACGCGTAATAATAGGCTTTGGGTTTTTGCTTTTAAATTAAATAGGCAAAAGAATAACACAACTGCCATACTGGCCCCAGTATTATTTATTTTGAGATTTTAATCCACTGTATTTTATACTGTCCCCATATGTTCAGTTTTCAACGTGCCACAGAATTTGGTATCGACAATTCACAAGTGCAGATGTTGTTGCGGACCGGCAGGAGCTATTGGCAGTTGGGTCTTTTCCCACCTCTGAAGACATGTGAAGCAATTTGGATCCACGCAATGCTAGCTGAATTGCGCTGTTAACATGATAAGCGGTGTTACAAGTAAGAGCATTAGACAAAAATTCACATCTTTAGGTTCCCGAATGTGTCTGTTAACTATATGTCTCCAACAAAATTTTTTCACCCTGTCTGCAGACTTTAATAGCACAACAGCAAAGTACTAGACTGCGTTTTGTTCAAGTTTGGGACTATGATTGTGCCCTTTTTCATTGCTATAAAAATCCAGCAAAATCTGGCCTTATCACAAGCCTCCAAAAAGTTGAGTGTGCACATGTTCGGTAGATATTCGCTGTGCATTTGCAGATACACTCTTTGGAAATTATACCAGGGTATTTTGAAAATAAACCTATTAATGTTATGAAGCGTTGTGTTGCCACAATAACTGGTGCCATGGCAGAACCCAAGTGGAAATTGCTAATTTTGGAGCCGTGGCATGCCCAGCCTGCGTGCCATGCCATCCACACAAGTGTGGATGACAAAACAAGTGGCGGAATGGCAGTTTGCTCAGCTAGCACCATGCACGGGACCAAGCAGGGGCAATTTTGGAAAAAATGGCAAACGATGAGGTAATTAATGCCTGCCTGAACAATTTACGCTGAGGAAGCTGGCGGCTGCTGTAGCGTTGCAGTGTTGCTCTCCTGCCTGACGCCGCTAACAGGATCCAGGGCAGGAGGGTACCGAGCCTGCTGCTTGGCCAGTTCCTCGCGTGACGGCTCTGCGTGAGCGTGTTGGAGCCAGGACAACAGTTATGACAGAGGTCTTTTCTGAGCTTTTCTTCTGGTGAGTCATTTTTAGAGGAACGAGGCTGAAACCACAACATTACTGCTAATGACTCCTTCCCTGGGTGTGGCCTTCCTTTGCTTGGGTATGTTTCAAGTAATGTGTAGTGAGAGGTAGTTTGCAAAAACTGGGTATTTTTTTGGCACTGAATCTAGAACACAGCCGTGTTCTGCCCAGAGATAACGCCTTGCAGTTGATTCCCTCCACCCTTCACTTATTTATCATTTAAGAGTGAAAATAGACAGAGGACTACAGACCACACGCCCCTATAAAATACTACATTTCACATTATTCACGACGGTGCTTCTGATATTGAGTGCTAAAACCCCCAAAACAAAAAGCAAGTCAGTAGTTTTCACCAGGTTAGAAACAAGCAGATAAGACCTGGTGAGTTTTTTCAAAATACTGTCATGCCATGATGCCCATCCTGTGCCCTGATACAAACTCACTGCTCCTGTGTGACCACGAGGAAGTGTCAGCAAGCCAGCAAATTTAGTAAATTTAGGGACCCTTCACCAGAGCAAATCCAGGTATTGTGGAACATTCTGAGGAAAAACCTTGCAAGTCTATATTACAGAGATGGTAGTGACATGTATTTTTAGGCTCTATAACACATGCCTGTGAAAAAGTTACTACTGGCCTTTTTTTGGGAGAAAACCTAACACCCTCGATGTTTGAGATGTGTCAGGATTCACGTTGGGTGAATTATAAACTGGTAAAAAATGTTATTTCTCTTCTTTCACTTGGAGCTGCTTAAATATACAAGAATGTTCTCAGTACCCAGAGCCACGCTGCCTTCAGAGCTGGGGAGCAGAACCTCAGCCTGGAGACCACAGCGAGGAGGTGGAGCAGAGAGGAGAGGGGATCAAGCTCAGAAGACCTCAGAGCCCCTGCTCAGACCCTGTTGGCATCCCACGAAGCAGGAACTCAACACCAAACTACACCAAACTGGATGCTTCTTGAAGCAACTTTCCCCCCCTTAAAAAAGTGGAAAAATTAAGCACAGAAAATGCTTATCATTTCCATGCAAACTCTGCTATATTTATTTGTGTTTCCTTGTTATACTCTGCTTAATTCTCTGAAAACAGTGCAAAAAACAGGGGGACAGAATATAACAGATGCTTGAATTTGCAACATTGGTAAATATTTCTATGGCTTAATTATATAGCTATTTTTTTCTGTGGTTTGTGGTTTATTTTACAGTTATAGAAAAATATAAGAGTCTCTTTTACTTCACAAGTATATGAGGGTTAATTCATATTTGCAAGGAACCTTGAATCCACAGTACACTGTGTAAGCAGTAAGTATTTTTAGAGGTTAAATCCCATAGTCATCGTAGCAAAATTCTCAATAGAATGAATGGGAGGTTTAAGTAAGGGCTGAAAACTTTCACTTCTGCAGACAAAGAAAGAAATTTCCCAAGAACCTCAAAATCCTTGCTGCAAACTTTAGTCCGAGGAAGTGAACTGGAGGAAGAAAATTGCCTTTAGAAGATCTAAATGCTTTCTCTGGTGTCCTCAGGAGCGTTAGAAGTGTCACGTAGCGGTCGCCTTCACTGTCCTCTTGTCACAACAGTTTCCCCTTTCAAAAATGCAGAGAATATGTTGTAAGTAGAGAGACTTCTTTATACATCCTGAGAGATGTGTCCAAGTCCCATGAGATACGTGGTTAAATCATTTTACATATCTACTGTTGATTTTGATGGGATTAAAGAGGTATGTAAAAAAATAAATCCTATCTGGATGTCAGATGAAAAGTCCATGAGCCAGTAAAACACTTCATTGCTGGGAGAGCAAGGACATCCCCCCTCCATCACCTGGGGCCTCTAGTATTTCATTTTAACTTTTGTGACACTTCAGCACTCTACCATTGACATTTTTTTGTCTTTCACTTAACGTTACTCTGCTCTTTATTTGCAGTTGCAATGTATTAGATTTCCATATGTATTTTTCAACGTGTTTCTTCAATACGAACTGCTCCACTTGTCTTCTGCTGTACCTTTCCACGTCTTCCACTCGCTGCTCAAACGGGATTTATTCCTTCCAAAATAAAGCATACTTGAATTTTGATTAGTGATTAGAAATCAGGTTTAAAAGTATGGCAATAAAACGTTTGTAAAGGTCTGCCCTTATGTCGTGTAAGCTAAAGGTTTCACAGCTCCTCCTCAGGTCTAACAGAGCGCGGAAGAGCCCAGGTATGTGGTCTGATGGCTAAAAAATATGAATGTCAGGAATATAGTGTAAAATCTGGGTATTGTGGTCTGATCAAGATCAATACGAATATCATAGGATTTTGTGTTTTCCTGAGAGGAAGGTACAAAGAGGAAATATAACCAAACCAACCTGATTTTTAGTTAACTTTGCTAACTGAAGTTCTGAGTGTAGAGTCAGAATTACAGTTGTGAGATGTGCAATCTGCTTTCCATTGACATGCAACAAGTCGTAGTTGAGCTCTTACTTGGCTCTGATTTTTTTCCCTCTGCAAAACAACATCATTTTATGGCTAGAAGTAGTTGAGGGTATCATCTCTGGAGGCAACCAGCATCAGGAGCAGGCGGTGTGTATTAACGGTGTCTGGTTTAGGAAGGGGTTTCAGAGACTGCTTATTCCTTTGCTTGCAGGACTGTAAATTCCTTGACCGCTGGGATCTGTGTTGCCATCATATCCAGCTGTTACCAGCAGTCAGTGGTGTTTGGAGCACTCCTTTGAAGCCCAGAAAATCCAGAGGTTGTAATTGCTGTGATACCAGCACCTTATCAGCTCTGGCCTACTGAGGGCAGAATTCTGATGTTCTGCAGTCCCTGGGTAATTATACAGTGGCATCTCATTGCACAGAAACACAGAAACACAAATTGTGCCTTCGCCCTTCTTCTGTTCTCAAATACAACCAGTTTTGGAACTGATGGGTTGAGAGTATGGAGGGAAATTCTGAGAGAAATGTTTCCTGCCATCTGAGGTATTATGCTACGATTCATATAAGTAGGAAAAGTTGTGTTTTTTGAGCCAAAATCTGGAAGGTATGCACTGTGAAGTTTAGGATAAGTGGTATATTTTAGTAAACATATATACAGTACAGTTTCATTTCCACAGAAGCAAAGGCACCCAATCAATACCCAATATAACTTCACTAATTTCAGTACAGTTTAACTGAGAGTAGGTTTCATCTATTGCCTCAAAAATATTTGTTCTTGGATTTCCATGGAAAGATAATATAGGAGGGAGAAAAATATTCTCCTGTACTTGTGTGAGTTTCTATTAAAATTTGGTTTACTTTCTTATTCCCTAGTGGAAGCGTGTGTTTGATTTCAATTAAAATGAAATGTCATCATTTTAGGACATCCTGCATCGTTTTAGTGGATATGCATTACATTAGTCCATCAGGGAGAAGATGGTGGATTTGGAAAAAGGCCAGCAGGTACACAGGATGCTTCGCTTTCACAGTGAAAATCTTTGGGTTCAGGTATTCGACCGGCGCCGTGCTTAGCTGAGCTCAGCAGGGGCAGAGGATTCCTCTTGCCTGCCCTCCTTTGTAGTTGCAGGTGTTTAGGGGAGTTTTTATTAGACCCTGCTGGTGATGGATTTCTTAATTTCTGCAGCCTCATCGTTGTTTCCATGGGTCTGAGCAGCCATGCCCGGCTGGAAATGCTGTGTGCTACAAGCACCCACTGTATCAATTGGCAGCAGTAGTAGCTGAGGATATTTTGTTCTCAAAAAACCTGTACAGTACGTTCTATAGTTGAGGGGAGTCTACACTACTGAAATTTAGAAAATATAGAAAAATATATATAGATATTTTAAAATATTCTTCTTTTTTAATTCAAAATAATTAAAAAAAAAATAATTTTTTAAATTCAAAAAAGGTTTCCTCTTTATGTTATATTTTTGCCATTTACATTTGTCATGTAAAAATTTCTTCTTAAGCCATGCTACAGTGAAGTTAGCTCTGTCAGTTTACTTCACTGGGCATATGTAGGTAGTTATGGAAATACAGAGGTTGTGATGACAGGTTGCCTAAGAATACAAAATGTGCAATAAAGCAATTTCTTATAAAGATTTCAGCGGGCATCTTTAATATTTCCTAAAGAACCAGCATCTGGAAAAAATGTTTTTCCCTGGAAACATTTTAAAAATACTAGTGTTGGTTTTGTTTCTTTTATATTATTATTATTATTAAGACAGGGAAATGCTATTTGGAGGTGCATATTGTGGCCAATTAACATAGTGATAAGCCAGTAAAACTAGAAATACTGCTATTCTTTGTCTACTGCTTGTCATCTAGTTTTAACAACTAAAGTACATCAATTCTACTTATACAGCAATATTCTACTTATAATAATTTGATTTTTGGCTTTCTTCACAAAGTAGATTAATTTTATTTTTTATTTTTTAAAAAAAGATGTTTGGAATGAGACGTAGCTCCTTAAATGTCCATTTCACAGAAATGAGCTATTCTATGAAGAGCAAAAAAAGTGTGTCTGAAGTGTCCAGGCTTCTGGGTGAAGTCAGGATGTTGACGAGTGTCACCAGTGACAATTCTCATGTGCTGTCATTTTGCAGGACCAGACCAAACAGAATTCTGGAAAACAGACTTTTTTTTTTTTCTCTTCAATAGAATCATACAATCATGGAATGGTTCTATGAGTGATGCTGTGTGGTGTTTAGCTCCCTGCTGGGTTAAACCCCAACAATATGAAATGAGCTGTTTTTTAGTTAGTTAGTTAGTTAGTTTGTTTGTTTTCCCTTTGGGCTTTCTTTATTTTCTGTTCTTTCTTCTAATTTGGAATCTGTGAGTACTCCTAAGTATAATTATATGGATATCAAAATTACCAGCTCAAAGACAGCTCCACCATAATGTTTCAAGACAAACATTTTCTAAGTAAAGGAAGAAGTTTTGAACTAGGATATAACATGATACAATATAACATAACTGTTTATAAATAGTGTGCCTGAAAAGTTTAACCCTGAATGTATTTTGTGAAATGTTTAATGCCTTTGTTTTTCTTACATCAAAATTCCAACTAATGTTATAACTTTTTTTTTTTTTTCAAATATGGAATTTTACTGTATTACTTTACTCACTTTGCTTCAGAAATTCAGTAATTTGATTGATAAAAACGTCTTTTAGTTCCTCATCTGAGTGTAAGCATGATGATATTTTTTTTAATAGTATCATCCTTTAACCTAAATAGTGCTTCCTGTTTTTTGTTTGCTTCTTTTGTTTGTTTATGGGTAATAATAATGCTAGGGGAAATGATAAGTCCCTACGTAACAGATTTTCCATTCTCATGTAAGTAGCCCTCCTCCGCATTATTTTTTCTCATTTTGAATTCCTCTTTTCTGAATAGGTTGACTATAGCATCTTGTACAATGTAATTTATAGTTGTCTACATATGCTAGTAGTAACCTGGGTCACAAGCTAGGACCACTTGGATTTCTTACAGCTATAACACATTGGTAGCTGGTATTTATCCTGGAACTCAGCAACATGGCCAGATCATTCTCCTGTATCATCTCTATCCAACACCTTTTAGTTTACAGCCTTTTTCTTAACCATTACCAACCTGAAAGGCTCATCTTACCTGATGTTAGCAGGCCAGGTACGGATGCTCAGCTCAACAAGAGTTTTCAACACTAGCTGCGGTGAATCACTTGGCAGGTCCCCTAGCAAGCTACGTTTGCCTATAGACCTGTCTTCTGGATGGCTCTGTCAGAAGAGGTGAATCACTCTCCGAGTGTATTTTTCACTAGGTATTATTGAACCTAATCTCTCCATTGCTTTGGCCTTCAATGAGCAGATCTTCCAGTGTGATGCACCCATCATTGCCATTAGCTCCTCTAATTTGTCACTGGAACATTTCATTAGCCTACTCCTCCCTTTACTACAGAGATCCTTGTTGAAATAAGTGGTAAGATCATTTTCAGCACTAATCCGTGATGAATGCTGTGGGTTAAATTCCATCAATACATTCAGAAAACTTGCCGCCACCTTCTCTTTGTGAGTTAATTATCATGTTTTGTAAAGCTAGCTAATACTTTTTACGTGTTACAACATCAAATATTTCCACGGTCCAACAGCATTAGATTGCTTAAATCATAATGTTTCCTATCAGAGCAAATATTAGATTTGTCTAATAAGATCTGTCTGTCATAAATCTTTCTCCCATTTACGTCCATGTGCTTATTGTTATTTTCTTCAAAACTTAAACATTGTATAGCTTGAACTCTGATAGTTCGGTGGCTGCTAAGCTTGCTTTTCTTCCATTTTCTTAAAAGTTGTCCACATTTGCTATGCTTCAATAATATGTCTGTACTCCTGGTTTGACAGACTGATGATTTAGTGTGCCAGCTCCTTAAGTCTTCTGGGCTGGAGATCATCCCCAGATTGAGCACATATTAAAGTTTTTGCGTACAGCTTCCATCTCAGATGCTATCATTTACATTTCTATGAATTTATTCTCATTAACAGTTCTGTCTGTATATTTGGCATTGAGCTAAATATTTGTTTCTATCTGTGCAAAGGTAGGACAAAGCTTGCAATTTCTACAAGGCATTGGTATTGTCTCAAACATATATATATATATTTTTCAAATAAATTATGTAATTTGAAAACAGACTTATGTTTTTAGGACTTTTATTAATTCTAGCAGATGTTGAATTCATAGAATTATAGGGTCACACACTGGCTGAGGCTGGAGGGAACCTCTGGGTCCGTCCAGTCCAAACCCCTCTGCCCAAGCAGAGCCACCTGGAGCAGGGTGCTCAGGACCTCATCCAGGCAGCTTTTGAAGATCTCCAAGGAGGGAGACTCCACCATCCCTCTGGGCAGCCTGTGCCAGGGCTCCATCACCCACACAGTGAAGAAATGCTTCCTGGTAAGTAAGACATCACGGACTTTTTTTCTAAGAAGTACTAGCAACTTAAATCTTTTTGACATCTAAGGCAGGAAAGAGTGCCATGGAAGGTTTTAGCATCTTGTGCCAATAGTCACATGGGAGCATCTACAATCATTTCCCAAATGTCATGGGAAACGAAACATGAATTTATTTCAATGCTTCAAAAAAGTTTCCACTTTCCTCATTATCTACAGAAGAGCTATCTGTCACTGTCTTCTGAATGATTTAAATGAAGAAAAAGTATTCTAAAGAAACACAGGAAGGAGATTAGAATATGGAGCCTGGCCTCAGGTCGTCAGCAGCTCTAAGCCCACGGTAGCTGGTGGTGATGTGCTGCAGCTAGCATCTTCAAATGTCTCCAGAGAGATAGGACAAGTGTCACAATTCATGCAAGAACAATTTTGCTGAATCAATAATGGAAGAATGCTAAAGAAAATGTAGCCACTTGAAGATTTTTTTTTCTCTATATTCTTTCTTCCTAGAATTTGATAGAACAAGAATAAGATAGTTACTTGTTTTTGTTGAAATCAAACATACTTGTTCTTCACTTGCAAAAATAGGAAACTTCTTTCAACGTGACACACTTCATGAAAGAATACAAGCGTGCAGCTGCTGTATGACTAAGTGATTAAAAACCTGATGGCCAATTCATTGGAGGTGATATGTTTGCACTCAAGGCCAAGTATCATAAAAATAGCTGCTTAGCTTTTCTTTTCAATATGAAGTAAAGCACCAAATCGTTTTGAGTAGGTTGGCAAGAGTTTTCTTATCCAGTTTTGCCCAACTGAAGCCAGGCTGAGACATCTAGGATTGTCTTCTGTCTAATAACCCTCTTTTATAGAGTTTATAACCTCACAGGTTTTACAAGATGAATTATTTTAAGCTATCTAAGGCCAAGGGGAAAGTTCACAACATTTTATAAAGCTTGCTCAGAAAATGCCAAGATAGATGGCATTTTCTTGGCTTGTACATCATGTGCAGGGACTTTTAAGGGAGCTTGTGAGATTTAATAGTCTATTCTCCAAAACGGTATAATTTAACATATAATGTATGCTATTTGAAGGCTCAACATTAATGGAAGAAAATGGTATATGGTTGTTATTATTATTAAATATTATTTTTATTATTGAGCCCAGATGCATTGCAGATGATCAGAGATCCTTGGTTTTAGGTTCTGTGTGCTGATGTATGTTGCTTGTCCTTATAATCTACTTAAAAGATGATGTAAAAATACATGGGAGTAACAACAGGAAGGGAATGAAAAAGAAAATAATTGACGGAATACATCGTGGTTGGATTAGTTATTTGTACAATTAGCCACTTGAATTAGCTACTTGACAAGCGATATAGAAGAAAGAATAAAGGGCTATCTCTGGCAGGGACAGTTTTTAGTGAAGCTTCTACTGTAAGTGTATTATGATTTAAAAATAAAGAGTTTCAGGTTTCAGTTAAATGGATTTTGATTCTGCTTATTTTTCTAATGCTAGATTTATTTCATTTCGGTATTAAGCCCCTTTTATTAAACCACACAGCGTATGACAGAAATTTCAACCTTTGTTTTAAGTTTTCTGCGAACATCTTAAGACATAACCTAATTTAAAAAACAAAACAAAACAACAACATCAAACAACAACAACAAAAAAACATGTATCTGTGCTTAACAAAGAGATTGAAATAAAAATTCTGGGCTTTTTTCAATGCTCTGAACTGGACACACATGTATATTATTATTTCTAGGATAAGGTCTGCTTTCCAGGTGACCAATTCATAATTTTAATACTGTTTCTCTGACATGATATGCAGAGGTTTGGTTATGTCAGTCTATCTCTCTTCAGCTAGGTGGAATTCCCCATCAGCTGAGGGAAACAAAAAGAATATCTGCGTGAAAACTAATAAGTATTAACATTTGGTCAAAATTAAATCAATTAATTTTGATGAATATGGGCTTGGAAATTCTAGTAGAATTAATTTTCATGGCAAACTATTTTCAACAATTTGAGGGGATGCAGGTTCCATATTAAATTAAAGGTGGAAGTAGGTCTTCATTCAGCCAGCCAGGAAGAGGAAAAATGACACTGGATAAGTGTAAATATATATTTATGGATTTATATTTGTTTATATGTATAAAATATTGATATACAAACTCAGTCAAATTTAGTAACACAGCTGAAATTGCAGATGGGGTGGGTGGGATAATCTTTAATAGATTAAATCCATTTTATGATTGTTTGGACAATCGTAAAATAAGCACAGAAAGAGGAAATATGTATATTGAAAGAGTAAACATATATGCTTCTTTCACATTGCATATGAATATTAGCAAAGGCAATAAAATAACTCAGTACTTGATGGAAAATCAGAGGGTTTCATTTGACTCTGGGAATGTTGCTATGTTTCCTACTGGGAAGCTGGTCAGAATATTTTAGCTAATTCTGCATTTCAGAGTGGTCAGGGAAAGCCCGTAGTGGGGACTAAATCTGTGAAGTGAACTGAGAACAGAAAAGGCCCCTGTTGGTCTGTGTTCTATTTTTTTTTTTTTTTTTCTTTTTTTAGACATATGCACAAGCCATCAGAGAGTTAAGTATCGAACATGTATATCTAGACCAGCTATATACTACAAAAGCTGCATTTTTTCATTCTGGTGCAGTTAATGAAAAAACTTCTTCATGTAAAGAGAAAATTAAATCCCCAGGGAGTCTTTCCACGGATGCCAAAACGTTTGGGGAGTGAGTCCAACGAGTCCGTGTCCCAGCGTTCAGGAAATACATTTAGGGCTATTTTCTGGGCTGTTGATTTAAACTGACTGTTCTTGCTAATGACATAAAGGAAAATGCTGTATCAAAGTTGGCAGTAGATATTCCAATGACCAATGAGACAGTTCAAAGAGCTGCAAGACAATCTGTTCAGCTGTCTTTGGCTACTGCTGTTTTGGCTTCTGGTAAGCCCACCATTCCACCCAAAGCATCTGGATTCAGTAAAGCAAGAGCAGCATGAACATGCGACCATTGCTGACCAAACAACAGCAGCAAGGCCTATCGTAGCTGCGTATCTCACCGACCCCACAATAAATCACAGGTCTGATCCTCTTGACTATTCAGAATCCAAGGAAACCATCTGGCCAACATTCACACTTTGGGCTAATAAGTGCCTTGGACGCTCTCCCACTGTTGTGTCATGTGGACGAACGTGCAAGGCAGGAGGATCACATTCTCACTCCGCGGGGTGAGAATACGCCCTGCAGCCTCACTCCGCAACCTCCGCTTTAAATTTCACATCCGCTCAGGATCTGGTCACCATCAGATATGAGGCTCTCCTCCCTGGGCACAAGCAGCACCATCCCTTCTGACAGAACAGTGACTTGGTGTGGTGGTGCTGCGTTTCACATTTCCCACTTTGCCTGATGTCCGCTGTCGCTGCAAAAAGTCACCCCAAAACCTCGGGGATTTCTGCCTGTACAGCAAGAAAGTTCTGGGTGGGCATCCTACCTCATTCCCTTTTCCTAATGAAACGTCTCTTCCTCTCTTAAACCCTGTACTCTCACATCTGGCTTTGCAGTGAGTTTCTTTCTTTCATAGGCCTTCTTTGCAGGATTTGAAGTTGGGGGGGTGGGGGTGGGGGTTGAGAAAAAAAAAAAAAAAAGTCTATCTTCTTGCAGGAGTACATTCTGTATGAAAACAGATGCTTACTTTCTTCCATCTATTTTCCACACCCCAGGCTTTACTTCAGAGGATTGCAATGAAACAAGCACTCTAAGCAGATGTCTTTGGACCACTGTGGTGCTCTCTGTGGCAGTAGAGCAGCCTTTACTGGAACAAAGCACTCAATTTTCTTATGCACAATGACAAGAAGACACTTAAATATATGCTCAGAAGTAGGGACATGAGCAGTTTTATCTCTGTGGTTTGAAGCACACGTATGTGCTTAGCTCTGTGGGTGTATTTTTAAATCCTAGTTAAGCATGCGCTTCATGCTAAAACATTGTGTTGAATCAAGATGGGAACACACATGTGGTTAAAATTAAACATGTATTTAGTGCTCTTTTGGAGTCAAAACCTAAACTACTATTTTTAGGCTCTGCCTCAGGAACTGTGCCCTCTTTCCTTCCTGTGACTTCAGAACTACAGAAACCTTTTCTGATAAAAAAATATTTCTCTTTTTCTCTTTGCTGAGTAATCTATTTGGTAGTGGTAACTTCAGCTGTGAACTAAAGGAGGCACCCCCTGAGTCTTGGGAAAGTTCAAGCTGTTTTCAGTAGGTAATGAGGCAACTGGCTGGGCACCTTGGTGGCTGCGTGGCAAGAGGCTTGCTGCACTGCTCTGTAACTGCGTCCCGGCTGTGGCAGCCTAGAGCAGGTAGTGTCCTATAAAAGCTTACCCTAGATAAGAATCAGTGTAGAAAACCTTCCTTTGTTGCACCCATCATGAACCCTTCCCTGAACTGTTCATTCTCACATGCAAACTTTTTTGGAAAAAATAAATGTTTATGGCCACTTAGTGTGAGCATATGAGATGAAAAGCATCATTCATTTAATCTTTACTTTGAGGGGCTATGTTGTAAAAAAAATGGCTTGCAGAATGAGTCTCAGCGCCTCGGTTGTTTTAACAAGCTAGCTCGTTGACTACTGCTGTACCAAAGCAGAAGTCTGCCTGCAACTCCCACAGTAGAACACAGTTGTATTTGCTGCTAAAGAAACCTGGTACTGTTTTGACTGTTTATATTTTTCAGATATTCAAAAATAATAATAATAGTATAAGTCCAATATTGTGTCTAATATAACATCTAACTGTCTAGCAAAGACAAGTTAATGATTTCTACATGTAAATGCAGAAATAAAGATCAATGCTTTTGTAATCATGGTAGTTTCCCTGTATTCCAGTCTACAACAGAGACCGTTTTAAAGTATCCGCAGGCTTGGTGGTTCATCACAACACTTTAAAGAACTACTTCAGTTTAATGTTAACGATAGACTTTATAGAAATGCAAATATAATCATGGCACAGAGCACTATAAGAGGGAAAAATGAGTTTCTTGGTATGTGAACCACAGGCCAAGGATCCTTCCTGTGCAGAGGTGGCATGTATTCTGATACAGTCATCGTACAAAAAACAAGACCATTCTAGATGATTTTCTCTCTGAGATTAAGTGAAATGCACAGTGACATTTCATGGGCGTTTCATTACATTACCTTTACAAGTTCAGAGGCTTGCTGTTGTTTGAAGCTTTTGAAAACTCACATTAATTAATATCTATGAAAACTGATGTAACAGAAAGGAAGGTTCTGTCTTCTATTTAGTGATTTCCCAAAGAAGGATTTTTTTTTTTCTGTGTTTTAAAATTGATAACAGTATGATTTTGCTAATGTAAGAAGACAGTAGCTTTCTACTGAATGCTGTAATACATGAAAATCAAGTTATTTCCCCCTTAAATATCAGTTAGCTTTATGTTATATCTGGGTGCCACAGAAAATCTCTGTCTGCCCCTCACTTTTAACACATTGGCAAAATAAGAGGCGATGGCTAAGACCAGGACCTGCAAAGATTAAATAAAAATTTTAGAGCACAGCACTTCAGGTAGGAGATCTTCATTTGAAATCTGCATTACATTTATCATCCTCTAGTCTTGGTGTGGCCAGCTGAGGAAATAATTAATTCTTAAAAAATAATTTTCAAATTTTCTATTTCTAAAATGCAATTAAATTTAAAACTTAAATTTTACCTTTAGAATTTCAGTCTGTTCTTCTTCTTGAAGTGTGACAATGAATGGTACAAGTAATACCATTTTGTCCCCATATTATAAAATTAGGCATAATTTATATTACTCATCCAAGCACACCTACTTTTCGATAAACCACAGATTTCCATACTGACAATATATGACTGTGTCATATGCTATAGGGGTTAGCAAGCTTACCACCTCTTTTTTTTTTTTTTTTTTTCTTTTGCTCAGCAGATGCTCATCACCTTTTTCTCTCAAGCTGCCTAACCAATCAACACATGAAGTTAAACTCCACACAGTGTTCTCTACCCATGCTTATCTGGAAATTTCCTGCTCGGTTCAAAACGGGATGAGGGCTTTGTGCCCCAATGTGCAGCTTTATCAAACGCTGATATAGGACCGAGGTCAGGCATGTTCTCCTTTAATGAACAGAAGAATATTTGGCTGTTTATTTGTCTGTCCTTCAGGCAGTCATACCAGGGAGTGACTACTTCTTCCATGGAGCCCGAAGATGTTTTGGCATGAATACGAATTCTGAGGTCTCTGCTTGTCCTCACCACCTGTGGTGGTGGCAGCCCATCGCACCTTCCCAGATGTCCAGGTCTTGAAGGCTCCCGATCACACATCTGTGGCTGTGAGCTCGGGCACAGAGGGCCGAGCATGAGAAACCTGAGCATCCATACACACATGGGAAAACCTCAGCCTAGCTGGGCTTCGTGTTTCTCAAAGGAGAAGCACCAGTACACAAGAGAAGTTCAGGAAAATGGTCAGATTTTGTCAGAACACTGTGAAGCGCAAGGCTGTAAAATTTACTTGTTGTTTCCTGAAAGGATACTCGGCTTTCAAAA
Organism: Nettapus auritus; assembly: GCA_011076525.1. Taxonomy (NCBI): domain Eukaryota; kingdom Metazoa; phylum Chordata; class Aves; order Anseriformes; family Anatidae; genus Nettapus; species Nettapus auritus. The sequence continues at coordinate 876,088 of CM021797.1, read as the reverse complement.
GCTGACATATCTTTTTGTTTAATGAACAGCTTTCTGGTCTATTTAAGGCACGAGATGACTAGCTGAAGTTATAGTTAAGCATTGCAGATTGAAATTTGACGTTACTCATCAATGCTACCTACACATGGGAGTCAGGCCACCAGGCTTCTTCTGCTCTTTCAGATTATTTGCTTTGCTGTAGAATAAACCCCAGCCAGAGTGATATTTGTGCCAATATTTCTTTCTCTTTTGGCTAATCCATTGTGTGGGATGAAATCTCTATTTCTGCAAATGTTTTAAGGATTAGAAATTCAGTCTGCACCAGGTTTTAAAAGTAGCTCTTCTGAAAAAAAGAGATAGGACGCGAACAGAGCTCTGAGTCTCGCTATTGCCGAGCAGGAGCCGTATATAATACACTCCAAGCAAATCTGAGTGCCAGATCGCTGGGTAAAACCTAACAATTACTGAAATAATAAACCAAAGCGTACTGAGTTCAGTTAATCTCCATTGTAGCACCAGCGATGTGAAGAGGTAGGCTGCGTGTGCGTTTGGCTGCCTGATCCCCCTTAGTTCCTGCAAGTTCGCCCTGCATGAGGCTGCAAACACCTGGCAGGCAGGGAGTGGGCAGGGGGATGGGTGGGCAGCCCAGGGTGGGGTGTCCTGGGCACAGCTTCTGGTTTTATACTGGCTTTCTGCTTCCCGAGTGCCTCGCAAATATAACCCCATTGTATTTGGCACCCCTGAAGTGCTTACCCACGTGGGGCCTCCGCCTCGGCGAGTTGATAAAATGGACGTAAAGCAGCTTCTTTGGAGACAAAACAGCACTTGTCCAAATTTTCTAGAAAAAGGACAAGAAAGTTCAGGTGATCAGGCTTAGCGCTTTGTGGCAAAATGTGATGAATGCCATTCAGCCCAAATATCTTCTGTGTGCGCAGAGACAGGAAATACTCCTCCGCAGGGGGCTCCTCTGCCTGTCTGTGGCACTCGGTAACACAAAGCCTGTGGTATTCCCTTTACTCCCTGATTTAGACATTGGAAGTATACACACTACTGCTTTAGTTGGGGCCACTAAGTGAGTCTCCCTGAAATTAATACCTTATCTTGTATTTGCTTAGTGAGCCTTCGTTTTGCTACTGCTATAGCTTGTTTTGTTTCACACGAAAGAATTCTTTTCCTTAGATCCCCTTTGAATCTTGTACGTGAAGTTAGGCATAATAAAAAGTGTAATATATATAACATTAAAAAACATATTCAGATGTACATAAGGCTTACATATATGCATATTTACTTTTCACATGACATTTCACATAAGACATCCCCAATTAATGGTCAAATTTTATTTACATTCTAGACAAATTTATCTTCATCTCAATATTTTATTGTTCAAAATTATTTATGATGCATTGTACAAAGATACTTAGGAATCTTAACAGCTCTGCTTTCATTGCCTTTTCTCTGGATTTAGGCTCCTAAGTCACCTCTGTACTTTTAAAACACTCGTTTACCCAAAACAAATAATCTTGAACAAGCCCCATTTAAAAATAAATAAATAAATAAATAAATAAATAATCCACATTTTTGAAGCTGTTTCCAAGTGACTTTAATGTTCCACAGTATATAAAACATAATAATTAAATGTCTTCTTTAAAAGAATATATTCTTCTGAGCTATCATCTATTCATTCAATTATTCAGTGGAATTTTGAACAATCACGCCAAAAAAAATTAAGGCATGAATAGAATGATATTGCAAATGCACTAACTTCTCTGTGTGGCCTTCATTATAAAAGTCAAGAATAAAATTTGCATAAATGGAGAGTGATTTTTTTTTTTTTTTAATGTTCCAAGATGACTATTTTATCTGTGCAAAGTAATCTTGGAAACAAGAATACTTGAAAACATCAGAATACTATCAGAGGGAATATAGTATATCATATAAAAATGTTCATTTTGTACCTTTTATATTGTTTTAAAAGGAAACACTGAAATAATTGTCCACGTAATTGTTTCTTTTACTGTTATTGAATTCCAAGAGTATTAACAACGGAAAGGAAGGGCTGGTGCATTGTCTTCTTCTGCTGACCTCTTCCTGTGTGTACATTCACAGATGATGAATATTGACTGAAATACTTATTAATTAGAACAGATTACATTTGTCTGATGTCCCAACAAACTACAGGGACTGTAGGGCATCATTACCTGAGACTAGTGCATGGGAGGAAAATAGAGTTCTCGCCTTCACGGATGTGGAAAAGAGCTTGGACCTCCAGTCTTCCAACTTTGGGAGAAAAATGAGCAGATCCAGGACATTTGACTTTTTATTATTATTATTATTATTAATATCATGTTGTTTAACTCTGTCTCTTTTGGCAGAAGATAGAGTAAGACTTAAAATGCTGATAGCTACATGATTCCTAAGTAAATTTTTGTAATATTTTGCACAGCAAGATATATTGTTGCTGGATTTATTGAATGAGGATTTTTGAAGAACTCATCGTGTTTCACTTCAAATTGTGAGAAGTTATTTGTGAAGGACTGTGCTCCCCACAGCCCAGGCTATCCATGCAGCCCACCTTCTGCTGAGGATCTTGGTTTCATCTCGGTGAGCAGAGGGCTGTGGGTCTTTGTACATGGGGGCTTTGCTCTGCCAGGACCCTGACCCTGAATTGTTACTGCACTTGGGTGAGAAGTTTTTCAGGTGTGGACATGTATGAGGTTGGGATTTTGGGGCCAAATGTGGTGCGACCATGGGGTGAGGACAGATGTGCTTCTGCTTTCCCTGAGACAGCATCTTTGGTAGACACGTAGCGCCTATTGACGGTGGTAAAGAAGGGGAATGCAACATCCAAAATAAGGTCGTGTTCCCATGGAGATTTCTGGATTTTTAATAGTGCCAGTGTAGAAAGATTTGAGAAGGAAATGGCAGCCTTTTCTCCCTATAGAATTTCTGTAATCGGTGGAGATACAGAGGATTGAAGGCTGCCTCTGGCAGAGAGGAAGGGGCAGTAAGGGAATGATCGCCGCATGAACCCTTAACAGAATGGGCATGGAAACTGTTGAGAGGAGTACAGCTGATCTCGGAATTATGTTATGCTTCTGGCAAAGAAGCTGGAATAATCTTTCTGATCGATATCATCCCAGAAATTATTGTTTATTTTATCTAAAATAACCTGCTCTAATCTCAGTCCAGATCACTGGGCTGATTTAGAGGTCCCCAAGCAGGGAAGACATAAGCTTCTTTAACCAACTGAGAACATGAATTGCTCTCATTTGAAGCCAGATCTGTCACTGGTTTCCAGCCTCTTGTGTGGGCACAGGCAGTCAGTCTGCATGTCCTCTGCCAAGAAACAGTCAGTCTAGTACCTTCTGCTTTATATTTGCAGAAATATTTTTTTTTGTCCACTCTTCAACCTACTTCTGAACTTCTGAGGTGTCACATCTAACAATGAAAACTGATGGCATGCCTTATCTAAAGATGTGCCCTGCTCAAGGAGAGCAGCCCAATTATAGATGGCATTTTTAAAATGGTGTATTTAGCCGGTATCATTCAACAAGTGATTGGGAACAATGAATAAGAGTACAATCTTTATGCAAGTCAATTCATAAAGCGTTACATTTCTGTTGAGAGAGTGGAGTCATAACAGGATTAGTGGGAAGGCTCCTGCTGAACTGTGAGATCTCAATTCCCCAGCTCTGTTGTTATTTTTATTCACAAGTTATAAGGGCAGCTGGTTTATATTCCACTGTGCAATTACTGCACAGACCTAGGAACAGCTTAACTTTCATCTTCACGATTTTGGAAAGGAAACAGTAATACAAAGAGCAGAAAACCCATAGCGGCATGAGTTTTCTTGCATCAGACCTCTGTTGGTCTTGGATCCCGATGAAGTGCTTCTTATCGCTGCAGGAAAGATTTACTCTTGACTCAGATAGCTAAATTTAGGCTGTCTGCACTTGGGGTGTTTCCACAGGAGGTATGTGTCTGCTTACCCTAGTGCAGACACCTATGTTTGGCCACCTTGCACCCACATATCTCCACTGGCTACAAGGGGGATCTGAAATTTCCACCTCAATGTCTTTGATGGGTTTGACAACCTCAGAACGGGTGAACATGAAAGTGGCTGAGAGGTGGCTTTGTAGTGCCACAGTTCTAAGATGAGCTCAAGCAAGTTGTCTCAGGTTGAAAATAAGATAGCAAAAGAAAATACAAATCCTTATTTCTGTTCCTAATAACTGCCCAGCTGTGTCTGGGAAATGAAACAATTCTGAAATTCCACGATCTAATTTAGTGTTTTTTTTTTTTTTTTTTTTTTTTTTTTT